>CM053792.1:532859551-533459551 GCA_028749045.1 Cupressus sempervirens
CAAAAGTCTCACAAGCCTTTTCTTTTAATTGTAAAATAGAAAAAGGACTTTATGTGTGCACTTTAAGTGGGTTAGAAGAATGGGGTCTTTTATTTAATTAAAAGGGGACATGTTCTTTTAATCAAATAATGAACTTAGGATAGCATAGTCAAACTATAGGTTATAATCAAATAAATTGATAATTAGCAATTTGGTCTAGATAAATGATTAAATTAATTTAGCCAAAATGCTGAGAAGGGGGCTAATAGTCTAGATGACCATTTTTAGGTGATTACATTTTCCCCTCTTTGACTAATGCATGATCGATCTGGGAACACATTATGTCAAAGAAAATCGAAGCCAAGTAGGCGATGATAGATATAGATATCTAATTCCAAAGAATGAAATGCAGAAATAGATAGCAAGTCTTGAATGCACAGCTTGATAGCGGTAGTACTGAACATTAGGAAGATGATGTTAGGATCCAAAAAGAATTCTAACACCTAGCAAAGCGAATAGATCGAGAGCAAGTGATAAGGTCAAAAAAATGCTCCTAATAAATAGATAGTTGTAGCAATTAGCAATAGAGTATTTTTGCCCCCTCAAGATCAAAATCAAAATGAGGTAAAAGGAAGCAAAAAACTTAGCTAGACATGAGAAAATCGAGATATAGCAATGTTCGATATGATAGATAAATGATTAAAGCTCAAGAATGACTATAAGAAAATGATAAAATGCCCCAGTTTGACTATAGTTGACCTTGAAGGATATAGCATAAAAATTAGGTCAAAATGAGTAGAAAGGTGATTTTAGACATGAAAAGGTTGAATTTGAGTAGATATGAAGTATGGAAATGATGAAGACATGAAGAAATGAAGATTCCCCAGTGATGATTCAAAGATTAGACCTCAAAAGGTCAGCTAACTCCTCAGAAGAAAGTAGAATATTTAAAATGAGATTTTGACCATCAAGATGAACTCGGATTTTGATTTTGATCTTGAAAATGGATCCAGGACATCGAAATTAGCTAGGGGTGCAATTTTTGCGCAATTTCGAGGAGTTTGAAAATTAGGTCAAAATGAGGTTGGAGGCTATAAAATGGGTCCAAGTGTCATTTTCACTATTCATTTATCTTTTTGTGATTTGAGAGATTTTGTGTGGTCCACATAGCATCATGGCTCAGGCGAACATTCCTCTTCATCGACATCATTTCGAGCGCAGTCGGTTGCACAACTGGCCAGAGCGATATGGGGTGCCGATAAGTAACTACCTTTTTGTCGCTTTTTTGAGCTTATTGTGAGCTTTTTCACACATTTTTAAGTTTTTTTAAAAAAATTCGCACAATACTTTTAAAGTATCGCACAGGCTCAAAAAAACTGTCGTGCGACACTTTTTTCCAAAAAAAGTATCGCACCGTTCAGAAAAATGTGTCGCACCGACCATACCCAAATGTCGCACGACGAGGTGCAAAATGTCGTACGACATAAAAATGTCGCATTGCTTTGTAAAAAATGTCACACAAAACTGTTTCAAAAAAAAGTGTTGCACTGTTTATGTAGAAAGTGTCGCACGGCTAGTTTTGTTGTTTTTCCTAATGCTTGTTTTCGTCATGTGACTATTACTGATGATTGCTTGTTTTTCTTGGATAGGAGGTATTCCCTGCATTACAGATTAGAGCTCCCAGGATGGTTGGTTTGTGTGTTGTGGAGCATTTGAGCGATGAGGAGCAGACTGCGCTAGTGGCTATGGGCTTGCATTGGGTTGTACGGATGCCCCATATTCAGGCAAACCACGATTTGCTATCTGCACTGGTAGAGAGATGGCATAGCGAGCATAACACCTTTCACTTACCGACCGGTGAGGCATCGATTACCTTGGAGGACGTATATCACATTCTGTGAGTTCCATGCCATGGTGAGCTAGTAAGTTACTTGGTTAGTAGTTTGTTGATTTAGCCATTTCAATGTTGGATGCCAGGTGTACTGATGTTAAGTTTGGTGATGACATAGGTGTACTATGATACGACCCCGACAGAGGTGCGAGCGTGAGTGCAAGAGCTTTTCTAGGATGTGACCATTCTGGATCGTCACCTGAGTTGGGAGAGATTGATGACTGAGTATAGATATGATTATCCTTTGCCCAGCTTGTTATGCTCTTTAGTAGCCCAAGCCCTAGTGACAGACCGAGGCCATAAGGGCTTTCCACTAGGATGGGGTCGACTGGTATATGATCTGATCTCTCGACCATGTAGGATGGCATGGGGGCCTGCTATACTAGCAGAGATGTACCATGAGCTTCATGAGATAGTATACCATGAGGGTAGGTCATGGGAATGCAGAGCAGTGTTAGCGCAGATCTAGGCTTGGAAGCACATCGTTGTGATCCGACCACAGGTGCAGCCACGAGAGTGTAGCTAGTCGTACATTTTTTGCTATAGAGGTTTCATCCCACAAAGGCATAGTGGAGATGTGACCTATTACCGACGACTGTTTGATGAGCTGACAGCATTCACATGGCGATCGTACCAAGAGTGTTCGCGGTGGTCAAATTCATGGGAGTTAGACTACATGCGGTATAGCAGACCGCTGGTGGGTCAGAGCACAGACATTGTGGAGCGGTTTGTGATCAGTCGCATATGGTGGTAGTTTGCAGAGCAACAGGTGGTGTCAATGGAGACCACTACCTATGCTTGAATGTGCATAGATGAGGGATTGGGATGGCTACTGATGCTGAACTATCAGATAGCAGTTCGGGATACCGCAGCACTAGTGGCAACTCCCTGGGATTATCGCCCAGATGTGGCAGATGCAAGGGCTGATCCGGGGTATCTTTATGAGATGCAGACACACTTATTCCCTCGGTTCACACATCCAGATGCAGCACTTGTAGGAGTGGGAGGTGGAGGTGGCGACGGAGGAGGAGGAGGCGGAGGGAGAGGGAGAGGGAGAGGGGGTAGGCAGATGGAGGGGGAGAGTTCCCAAGCAGGGCAGAGGAGGATGTGAGCGCAAGCGATGTAGGTAGCAGAGAAGTCCTTAGAGTCTGATGGTGATGATGGTGGAGAGGAGGAGGTTCCCTTGAGGAGACGGCAAGCAGTGAGGGTAGAGGCACCCGTAGAGCAACCAGCAGGAGGAGAGGAGTAGGGTGCGAGGATCCGTGCCTTGGAGGCAAAGCTGCAGGTAGCTCAGGTGACCATTACAGTACGAGATCAGTAGCTGATGGATGAGCGAGCACGAGCAGATGAGCTATGCCAAGAGCAAGATACTGTGAGGTGAGAGGCAGCACATCATGGTGCCCGAGTTGCATACTATTATGCTGCCTATAGGAGTGTGGTACCACCAGGACAGGGTCTTCCTGATTATTCGAAGCAAGCAGGCAGATCAGAGGGTGCAGTGATAGGCACTAGATAGGAGACAGGCTCCTCCACCAGGGCCAACACCAGCCGCAGAGGGTGGCAGTCAGACATGACATTGTGTTTTGATTTGTACCTCATGTATTTTTTAGACATATATCTAGATTTTGGATCTCACATTTGTATATGTACCATGACACATTTGATATATATATGAGATACTGGGTTTATCGATATTCTTGTGTACTTGTCTCAAAATGTATGTTTCAGCTTTCATATGATGTTTCAATTTTTGTTTTCAGCTCATGTATGTGTATATGCTTATGTGTATTGATTTTAATCTCTCATATGGGTGGTATAGACTTAAATGTTTTTGTGAAAATGTGACACTTGGATAGATCATATGTGATGATTTTTGGATTAACCCCTTGTGATGATAGGTTAGCAAAGAAATGTAGCGAAAGATTAAGAAGGTGAAAAGACAAGCAGAAGCGAAAGATAAAAGCAGCTAGCTGATATGTCCATGAAAAAGATGAAGAGAGAGAGCTCTTCCCACATGTAGGAATGTGCAACTAGAAAAAATGACATTGACCTAAAATGCAAGCTACTATGCAAAGTGGTTTACCAGCAAGAAACTCATAACATTTAGACTCTTAATTTCATCATTGAGCATTTATTAGGGACATCATGAGATCATACAACCATCACTAGTATAACTATGAGGATATGAATATGATTGATATTAGATAGTTATGTGGAAATCCAATCTAAGCATTAGTGACATGTAAGTCAAGATAACTACGTGATTAGATTCCCTAAGTTTAATTTAGTAAGATTACACCTGTATCAAGGCATAAGTGTCAGGATAAACCTTGAGTGCGGTCTTGCAAAACAGTCAAGGATGATACATTTGTAAGTCAACATGTTGAATAGGACCAGCATAAATTCTTACAACACTATAGGAAAACAAAAGTATACCCACAAGCAGAAATCAAGAAAATATGTCCCATGCCCCCAGTCTTCTAGTCAATGACATCCTCAAAGGACTATTAGGGAGGGAACATATGGCAAATAAATCATCATAGACAGCACACAAAGTAGATAAAGATTAGCATAGCTCAGTCGTTTAAGTGTTAAAGTCTGTGTATGTAAGTCACTTGGCCATTTCTTCTAGACTTGATTCTGATAGTGAGAAATATCGCGACATCGAAGACCGTAGGTAAACTATCTGTAAAGTGTTGAAAGACACTTGATGTCAAAGTGGGTGGGGGTAGTGTTGAGAAACACTATTTTGTGAGTTGTCAAAGAAACCCTAATGCACAAGAATACCTCAATAGGCTAAGTAGCTATGCCCCCGAGACGAGGACAAGAAACAATTCCAAGCTAGGAAATGTGTAGCGAAGTGGATGATTGAGACTGATAGACATGGGTGCAAGGGTTTCAAGTAGCGCCTGTTTCCAGGTTTTCACCACTTGATAGATTTTTTTTTTTTTTCAAGGCTTTTTTCAATTTAAAAAAATTTTTTGGTGATACATCAAAGCGCCTATTGCTAGGTTTTCACTAAGATGATATTTTTTTAGGACATTTTTTGATTTTTAGGATTTTTTTAGGATCATAGATATATACAAGATAGCTGAGCAACAAGCCTCTAAGTATAGAACTTCTTCAAGTGTAGGATGTTGATAGGCTCTGTAAGCTCTTCACCCTCTGAAGTAGACAACTGGTAAGCACCAAACCCAAATGCTGCTATGATAATGTAAGGACCCAACCAGTTAGGTTCAAATTTCTATTTCTATTCTCAATTTTGTTGTTTTTTGGATTCTCTCTAAGCACGAGTTCACCAACTTGGAACTCACGAGGGTGAACCTTCTTGTTATATTGTGTAGACATGCACTTTTGATAAGCTCTCATGTGATCAAAAGTAGCCTTACGACATTCATCTAGAGCTTCCAGTTCTTGTACTCGCATAGCTCTATGATCTTCATCGGTTATTAACCCATGTAAGGAGACACGCAAGGAAGGTATCTCGACTTCTAATGGGAGAATAGCCTCAGAGCCATAGACTAGAGAAAAGGATGTAGCCCCTGTAGGAGTATGAATAGAGCTTCTATAGGCCCAAAGTGCCAGATTTATTTGCAAGTGCCAATCCTTCCTAGACTTGTGAACTGTGCGGTATAGGATTTTCAGTAGTGTTTTATTAGAGGCCTCAGCTTGGCCATTCCCTTGGGGATAGTAAATGGAGGACCAGTGTTGTTTAATTCGAAACTTTTTGCACAGTTGTTTTAAGTCTTTATTCTTGAACTGCCCTCCATTATCCGTAACAATAGAGGATGGGATACCATATCGGCAAATGATGTGATTCAGTATAAACAGGGCAACATGTTTGCCTATAGCAGTAGATAATGGTACAACTTCAACCCATTTAGTGAAATACTCCATTGCTGTGATGATAAATTTATGACCGCTGGATGAGCTTGGATGAATATTTCCTACCAAGTCAAAGGCCCATTGCTAAAATGGCCAATATGTCACAGAAGGGATTAACTCTCGCCTAGGAGCATGTATCAAGTTGCCATGGAGCTGACATTTTTGACAAAACTTTGCATAGCGCACAGCATCAGCTTGCATGGTGGGCCAGTAATAACCCGTCCTAAGCAGTTTTCAGGCAAGTGCAAGGCCATTAGAATGTGCTCCAAAAATGCCATCGTGGACTTCGGCAAGTGCCTTCTCGGACTCTTCTAGCTCTAAACACCTAAGCAACGTTCCGTCTAGACCTTTCCTATACAAGTCACCAGAGACCAAAGTGTAGTGTGAGGCATTACAAAGGAATTGGCATTTTTGGTTGCACGTGAGGGTTTCAAGAATAACCTGATCATGTAGGTAGGAGAAAATAGCCGCATAGCGGGAGGAATCGTGACCCACAACAGTGTAGATCACCTGGTTATCTGAAGAATCATAGGCTAGATGATGCAATTCTTCCCATAGGAACTCAAATCATGATTCACGTTCTTATAATTGGAGGATAGATGCTAAGGTGGCCATAACATTAGTAGCCTTGTTTTCTGCTCTAGGAATATGTTGGAATGTTACAAAGGTAAAATAATTCCTTAGAGCGTCTATAAACTTTTTATAAGGGATCAACTTGTCATCCTTTGTTTTATATTCATTATTCACTTGGTTCACAACCAATTGAGAATCTCCATAGATGTGTAGCTTAGTTATTCGCCATTCAAGGGCCATTTTGATCCCATTTGTTAATGCTTCATACTCTGCAATGTTGTTTGTACATGGGAACAATAGTTGGTAGGATTTTGGGATCATATAACCATGAGGGGAAACAAACAAAATCCCTACTCCAGCTCCATTCTGTGTGTGGGATCCATCAAAAAACATCTTCCATGTCTTGTTAGTAAGTTACATGATCGAGGCATCTGGAAACTCAATTTGCATAGGTGCTACATCTTCAAGTGGGAAGTCAGCCAATTGGTCAGCTATGGCCTGTCCTTTGATTGCCTTACGTTCAACATATTGAATGTCAAATTCAAAAAGAATCATCATCCATTTAGCAAGGCGACCAGTAAGTGTAGCTTTACTTAATAAATATTTCAAAGGGTCTATCTTGGCAATCAAGTGAACTGTATGGGCCAACATATAATGCCAAAGTTTTTGGGAGGCAAAAACTATAGCAAGGCATGCCTTCTCTATACTTGTATAATTTAGTTCATAAGCCACCAAAGTTCGACTGATATAGTATATGGCTCTTTCTTTACCCGTCTCATCGCTTTGGGCTAAGAGTGCCCCTAGAGAAGAATCCGTAGCTGAAATGTATAGAATCAAAGGTTTTCCCAGAATGGGTGGCATCAAAATTGGTGGTTTTGCCAAGTAGCCTTTGATTTGATCTAAGCTTTGCTGACAGTCACTGTTCCAAATATGGGTAGATCCTTTATGCAAATTTTTATTGAAAGGTTGAGCCTTATTAGCTAATTGAGAGATAAATCTTCTTATGGATTGTAGCCATCCTTGTAGACCTCTAAGCTGACTAATAGTCTTTGGTGGAGGCATATCCATGATAGCTTGGACCTTTTCAAGGTCAACCTCAATGTCTTTTTCTGAAATGATATAACATAGCAATTTTCCAGAAGTGACACCAAAGGCACATTTTTTTGGATTCAGCCTAAGTTGGAATTGTTCCATACGGTCCAATATCAAACTAAGGTCTTTGAGATGTGTGTCTCATTTCTTTGATTTTGCCAATGTGTCATCAACATAGTCTTCCATGTTTTTATGCATCATATCATGAAATATGGTTGTCATTGCTCTTTGATATGTAGCGCCAGCATTTTTGAGCCCAAAAGGCATGACATTCTAGCAAAAGGTACCCCATGCACATGTAAAAGTTGCCTTTTCTTGGTTTGCTAGAGCTATCTTTATTTGGTTGTACCCAGAAAATCCATCCATGAGCAAGTACATCTCATAACCTGCAGTCATGTCCACTATCATATCGATGTTTGGTAGTGGAAAATCATCCTTGGGGCACGCTTTATTGAGATCTCTAAAATCAATACAAACTTGTATGGATTTGTCATGCTTGGAGATAGGTACAATGTTGGAAATCCACTTGGCATAATCAATGGCCCTAATGAAGTTTGCATTCAATAGTTTTTCTAACTCTGTCTTGACCAGTAGGGCCACATGTGGATGCATTTTTCTCAACTTCTGTTTGACAGGCTTGACATTTGGTGAGATTGATAAGTGATGCATGATGAGATCTGTATCAAGCCCTAGCATGTCAAAGTATGTCCATGTGAAGTTGACCTTCTTGTCTTGAAAGAATTGAGCAAACTGTGTCTTTTCTTTGTCTGACAAAGATTGAGCTACATGGATAATCTGAGGACATTCTTCTGTTCCCAAGTTGATAGGCTATGTAGGTTCAATTAGAACCGAAGATCTATCCTAGAAATAGCTTGGCAGACTACCAAGTACCTCATCCGTAGGTGCCTCAGAGAGGTTTTCACCATTAGATACGCCTTTATTTTTACTTTTTTGAGGATCAGACACCACCACAATGTGGTTTTCGCCATCTAATCACTTATTTTTCCTTTTAATTTTTTGACTGAGGTACTTGATATCTGATTCTGTCATGTTAACTGCGGGTTTGCTGGTGGAAGAACTGACAAGTTCAATTGCGTTCAGATAACAAGCGATCTCATAGTCATTTTGGAAAGACCGTATTTTAGGTCTTTGATTTTGGATAGACCAATCTATGAGATCTGGGTGAATTAGCGAGAGTGAGGGAGAAGTTTCAATGTGATTGATATGGAAGGAGTCATCTCTGGTGACCTATGAAGTTGAGCCTATAGAAAATGTCGCAAAGGAGTCTAGCTCAGGAATAGTCCTGGAGGAACTAGCGTGATCCATTGAGACATCTTATGAGTCAAACTCATCCGACCCCATACTAGACCGTTCGACTACATCAGGTTGGGTTGCATAGGCATGAATGACATCCACCCCTAGCTCGCAAGATGCATTAGAGAGGCTTTCCCACTCATACTCATCAGAATCTGTACTTTGACCCCTAGCTATGAGATGAGCAATATTTTGCCTAATTCGTCCTCTATTTATGTCCTCAGAAGTAGACCCTTCTTGTTCCTGTTGTTGGGAAGTAGAATTTTCTTCATTATTAGCCGTCACTATTTCTTCTCCCCAAAGGAGGGAAGTGAGAGGAACAAAGTCTTTGTCTTGTGCGGTAGTAGCAATTACGAGAGAGTCATCATCCTTTGATTCACTAGACATGAGAAATCTTCGATCACAGGTTGGTATATTATTGTTTAGCCCAAAGCCTAGACCAGCGGTGTCTCGAGCATCACGACCTTGAGTGTGACTTAAAGGTTCAACTAGAGCGTTCTTACAACCAGTTAAGGACCCGTGGTCTTGGTAGCCCATTTTTGTCAAAAATTTATAGCCTTTTCCATATTTTTTGGGAGAAATAGGGGTAGTCATTGTAACCTCCTCATCTTCCTCTTCTCTATAGATCCATTCCCTAATGGCTTGTTCTTCTTTCTCTGCTTCTAGTGGTATGGAAGATTGCACAAAAGTGCCAAAAAGTGTCATAGCAGAAGCAGAAGACTTCTTTGCAATAGTTGGTTTCCCATAGGACCGAGGGGAAATTGGTAAGGCAGCAATAGAGTCCAAAGTGTACTCGCCCATACCAAGACTCATCATTTTTAATTTTTGTTCACATTCTGTGAAAGATGGTGTTAGCTCATGAGAAGAGCGATTGTGCGAGACTAGCATTTCAGCAGTAGATAATGTGTTGATAGACATGGAGTTGTTGTTGGGGACAACTACTTCAGTACCATTAAAAGGGAACTTAATGCACTGATGGTATGTAGAGGGTACTGCTTGCATATCGTGAATCCATGGCCGTCCCAACAACAAGTTGTATGCAAGTGGTATGTCTAAGACTTGGAAAATGACATTCTTCTCAACTAGACCAACTCTGATTGGAAGTACAATTAGACCTTTAGAAGGCCTTTCAACCTCATCATAGGCCTTTATAGTGATCTTTTGCTTAGGATTGATGGCAAATTCAGACATGCCCAACTGTTGGATTACATTGAACGAAATGATATTTAACCCTACACCATTGTCTAGTAGGACTCGACGGATGCGGGTATGAAAGATTTGAACTTTGAAATGAAGAGAAAGGTTATGGGGATGACTGAGAGCTCAGTCATCTTCTTCAAAAAAGGTGAGATAGTGAGGCGAGGAAATGTGGTTCACCATAGCTTGGAATTGTTCTGCATCAATATCTGTGGGAACATTGGCAGAACGTAAAGCTTTCTCAAGGATATCCCTGTGCAAAGGAGATAACTTTAGCAATTCGAAAATGGAGATTTTTGCTTGTGTGCATTGCAGTTGGCTAACAAGATCATAGTTGGAGATCTTGGAAGTAATTGGTTGCTTAGATGATGAAGCATTTTTAGGATCATTAGCAACTTTTAGGACAACCTTAGATTGCCCCCTAGTGACAGCGTTAAGTGGTTCACCCTGAGAAGATGAAGACTCGGCCACTCAGACTACCACCTTGGGTCTAGTATCAGTATGATCTTGAGGAGTGGATCATGTCCTTAAGACCACTCTTGGTCGTTCATCTTGAGCGTCGTAATTTAGCCAATTTTCATTGTTGGAGCTTGCCATACATATGTATTCAACGGGCTCAAGCATGCCTATAACATTGTCAATGTTAGCATAAGCATAACTGATTTTGGCATCATGATTCTTTTTGGCAGCTACCCTTGAGGTCTCACCCTTTTCGTATTCAGGTAATGGTTTTTGGAAAGCCTTATGATCAGTATTCTTAACAAGGCCATCTGTAACAACTTTTCTAGCTTCGATGAGGTCTTGAATTACATCTTTGAGTTTGAAGCAATTCTCTGTGTTATGTCCTTTACTTCGGTGATAGCTGCAAGTATGATCTTCTCTCCACCATGGAGGTCTAATGTTTGGATCGTAAGGACATGAGTTTTCTGGTAAGGTAACCAATTTGTTTGTAATTAAGGTTTTTAAAACCACTTCATAAGGTTCGACCATAGGTGTGTAAACACGTCGCTTCTTCGCAAATTTAGAGCCTTTGTCAAAGGGTTGTGGTCTTGAACCTTCTTGTTGCTTTGCTACATAGATGGAATTGGAAAGGTTAAACACAGGCTCCTTAGTCTTAGGAGTGTCCACTACTCCGTCATTGACAACATACTTATTTTTGTTCCAAGTTTTGCCTTTGTCTTTACCGTTTCCATTGTTAACTCTATCCTTGTTTATGGCAATGTCACCTCTTTTGATAGCAACATCGTCAATGTGATATGCACTTTCTACCATGGCGTTGAAGGATGTGAATAACTATTTTCTTAGATCAAATTATAATTTGAGTACAAGCATATTGCCAAAAATGTCAATTTTTTTAGCCTCAGGCACTTGCCGAGGATACCGAGAGTATAAAGATCTCCATCGTTGAAGGTATATTGCAAAAGATTCTCTTAGTTTTTGTTTGATGTTGCATAAGTCTAGCACAGTCACAGGATGTTGAATGTTGTATGAATATTGCTAGATGAAGTGTTGCACAAGTTCGTCAAATGTTTTAAGAGGAGGACTTAATTTTGTGAACCATTCCATAGCTTGTCCTCTTAGACTTCTAGAAAACAAACGCATAAGAAAGGTGTCTTCATGCAGAAAGTCCATGCTAATAGCATAGAAATGTCTCACATGGTCGTGAGGGTCACCATTTCCATCGTATTTGTCATACTTAGGAACCTCTATATCCTTAGGAAATGGCAGCATGTATAGACTCCTATCAAATGGAAGAGCAAAAATTGATTCAACAAATGATGTCTTAGGTGGCTCTTTTGAAGTTTGCAGTTGTGCAAATTGTTTCCTTAGTTCCTATATTTCTTCCCTTAAGATTTCAGCCTTAGTGGGCTCTCATTTTGGAATAATATGTTCAACATTAAAACCTTGAGGGAGTTTCCATCCCCTAGCTACCATGTATTGGAAGTATTGGTCTCCATTTTCCTCTAAAGCTCTGAGCATTAGTTTTTGGGCGAAGCCATCTTGTTGAAATTTGATCATGTCTTCACTAGTTACTTCTTCATCACTATCATGATCAAATGGTTTAGGTAAAGGACATGCACTAGCGGTAGCTCTAGGAGTCCTTGGAGGCATTTGATTACCATCATTGTTCTCAAAAGGATTTCGAGGACAAGTTCCTTTGTATCCTTCATAGCGTGCTTGATTGTCAATTTCAACTTGTTGATTTTCTCTCTCCATAGCGTATATAGCCTCCAAAGTCTTTTGGGTTTCACGTGCTTGTTCTTCTAAGCGACATTTAATTTCATCAAGGTGCGCCATAGTGACTATACCACTTGTATCCTTGGGTGTCTCAAAGGGTGTACCAAATGGATTTTCAAAACTATAAAGTGGGTTGTACCGAACGTTAGCCATTTGTGTTTGAGCAAATTCAAGATTCTTATCACAAGGTTGTTTGTGAGGACGTTTGGGTAGTGTTTCCAATTGCTTGAAAATGAAAGGCGTGTGGCTACTGTTACCAACTTATATCTAGTTGTGACCAGCATGTAAAGAGTTGTCTTTGTTTAGTAGGACAAGAAAAGCGAGCCGAATTTGAAGCTTTTACGATCAGGACTAGTCACTTGTCAAAATGTGATAGATGGCTTGTCAAACAGTGCTCAAGATCTTACAGCATGGGTGACTCGAGCCAAGCGGATGAGCGAGAAGCTCAATAGCAGATAGCTAGAATAAAATAATAGCTGAATTTTGACAAGTGATTCATCAAGACGTTTCAAGACTTACATTTGATGGACTAAACCCATCTTTTCAACCTAGGACGAATTCTTCACACACTGATACGTAGCCAGGATCAAGGGTGACTAGCATGACGCTCCTTAGACCAAATAAATCCAACTACAAACTCTATTTTTGACCCAAAATGACTCTAGGCGATACTTTCCCAAAAGAAGGGCGACATAAGTTCAAAAATAGTGTCGCACAACATAATTTCAAAAAGGGTACGACACTTTTTGTCTAAGCGACAGATATTTGAACTAAGTGGGACAGAATCTTACACACAGTGCGACAGAATTTACTACTGACATGCGATAGAATTTTTTGAAAAAAATGTTGCGCAATATTTCTCGTGAAAGCGTGCGACAGAGTGCCAATTTTGTGCAAAAAAAAAAAAGTCAATTTTTGGTTTGAATTTCATTTCAATTTGTCAATCAGATAGTGTTTCATTTCAGTTCGTATCAGTAAACAGCAAGGTTTGCAAATAGTAAGTGTTGTAACATGTCTCAAAACAATTGATCAAGGGTAAAAACAACCTTGTCAATACGCATTTGGGATATCAGAACAACCTTCCTAACAACTTTTTATCGCAATGTTTATTTTGCAAGAACGTTAACACTGGTCAAAACATCAAAAACAATAGCCAAGCAATCTACCTTAGAGTCACGGTTCATTACTCAACAACTTGGCTCATGCTTGATGCTCCTTTGCCTCACACCAATTAGTTTCCCACAAGAGATATTGGCTTTGTCATGGAAGTGCCATAAGCACAACCAAGGGAACACATATGGTGAGTGTAAATCTTGGGGTGATCCGGGTAGTCCACTAGGATCGATCCTTGCACCAAGAAGTTGAGCGGCTAAAAAGGGTAGTTACTAACTTAGGGTTTTTAGATCGGGCTTCCATTCATAGTGTTCCTCTTGTTTCCAATTATGGGACACCTCACCTTGTGATGAGTAACCGATCTCGCAATCACAAGAGTACCTTAAGCATTCTTGCCTAGTGATCTCCCTATGGTCGAAATCCCATAAGCGATCACACTAGGCAAAGACAAACACTACGTCTACCAAAGTTTTGTGTCCTTGGTAGCCTTGAGTTTATAGTGGGTTGGAAGAGCCAAGTAATTAGCTTGTCCCCACTTGGGTCGTTCCTCTCAAGTTGTTTGAGAGTAGACCCTCTAAAGGATTCTAACTACACAAAGTGGATCAACTTTCAAAAGTCAAGATTTCTAGTTCACCACAAGGGTGAAGAGCATACTCTCCTATTCCAATCATTTTCTCCCAAACACGCCAAGAAGATTCAGTTACCCCTTGCTTTTGAAACCAAATGGCAAGTCAAGATTTTTGATTCACCAGGAGGGTGAAGAGCATACTCTCCTATTACCAAAAAGACTTCAATCACAATTTTTATGTGCCTATTAAAAATGAACAATTATTCAATGCCGCACATGAAAACAAAAAAGCAAGAAAGTTTGGGTTTTTATGCTTTGGGCAACCCTGCAAACAATATTAGTAGCCCTTGCACATTTGAAGCTTTGACATGCGTTCTTTTGTATGCAAGGTTTCAAATTTTTTTTTTCACAAAAAGGGCAACCTGCAATCACAACTCGTTAGCCCACAAGTTAGCATTAAATAATCACAGAAACTGTGAATTAAACCTCTATAAAATAGCCTAGAACTCTACTTAAAAACAACAGTCAGCCAGCTAAGAAGAAATTTGATCAAAAACCCTCAAGGAATGAACAAAAAATTGTCAGGCGATACTTTTTGCTAAACAACTGTCGTACGATACTTCACAGTATAGCAGGGTGATAGTTTTTGTTCAGGCGATACATTTTATTCAGCCGTGTGACAGAGTTTTGGACAAAGGGCGACAAAATGCAGGCTTAAAGTGCAACACTATTTCCCAAAAAAGTGTCGCATGACAGTACTGTGAACTATCACACAATACTGGAAAAATATTGCCCAGAACTGCGACTGTAAAAAAAGAAAAATGCAGAGCAGTAAGGGAAATGTAAGTAGAAATAGGAAAATGCAAGGTGAAACGTATAGTTTAGTGCCACGGTGGGTGCCAAAAATGTACACTTGATTTGTGTCACACTTTAAACCATTCTAACCAAACGATTCCATGAGTTGGAATGCTTAGATGCCGGCTTAGAGCTCCCTATCCACAGAGTACAAGAAGCTAGTATTCAAACATGAAGGCTCTTAGCCAAGCCTTAGAAATGTGCTTCTTGCTAGTAAACCATGCAAAGGGAGGTTCTTTGAGATGAGCAAGAATGCAAGTGTCTACAATGAGTTCCTCAAAGATGCAATGGAAGATGGAAGACTAAACTTGAATGGAAATGCAAGATGCAGCTATGCTAGAATGTGAATGAGAGTGTTACAATACCATTATTTAAACTATGTGAGATTATTGCAAGAATCAAAGCTAAACTAACATGCAACTATGCTAAGAATGCCATATGATCTTATGCTAATATGATGGAATGAGAGAATGAGATAAGAAATGAGAAGTTCTCCACAAAGCTCCAAAGAAACCTGTTAGAAAACCTGCAGCATAACAATATTCAAAATGATAGATCGATTCTTTGAGGGGGAAAGCTCTCTCCCTTTTAAACTTGTACGGATGGTAAAGATCAAGATGAAGATGATGGATGATCAACGGTGGAATTCAAAAAGAGGAGTGATCCATGTGCACACACAAGTCAACCAATAGAATATATGTTGACTTGTCACATAAGACAAAAGTCTCACAAGCCTTTTCTTTTAATTGTAAAATAGAAAAAGTACTTTATGTGTGCACTTTAAGTGGGTTAGAAGAATGGGGTCTTTTATTTAATTAAAAGGGGACATGTTCTTTTAATCAAATAATGAACTTAGGATAGCATATTCAAACTATAGGTTATAATCAAATAAATTGATTATTAGCAATTTGGTCTAGATAAATGATTAAATTAATTTAGCCAAAATGCTGAGAAGGGGGCTAATAGTCTAGATGACAATTTTTAGGTGATTACACTCTCCAGTAACCTACTAAAACAATTCATGGCTTGCCTTTTGATAGCCTCATCCTCATCTGTAACAACACCATGGATGTTTAGTCTGGAGATTTTATTCACCATTCTATGTTTCAAAGTGGTTGTATGGAAAAATTTAGAGTTATTATCCCCTCTTTGATACACACTTTTCTAAACTATTGTCTCTAATACATCTCCTCCTCAGTAATAATATCATGCAACTCCACAAATTTTGAACCTTCCTCCTCCCTAGTCACATTATCATAACCCTCTAACTAAATGTTATCTTGAATCTCTTTTAGCTCTACCAAAATCCTGCTCTTATTATCAAAGATATTCCCAAAAGTTTCCCTATTCCATCTTTTTATGTTATCTTTAACATTTGTCATCTTTATAGAAACTTTAAACATCATTGTTCCCTTAACAAGAATCCCCCACCATTCCTTGATAAGGTTTTCCATCCTAGGATGTAAAGTCCACATCTTCTCAAAGCAAAAAGGATAGTGCTTTTTAATTGATACTAGGTCAACTAGAGGGAAAATAGGATAATGGTTAGAATCTTCTTTCACATGTGCAGATAGGGTACATTTATACCTTTGAAACCAATCATTACTAATAAGAGCTCTATCAAGTTTAACTTGGATAAGGTCCTTACTTGACCTTCTATTGCCCCAAGTGAAGTCCACACCTTGTAAATCCATATGTTGCAATAAATGAGAATCAATAAACTCCATCAAATCCATCCTACTGTTCAAATTAGTCTGGCTAGCCCCCTTCTTCTCATTTTCTTTCAATGGGGTATTAAAATCCCCCATCACAATCCAACCCCCCTCCACAAAATTCTTTCTTTGATTAGAAAGTTCAATCCAAAGAGCTTTTCTACCCCATTTAGTATTAGGTTCATAAACATTAGTTTGCACCCAAGAAGTGCTATCCTTAGCATTAGAGAATCTAATATTAATCATATTCCTATTTTTTGAAACAAGTTCCCCATGAATTTTATAATCATTCCAAACAATAGCCATACCCTGCAAGGCCCCATCAATATCACCCCCTAAAATCATACCATTTTAAAACAAAACTAGAGTTTCCACTTTATCTTTTGGCATGTTTGTTTTCTGTAGTTGAACAATATCAGGTTTATTATCTCTAATCATAAACCTAACCATATCTTGCTTATGAGGATTATTCAATCCTCTAATATTCCATAAAATAATCTTCATTTCTTATGGAAAGATTTTGATTCTAAGATATTCCTTTGACTACCATTTGCTATACTTATATTAGTCTCCAACAATCTTTTCTATTGGTTAATCTCCCTAAAGGGTTAGGGGTTTGACCAACATCCCCAATTTTTATCCCCTTCCCAATAGGGGTAAGGGATAATACCCCACCTTTGTTACACCTTATGTCCCCTTATTTGTTGAACTTTCTAGATGGAGTGAGGGAGTGAGAAGCCTCGCCTAACTTGAAACTCCTTGTTTACCTATTTATCAAGGAATTTCCTTTATTCTTTTAAAGTTGTCTCCTCCTTTTTCTTAGTTTTGATTTTCTTCTTAGGCCCCACACTTGTCTAGTTAGCTCCAATACCTTCTTCCTCATCCATCAATTATCTTGAGATATCGTCTTCATCCTGCCACTCTGGAGAGTTTTCCTTTTGAAGGTCCTTCCTTATGATTAGAACATCCCTTGTCCAAGGTTCTTAGTCCTAGGATAACACAATCATGTGCCTCTTGATACTTTGTATCCTTACTAATAGGAATAGTCTTGCTATAGTCCTTGGAGTTTTCAACTTCTAGGATCTCCTTAGCCTCCACCACTACTAATTCATCCTTTTGTAGGATGGCCCCAGTCTCAAGGTTGCTAATGGATTGAGTTGCCTCCTTTTCCAGAGTCACCTTCTCAATCTCCTTTTCTAGCATCTCCTTCTCAACTTCTATCTGAGCACAAATAATATCCTTGTTTGTCCCCTTCCTAGTTGGTTATTGTTCCACAACCTCAACAATCTTAGAGCCTTTTTGAACCCTTTTTTTGAATTTTTCAAGACACTAACCTTAATTAGACATTTCTTTGCCTAATGGCCCAATTTTTTACAATGGAAACAAGAAAAAGAGATGGTTTCATATTCAACCTTATACTGCCAAACACCCAATTTAGACCTAAGAGTAATATCTTCCAGCATATCCACCCCTTGAATGACCTCAACATGGATTCTAACATAAGTTAGCCTTCTTCTTGAGACTATCACTGGGTTCATGGATAAGATTTCACCAAAGGTATTAGCTATTCCTATGAAAACATCTTCAACCCAGAACTCTAGAGGCAAACTAGGAAGTTTGATCCAAACAGGGGCTTGAACCACTTATTCATCCAGGGACTTGAGGTTTGGGGACCATTTTTTTAATATCATTGTATGCTTCCCTACAACCCATGGTCCATTGCATAATTCTATCTTCATTACAAGATAAATAGAAGGATAAGCATCCTTTTGACATTGTAATAATATCAACTTGTCCCTTCAAGGCCCATTTCCTTTTAACAAAGGCTCTAACAATCTCAATATTTGGTCTAGCTCCCAAGAACCTCCCCACAAGGGTATGATCCATTCTAGAAATATTAAAATCTATGATTTGGTCTGGGATTTCTAGATTAAATGAACCTTGCTCAAAAATAGAAACATTTTTTACTGGAGGAAGGGAAGACTTACTCGTCGACTTGATCCCAAACAAACTAGTCCAGTTTTTAGCTAGAAAAATGGTAGCAACCATAGACCTAGGTCCCCCTTTCGGGTCCCCAAGTGTGACATCTCCATCAGGTTCCTTCCTAGGTTGACCTGCATCCACCATGATCTCCCCATGACCTCTCATTCTTAACGAGTTTGCCACAGTCATGGACCCATTTGAAATTTGAAAACCACCTTTCTCGTTCACCACTCCCACATCACCCACTCCAAACATTATTTTTGATTCCAAGACCTTCATCTAATGATAAATTTTAGTTTGCACAACATGAAGATATTTGGTTATGGTGCAAGAGGTTATGTCATATACATTTTGACTATTTGGTTAGCATTAGTAAAATGAAAAGAGTAAGAGGTTTTCCAAAACTAAAGAAACTTGATAATGCCATGTGTAAATAATTCCAATTGGTAAAAGTGAAAAAATATAATTTCAAGAGAAAAACATATCCATTTGATGATATTTCAAAATTGGTTCATACTGAATTATGTGGACCTATTGGTGTTCAAAGCTATTGTGGAGACAAATATTCCATTCTATTTGTTGGTGACTACTCTAGAATGACGGCTGTGACATTTCTTAAAGAAAAATTTGATAATTTTTTATTTATTTAAGTGGTATTTGGCTAGAGTTGAACATGAGATAGGGAAGAGTTTGAAGTGCTTGAGATCTAACAGAGGTGGTGAATTCATTTCCAATGAGTTCAACATATTTTGCAATGATAGATTTTAGCACCCATGACCCCTCCTCAAAATGGAGTAGCTGAAAGGAGAAATAGATCAATCATGGGTTGTTTTAGAACAATATCGATGATGGAGAAAAATGTGTCACTGAAATACTAGAGATAAGTTGTAAGTATAACTATTTATACCTTTAACAGAGTGCAAATCAAGAAAGGTACAAATGCTACACCTTTTGAATTATGGTATGGATATGCACCTAATGTTAAGTATTGCAAAGTTTTTGGAAGAAATTTTTACATACTTAAAGATAATAAAAAAGGAAAACTTGATGCTAAAAGTGATGAGGGAACATTCCTAGGGTATTCCACTAAGAGAAAATCTTATAAGTGTTTGAATTCTAACACTAAAAAAGTTGTGGAAAATGCAAATGTGAAAGTTGATGAATATATACAGAAGAATGAAGTTTAATGCAAGATAGAACTTGAAGACTATAGTTTATTCATATATGTGAATGTGGAGCTCCTAGCACTCCACCTAAACAAGAAAACAAAGTTGCCGATCCTCAAAAAATTTGAAATGTGAAGTTGAAATATCCAATTGCCAAGAAATAGAGTGTGGGTGCCAAGCAATAGGGAAATGATGCCAAGACATAGAGAGGGGAAGCCGAACATCAAGAAGGTAATGTTGAGCATGCAGAACATGAGCCAGAATTTGAGCAAAAGAGAGAGAATGAGCTTGAAATCATTTTTCAAGATGAACATGTTGAAGAAAAGAGAAGAAAAGAACCCGTGTTAGAAAAATATGTAAGAAGAAATCATGCACTTGAACAAATCATTGGAGATGAAGAATCTAGTGTTATGACAAGAAAAAGACTCAGAAATGATACATGCTTACTTTGTGAATTTGAGCCCAAATATGTGAAAGATTCTTTGGAGAATAAGGATTGGATATAAGAAATGAATGAATAAATTGAGAAGATTGAAAAGAAAAAAACATGGACACACCACCCATACCTAAAGACAAATATGTTATTGGAACAAAGTGAGTATTTAAGAACAAGCTGAATGAAAAAGGTGAAATCACAAGGAACAAGGAAAGATTGGTATGCAAAGGATATGGACAAGAAGAAGGTGTTGATTATGGGGAAACATTTTCCCTTGTAGAAAGACTAGAAGGAGTTAGAACACTGCTAGCATATTCTACATATAAAGGATTTAAGGTATATCAAATGGATGTCATATCTACATTTCTGAATGGGATACTTGAAGAAGAAGTATACATAGAGTATCTTAAAGGATTGTTGGATACTAGCAAGAAAAATATGGTATATAAATTGCACAAAGCTTTATATGGTTTGAAACAAGCTCCTAGAGCATGGTATGAAAGACTTCATAACTACTTGGTGAAGATTGGTTTTGCAAGAGTAAATGATAACAGTAATATGTACTTGAAGATTGACAAGAACAATGAGGTATTGTTATCTGAAATTTTTGTTGATGATATCATAATTGGAGGCAAGGAAGTAGTACGAAAATCATTTTTTGATGAAATGAAGAAGGAATTTGAAATGTCAATGTTTGGTGAGATCAAATTATTTGTCGGATTACAAGTATATCAAATGAAGCAACATATCTTCATTACTCAATTCAAACATATCAAGGAGATATCAAGTTTTAGATTGCATGGTAAGTTGAGGTGTTTCTATCAATGCCAAAGAGGGAGATTGTTGGAAACTACAACTGGAACAATTGTTATGTTGTAATTGATGTCAAACCTATTGGTGAGACAATTTTTATATCAGATCTAAGCCTCATATCTATTTGATTGATGAAGAGGATTTGAGAAGTTGTCCATAACAAAATAATCTAGAGGAGAGGTTGAGTTATGAAGAGGAAACTATAAATGGACACTTGATTAATTGGGCTTTGATAAGATAAATTGATCATTTAAATCATGTTACAAGAGGAGAATGTAGCGATGCTCAAGTCTTGAAAGTGTGAACAAAGATAGATGAGATGCATAGACATGACCAAGAAATAGAGAAAAAGGTTAACAAATTTAATGTACATATTGAGTGATACTAGTGTCGACCGATTTCCAAAACAATTTCCAAATCAAGCTGAGAAAAATTAGTGTTGACTGAGCATTAGTATTGACTAAGTGATAGTGTATGTGCTAAGGAATAAATTTAGTGGCAACCAAGTAACCCATTGATGACTGTGTTAGAACACAAATTTGGCCAAGAAACATCATTTTAACTATTTATAATAAATCATAATTTTCAGCCGACTAAGTTGATTTATTAGAATATGGAAAGTGTGTTGAAGATAAGGATCGATGAGTTAGATCATTTAATATCAGGAGAGGATTAGGTAAAGAACCTAAGAAATGGATTCCAAGAGAAGTTTATAGAAAAGAAGAGGATAAGCAAAGTGATGACCAGAGTCATTATATGTGATGAATCTAATCATAAACCCTAAGATCTATGGTGATTTTTAAGCAACAAAAGATCATAATTACCTATGTAAGGAGTTACAAGGGGAAACTTTTAAGATATTCCAGAGTGATATTCTAGAGAGTTTCATAGTTGGAGTAGTCATTAATGTTATTGACAAGTAAATCTAAGAAAAAGGTTGAGACAAGTTGAGAAGAAGTAAAGAGTGATTGCTTGAAGGGTTTCCAAGTGAATCAAAGACAAAGATGATAATGGAGGCCATATAGTGAATCAATTTATAAGTTGAATAGAGATTTTTACATGCAAAGTGATTTGTACTTAATAGATCAAAACCTGTTGTTACTTTCTACCATTGTAAATAGTATTTGAAATACTTTAATCAAGGTTGACCTAATAGTCATATGTGTATACTCAAAAGTTGTTACACTCTCAACCCTTCTATCCAAGTGGTTTCATGAGATAGGAATGCTTGGATGTCAACTTAGAGCTCCCTATCCATGGAGTGCAAGAAAGTATGTTTCAAGCATATGAAGGCTCTTAGCTAAGCCTTAGAGATACTTTTCTTGCTAGTAAACCATGCAACATGAGGTTCTTTGAGACAAGAGCAAGAATGAAAGTTTCTACAATGAGTTCCTCAAATATGTAATGCAAATGTGAAGTAAGATAATATGAAATGCAAAATGCAACTATAGTAACCAAGATGAGAGTGTTACAAACTAGCCTAGTTATGCTATGTGAGCTAGATTATAGAAAAAGAGAAACTAAGCTACATGCAATTACACTTAAAATGCCATGATATAAGAGAATGTAGGCAAGAAAATGGAAGTTCTCCACAAAAGCTCTCAAAAATTTGAATGGTAAACCTACAGCATAACAGTACTCAAGAGTGTGGATCCTTTGAGAGGGGGAATCTCTTCTTTTAAAGTCATACAGATGGTGGAGATCAATATCAAGTTGACTTTTCATGTGAGACAAAAAGAGTCTTTTCCTTTAATTTGCAAAATAGAAATAATGCTTTATGTGTGCACATTGAGTGGGTTAGAAGAAAGGGGGATTTTATTTAATTAAAAGGGGACATGTTCTTTTAATAAAATAATGAACTTAGGATAGTATAGTCAAGCTATAGGTTATAATCAAATTAATTGATTTCTAGCAATTTGGTCTAGGTAAATGATTAATGAATTCAGCCAAAATGCTGAGAAGGGGGCTAATAGTCTAGATGACCATTTTTAGGTGATTACAATATGTAAATTCTTTAATAAGGTGACATTCTAAGGGAATGTTCTAAAGTCCTCTAACAAGGCCACTTCTAAAAAGGTGATTAAATCCTTTAACAAGGTCATATTTAATAGTGTGTTTTGTAAACTTTTATAGGGTTGGCTCCTAACAAAGCTTAATTTAGAAGAGTGAAAATTAGAGACATGTTATTGGTTCTTTTTCCTAGATTGGGTTTCCACATTAAATCCTAGTGTTAAACTTATGTGGATGTTATCTATGGTGTTTTATTGTTTATGCTTACACTCTGTAAGACTATTATATTTAGGACAATGGATAGCTAGTTGATGTTACTAATAGTTAACTTTAGAGATTGAGCTAAGGAATGAGAAGATTTGAAGTTTTTTTTAAGTGATTTTTTATTCAATTGGTACATCTCAACCTTGGATAATTGATTCACCCCACCCCATCGCTCAGTTATTTTAAATATTCTAACATGAACAACACATTATCTTGTTAATGACTAACTTGTCAAGTGGTTGTTGTTTTTCTATGATACTTACATTCTCACCACTCATCAACGTCGCTATCTCACCTTATTATCTCTTCTTTTCATATCCTCTTCATCAATAAAATGGTATGGTACTCTACACTATTAGTTATTGTCTCTCTAGTGGTTTTATACTCTATCTTACCATTAGGTTTGACATCAATGAAAACATAAAAATTTCTCTCAGTGTAGTTTCCAACAATCTCCCTCTTTGGTATTGATGGAAATACCACTAGTTACCATGCAATCTAGAATCTCCAATACTTGTACTATTCACTCCCTTTATCTTTTTTTAATCTCTTTCTTAGTTTCATTTTGATTTTTATCCATGCAATCTCAAGATACACCCTATGTCATTTCAGTACATACTTTGTCTTTGTCATATCTCCCTTATTTTTCCAATAACTTCAACTCCTCAACTCTTGCTCTGATTTGAACACTCTCTCTTTGAAAATAATCACTCTCTCCCTTAATAAATGAATGGTAATTAACATATATCTCCCACTCTGACAAAAATGCCAAAGACATCACTAATAAAATACACCTTCATGTCACTATTTTGGCTGATATAGAAATGTCACTTCAACATTAACTCTTTGCAGCTTCATCTGCTTACAGGTCAGTTTCTTTCTTTTCACTCCTTTGGGAAGATCCTAAAGCGTGACCTTCTACATCAATCTTTAGGATATTTTGTTCATAATATTTGATGCAATGTAGTATGTCTTCTTAGTTTGCTTCAAGTAGGGAAATGACCCCTAACTTACCTCTTTGATACTCAAAAGTACTCTTACGTAGTGCCTTGATGAATATTTCATCTAACTATTCATTTGAGTTTACTTATTCCAATATCACTTCTTTGTCTTATACCAGCTCTCTCAAGTAATGACACTTGATCTCAATATGTTCAATCTTTGTGTGCATCATAGGGTTCTTTGATATTTTTATAGCACATGTGCTATCACAATATATCACAATAGGTTGAGTGATTTCTTCCTTCATTCTTTTCAATAATTACTTGATCCACACAATATTGAAACCATGCCCTATTGCAACAACATACTCAACCTCTATTGTAGATTGTGAAATATAGTTCCGCTTCTTGTTTATCCATGAAATCAATATTCTTCCTAAAAAGAAAGCTCTCCCACTTTTACTTTTTCTATCATCTATATTTCCTACGCAATTAGCATCTGTATAAAATTTCAACTCAAATGTGTCACTTTTCTTGTACCATAATCCATAGTCTTCTATTCCTTTTAGGTATCTCAATATCCTTTTCACTATCATTGTGTGATTTTATTTAGTATTGGCAAAGTCTAGCAACAAGTCTAACTACTAACGGAATATGAGGTCTATTATGTATAGTATATTCTAGTATTCCAATGATTGACTTGTACAATGTTTCATTCACCTCATTTGAATGATAATTCTTTGACAATTTATGTCCAATCACCATAGGTGTTCCAATTGGTCATGAATCTTCCATTCTAAAAGTCTTCAAAATTTCCTTGATATACTTGGATTTTTTAATGAAAATGCCTTTATTAATCTAATAAACTAGCAATCCAACAAATAACTTTATTTCTCCAAACATTGACATCTCAAATTCCTTTGTCATTTCATAAGAAACAAATTTCTCAATGAAGGTTTTTATCCAAATATGATATCATCAACAAAAATTTCAGCTAGCAATTCTTATTTTCAAATTCACTTTTTAGATACAAATTGCTATTGTCATTAGTTCTTACAAAACCAGTTTTCACCAAATAATTATGTAGCTTTTGATACCAAGCTCTAGGGTCTTTCTTCAAACCATATAAAGCTTTGTGTAACTTACATATCAAATTCTTTTTGCTTGGATAAAAAGATCCTTCAATTTATTCAACGTAGACTTCTTCCTCCAAAATTTCATTAAGAAATGCAGATTTTCCATCAGTTTGATACACTTTGAATCCTTTGTAAGTAGAATATGCAAAAAAAAGTTCTCGCTCCTTCTAACCTTACAACTAGAGACAAAGTTTTACCATAGTCAACCCCTTTCTTTTGTGCATCTCCCTTACAAACTAGTCTTGCCTTGTTCCTTGTGACTTCATCTTTCTCATTCAAATTGTTTCTAAAAACCCACTTAGTTCCAATCACATTCACATCCTTTGGTCTAGGTACGAATGTCCAAGTTTTTTTCTTCTCAATTTTCTCAATTTCTTCATTCATTGCTTCTTTCTGATCTTCTTTGCAAATTGATCAACTCTTATATTTGCACTTTCCACAATATTTTAAGTGTTAGAATTCAAGCACTTATAAGATTTTCTCTTAGTGGAATAACCTATAAATATACCTTCATCACTCTTCGCATCAATTTTTATTTTTCTTTCATCTTTTACTATGTAACATTTGCTTCCAAAAACTTTAAATTAATTCACATTAGGTGCATAGCCATATCAAAGTTTAAAGGGTGTTTTTTTTGCTCCTTTCTTCACTTGAACTCAATTTAGAGTGTAGACTACAATACTTACAATTTCTCTCTAGTTATGTGAAACATTCTTCTCCATTATCAATGTCCTTGTATAGTCCATAAATGATCTATTCCTTCTTTCAGCTATACCATTCTATCGTGGAGTCCTCAATGCACTCATTTGTCTATTGATTCCTTTGCCATTGCAGGATATGTTGAACTCTTCTTATATGATATCACCACCTCTATATGATCTCAAGCACTTCAGATTATTTCATGTTTCCTTTTCAACTCTAGCCAAATACCACTTAAACAATTGAAATGCATTATATTTTTCTTTAAGAAATATTACAATCATTATTCTAGGAAAGTCATCAAAAAATAGAATGAAACATTTGTAACCATAATAAATTTTCACTCCAATAGGACCACATAAGTCAATTTGAACCAACTCAAAAATATCATCAAAAGAATAGGCCTTTCCCTTAAAACTAGACTTTGTCAATTTACCCATTTGGTATTGTTTGCACACCAATTTATCAAGTTTTCTTAGTCTTGGTAATCCTCTAAGTCTTTTCATCTTACTAATGCTTACCAAATTATCAAAGTTCACTTAACACATCCTCTTATGTTATAACCAAACATCTTCACATTATGCAAATAGGCAAGCATCTTCAGATAGGTCTAGATAGGACAAGTTACTGTTGGAAATGTAAAAGAGTAAGTGAGAGGGGAGGGGTGAATTAGTTACCAAAAAAACAAATCCTTGTCCCTTGTATGTCAATATAAACTTCCACTGGTCATGGAATACTTACTAGCTTAGTTAACATAAGTAATCTTAAGACTTATTAATCTATTATTTCCTCTAGTAACTTAGTTGCAAAAATATAAAGCATAAGCAAATAACATGAACACAGATGATTCCTAGATTTAATGTGGAAACCCAATTTGGGAAATACCACCTTGAAACAAGTCATAATAATTTTCACTCATCTAAAGTGAGCCCTATTAGGATCCAACCCTATTAAAGGTTACAAAAAATACTGTTAAGTATGACCATGTTAGAGGATTTAGATCACCCTTTTAGGAGTGGCATGGCTAGAGGTATTCAAACAATTTAATCTTTAAGTATCACCTTGTTTGAGGATTTACAAAAATGACTAATAATTCAACTTTGTGAAGAGATTTCCTTACTACTACAAAGCAACAATAATTTGACTTGATTTAAGAAGCAACTTTCTTTGCAGATTTAGATCTCTATTTTTGCTTATCCTCTATATCCTTCCTGATCAGATTTTGATTGTAGTTTATCTTCTACACTTTCTTTCTCTTCCTTTCCTTCACTCACATATCCATCTTATTTCATATTCCACTTATTGCACTTTATCCTCACAAATTGCCCTTTCTTATATATCATAAGCTAGAAAAAGTTGGCTTGAATACCCTTCTAAAATATCAATAAACATCCAAATAGTTGGCCTCAACTAATTAAATAATTAACAAACACATTCTATTGTTACTCAGTCAACACTAGGATTGAACACTCCATTCACATTGTGACTCCTTTGATGCCCAACCACTCATTCAATACTACACATCTTTGATGTATGACCACTTGGTCAAAACTGCAAGCATGAATCCTTTTATTAATAAGTTGCTCAATTAATACTAGAAAGTCTTCTTTACTTGACTACCTAGTTAATACTAACATTTGTGTAAACACCAATGACAATATATAATTGAAGAATTATTTCTAGCAAACTTCCTCTTTGACATTGATGACAACACAAAATGTCAACATAAATAGAAGTATGAGCAATTGAATAACATCTTTAGTTTCATTCTAATTCTCATCCATACTAACTCCCTCTGAGATTATACTTGGATTTGTCTCTTTGCTTTCCTATCAATATTTTTTCTGTAATTTTCTCCCTCTAAGATGTGTATTCCATCACCTAAATATCAAGACTCTCCCACTTTCTCATTAACACTAAAATTTCCTCAATCTTCCATCTTCCATGTTGACACCAAGTTGTCCCTCTTTGACATTGATTGCAAAAGGATACAAACTTTGAAGTTATAATGTACCTTTGTATTGATTCATATGCAATATGCTATGTGTTACTCTACATCAACTTGATTGATCTTCAATGGAGCTTGGTTGATACCACATTATCTTTTTCTTTAGTGAGCATCAGATAGGGGAGTAACCCCTAGTTTACCTCTTAGATACATAAATTCATCCTTAGGTAAAGTCTTAGTAAATATATCTACTATCTACTCCTTGTTGTTCACATATTCCAATCTCACCTCTTTATCTTGAACCAATTCCCTTAGGAAATGATATTTGATTGCAACGCATTTTGTCTTTATGTGCATTACTAGATTTTTGGATATATTAATTGCACTCACGTTATCACAATAGATAACCATTGGTTCCTTGATTTCTTCCTTCATTCCTAACATGAATTACTTGATCCACATTATGTTAAAATAATTAACTACTACAAAAACATACTCTGCCTCTACAATGGATTGAGAAATAAAAAAATTCTTCTTTCTTGTCCAAGACAGTAGCCTCTTTCCAAGAAAGAATGCTTGTCCACTAATACTTTTTCTGTCATCAATACTTCCTACCCAATTTGCATCAGTAAAGGCTCTTAACTCAAGATTTCCTCTTTTCTTATACCATAACCCATATTCTTTGGTTCCTTTGAGGTATATCAAAACTCTTTTGACTACCATCATGTGATTTTCTTTAGGATTAGCAAAAAATATTGCAACTATGTCAATTTTCCATGCAATATTAGGTCTAGTGTGAACCACATACTAAAGTTTTCCAATCATTGATCTATAGGTACTCTTATTTACCTCATTTGAATCATCATTCTTTGAGAGATTGTGTCCAATAGGCGTAGGTGTTCCAACTAGTTTGGAATCTTCCATTCCAAAAAATTTCAACGTTTCCTTGATGTATTTTGATTGAGTGATGTATATGCCATCTTTCATCTAATGAACTTGTAGACCCAAAAATAATTTAATCTCTCCAAACATAGACATTTCAAATTCTTTCCTCATTTTTTTAGAAAATTACTTGCATACATCTCATGTCCACCAAATATAACATCATCCACAAATATTTCTGCAAGCAATATCTTGTCCCATGGTCCTTCCTTAATATACAAATTATCATTATCATTTATCTTTTCAAAATAAACTTTTACTAGATATCCATGTAGTATTTCATACCATGCTCTAGGAGCTTGCTTTAATCCATGTAAAGCTTTATGAAGTTTACATACCATGCTTCTTTGGCTTGGATCAATGAAACCTTTGGATTTTTCAATGTAGACTTCTTCTTCTATGACTTCATTCAAGAAAGTTGATTTGACATCCATGTGATCAACTTTGAATCCCTTTTGTGTTGCATATGCTAGAAGTATTCTAACTCCTTCAAGTCTTGCAATAGGGGAAAATGTTTCTCCATAATCAATACCTTCTTCTTGAGCATAGCCTTTGCATACAAGTCTTGTCTTGTTTCTTGTTACTTCTCCTTTCTCATTCAACTCTTAGAGTAATAAAGTATTTTCTTATTAATTAAATCATATTGATTTAATTATTAAGTCACTTATTATCTCTAGTTTACTTAAGCTAAACTTTAGGCATATAATAATTAATTCTTTTATAAATTATTATCATGCAACCTAGGTTAGTTACCTATTAGGGTTTTGATCTCCTTTTATAAGGATTGATCTCTTGCAATTTATTCATTCACTTTTGATAATAAAAATATCTCTTTTTTATCATCAAGAATGTCTCATCTGTGGATCTGGGAATTTCAACCTCCATAGCTTTTGCTTCTCTCTTTTTGTGATAGGTGTTTGCATTTAGGTTATTCTTGGGAGGTGAGGGGTTGATCTTTCATCAACTTCAACATGGTATCAGAGCTCCAGATCTTTATGCCCCTCTTCTATTTATGAGAGGTTTGTCTTGTCTTTTAGATCTATGATTTTTCTTCAAAGTTTTTCACTTTTTAGAAGATTTTTGTATTGGATCTGGGGGTCACCTTATTTCGGTACACTTTGAGCCCAAACTGACCTTGTCATTGAGCTCAAAGTGACCAAAACCTCTATTTTCATATAAACTTTATCCAATTTGGACACAGTTGGAATCTAAGGGGAAAAAATTGGTCCCAGATTGGGCATGTTTCTTGAGGTGATGATTTTGTCATTTTAAAACAGAGAAATTTAGATTTTTCCACAAAAATTAACATTTTTAACATAAAAATCAAGATTTTTTGATATAGAAAATGAGAATTTTTTTTCAAAAAAGATGGTTTTTTGGCATGCAAATTGAGATTAATCGGCATGTAAATCAAGATTTTTTGGCACATAAAATTGGGATTTGTGATATGCAAATCGAGATTTGTGGTAGACAAATCAAGATTTTTTTATGAAATTTGAGATTTTTGGCATGTAAATCAAGATATTTTGTCACACAAACTAGGCTATGTTGGCACAAAAATTGAGGCAACTCACCTATGTTTGCACTTCTGACTCTCTTTTGACCTAACTGTGGATTTTTTATTGTAACTTGCTCATCCGAACTTCGTGTTTCACAAACAAGATATCATCAGAAAATTGATTCTGAGCCCATCATGATGGTGCAGTTTATTTTGGCTTTTGATATTGTTTGGCTGCCATTATATGTAGTCAAAGTTAGAGGTTCTAGTTTGCACTCCAAGAGATATATCTTGAGACATTCTATTTTCTAGATTACTCTCCAAGCACATCCCATTCAATTTTTTCTTTTTTTACATTCTAGTGGATATCTTTGTTGTTTTAGGTTTGGGGATAGATGATTTTTCATGGGTTGTATTATCTCTTGTATTAGCCTTATGTCTCTTTTGATCTTTGTTGACATCCTTTTGTTGTATTTTTACAAACGCATCGAGATAAAATGTCACTCTATTGTATTTTGGGATCTTGCACACCTTTGTATTTTATTGTACTCACACTACATTATAAATTGCCTTGGGGGGTTTCATGTTGGTCATATTCGCCATCTTCCTTTGTCAAGTGAGTGTTCCTTCCACAACATTAGCCTCATGATGTGTCATTGACACATGCCATTATAGGTGTTTGTACTTCTTTCACACTCTTGATGTTCTTGGTTCTTCTTTTTGTAGGAGATATTCCATTTAGTTTCGATGTTCATGTCTTTCCTCTTAGCATTTTAGGGGGGTATGTTGGTTTTATTACTTTCTTGGTTTGATGGAGTGATCTATTTATTTAGTATTTGATCTTATGTACTTGGCAATTATAGTGGTTGGATACTTATGCATTTCAAAGAGATGGATCATTTACCATATAGACATTCTTTCATTCCTTTTTTGGAGGTCATGAAGTTACCTTCCATCTTTGATAGATCAGCTCTTCAGACTTATTCTTCTCTACCTGGTCATGTTCTATACAATGGAGGTTCTTCAAATCACCAATTTAACAATGTTTGCAGGTTCATGCTTTAGTGGTGTTCTTCATAGTCATCTTTTGTTCCCATCTTCTAGGACATTTCCTAGTTTGGAGGCTTCTTCAGTCCTTCACTAGTTCTTTTTAACATTATTTCCATCTCTTTTTGGAGTAGGGTTTTTCCCATGTAGTTCTCTCTATTTCTTCTCTTTTCAAATATTTGGTTATGCTTGGGTACCTCATCAGGCTTTGTTGTTGGGATCCAAAAAAAAATTTAGTGGTAGTTTCTAGGTTTCTGGCTACTCCCTAAGTTTATCTTAAGGGGGGGTGTTAGAGTAATAAAGTATTTTCTTATTAATTAAATCATATTGATTTAATTATTAAGTCACTTATTATCTCTAGTTTACTTAAGTTAAACTTTGGGCATATAGTAATTAATTATTTTATTAATTATTATCATGCAACCTAGGTTAGTTACCTGTTAGGGTTTTGATCTCCTTTTATAAGGATTGATCTCTTTTTAATTTATCCATTCACTTTCGATAATAACAATCTGTCTTTTTGCTTATCAAAAATGTCTCATCTATGGATCTGGGAATTCCAGCCTCCATAGCTTTTGCTTCTTTCTTTTTGTGATAGGTGTTTGCATGTAGGTGATTCTTGGGAGTTTTGGGGTTGATCTTTCATCAACTTCAACATTAACTTATTTCTAAATATCCACTTTGTACAAATCACATTTTTATCCTTGGGTCTAAGAACAAGAGACCAAGTTTTATTCTTTTATATTTTCTCAATCTCTTCATTCATTTCTTCTATCCAATTTTCATTTTCTAAAGCATATTTTAGAGATCTAGGCTCAAATTCACTAAGAAAATATGTACCTTTTAATATTTTCCTTGTTAGTATGTCTTTTGTCTCTCCTCCAATTATTTTTTCAGGTGTGTGTTGTCTTCTAACATATTTATCAAGTCTTGGATCTTTCTTTCTTGATTTTGAACTTAGTTCACTTGGTTCTCCAAGATTTTCATCCTTTTGCTTAGACTCCTCTAGCAGATCTAGATATAACTTGAGCCCCTTTGTTTGTGACTCGAGTTGCACTATCTAAGGTTGCAACTCGGATTGAGCTATCTGTGACTAGGGTTGAACTACCAATGAATTGTTAGGTACACTTGGTTGTTGATTGGCTTCAACCTGTAAAGTCTCGGGTTCCTCTTCATAATAGACAAAATCTATATAATCTTCGGGCTCTTTGCTTTCTTGTTGTTCACTTCTTTCTACAAACTCATTAATTTTTACATGGGCATTTTCTATGACGTTGTGAGTAGTAAGATTCAAACATGTATATGCCTTGCTTCTATTGGAGTACCCTAGGAATATCCCTTCATCACTTTTTACATCAAGCTTTCCTTTCCGTACATCTTTTAAGATATAACATTTACTTCCAAATACTCTAAGATAATAAACATTTGGCTTGCTACCATACCATGATTCATAAATTGTTTTATTTGAACCTTTCTTCACTTGAACTCGGTTCAATGTATGAACTATTGTGCTGATTATTTCTCTCTAGTATTTTGGTGCAACATTCTTCTCTATCATTAGTGTTCTTGCACATTCCATGATGGATCTATTTATTCTTTCTGCTATTCTATTTTTCTCTAGAGTTCTAAGTGTTGATAACTTTCTTTTTATTCCTCTTTCATTGTAGAACTCATTGAATTCATTTGAGATGAATTCTCCTCCTCTATTTGATCTGAGGCATTTCAAATTCTTCCTTGTTTCTTTCCCAACTCTAGCTAAATACCATTTGAAATTTTGAAAAGTGCCAGACTTATCTTTCAAAAATATTACAGTCATTATTCTATAATAATCATCAATAAATAGAATGAAATGCGTATCTCCACAATAGCTTTCCACACCTATTGGCCCACAAATATTTTTTTGAACAAGTTCCAAAGCTTCTTCAGAATTGTAGGGCTTACTTTTGACACTTTTTTTTACTCATTTTACCAATTTTACAAATTTTCTTTTGTCTAATTGCCAATTTTAACTAGTTTTCCTTTCCATCCAATAATTTAGCTTTGCCATTAATGAATTCAACTTTGTATCCTATACTATTCAACTATGCTACAGTGAGTAGATTATGTTTTAATCCTTCAACCCAATAAGCATTCTCACATTTGATTCCATGAGTTAATTCTATGATTCCTTTTTTCTTTACATAACATGGTTCATTGTTTCCAAATCTAACACTTCCACCATCATAGTGCTCCAAATATTCAAACTTAGTTTTATCACTAGTCATGTGATGAGAACAACCACTATCTATAATTCATGTATCATTTTTGCTAACATGAGAGATAAGCACCATCTTTTCATTTTCCTCATTATCAAATTCATCTTTAACAACAATCTAAACTACTTCATCTTCATCATTATCACTATCATAATCTTTTGCAATATAACATGATTTCTTACTTTTGCCTTGTAGTCCTTATAGCTTTTTAAGTCTTTCTTTCCTTTGAACTTGTTGAACCTTTTATCTTCCTTATTTGGACATCTTGCAGCAATATGACCAACTTCTTCACATTAGAAACAAATCAATGAAATTTTATCTCTAAATTTTGCTTTCCCTTTCTCTACTCTTTTTGCTAGAAGAACTTCAATGACTTCAAGATCTTCATCTTAGATTTCTTCTTCTTCACTGTCAACTTGCTTTTATTTTTGAGTTCCCTCCTTTTCTACCAAGGGTTGGTTTTTCTTTGAATTGAGATTCAAGATTGCTAGAAGTAGCAGCATAGTTATCAAAGTTATCCAACTTAAAAGAAGTCAATCTTCCCACAAGAGCATGTAGGGCTAAATCATTTGTTGGATTACATCTCATCTCTTGAATAGATGAAACTCTAATTGCATAAATAGGGAGAAGAGAAACCTCTTAGTACCTTGTTGATTACTATTTCATTATCAATTTTACCTCTTGAAGCTCTAATTGCACTTACACTTTCTTTGATCCTCTCATATTGGGCAATGTTCTCACCTTCTTTCATTTTCAATTGATCAAACTTACCTCTTAAACTTTCTACCTTGGCTCTTTGCACATTTTTCTCACCTCTATAGACTTTTTGCAGCTTTTCCCACATATGAAATGCAGTTTGACAATATTTGACTTCATCAAATTCAAAATAGTTCAAAGAGGATGCAATATCAATCATCATAATATTGTGATCCTTTGCTTCTTTTATTTGCTCCACAATCATAAGTTTGAGTGGTGGCACATATTTATTCTCCAAGTAAAACACACCAAAATTAATGATGCTTGATATATGTAGCTTAATCAACTCCTGCCATGTTGAAAAGTCCTCTCTGATTAGCTTAGGGATCTCCCTTTTGTAAGATATCTTGATCTTTATCTTAGGTCCTTAAAACCTTTTCCTACAAGCACCAACTACTCTGATACCAATTGTTAAAAATGTAAAAGAGTAACTGAGAGGGGATGGCTGAATCAATTACCACAAAAACAAATCATTGTCCCTTAGATGTCAATATAAACTTTCACTAATCATGCAATACTGACTAGCTTGGTTAACATAAGTAATCTTAAGATTTATTAATCTGTTATGTCCTTTAGTAACTTAGTTGCAAAAATGTAAAGCATAAGAAATAACATGAACACAGATGATACCAAGATTTAACATGGAAACCCAATTTGGGAAAAACCACCTTGCAACTAGTCACAATAATTTTCACTCTTCTGAAGTGTCCCTATTAGGATCCAACCCCATTAAAGGTTATAAAACATATTGTTAAGTGTGACCCTACTAGAGGATTTAGATCACCTTGTTAGGAGTGGCGTGGTTAGAGGCCTACGAACACATCTATCTTGAAATGTCACCTTATTAGAGGATTTAAAAAAATGACTATTAAGTCAAATCTGTTAAGATATTTCTTTATTGCTACAATGGTTAGAAAGCAACAATAATTTGACCTAATTTATGAAGAAACTTTCTTTTCTTATTTAGATCTCTATTCTCGCTTAACCTTAGAATCCTTCCTGGTTAGATGTTCTTTTCATTTTATCTTCCACACTTTTCTTGTTTGCCTAGCCTTCTCTCACATATCCATCTTATTTCATATTCCACTTATTACACTCTATCCTCACAAATTGACCTTTCTTATATATCATAAGTTAGGCAAAGTCAGCTTGAATATCCTTCTAAAACATCAATAAATATCTAAGTAGTTGGCCTTAGTTAATTAAATAATTAACAAATGTATGTTGTTTTCACTCGATCAATACTAAGATTGACCTCATGTTTGACATTGTGACTCCTTTGATGCTCAACCACTCAATCAATACTGCAAGAAAGAATCCTTTTATTAACCAACTACTCAGTTAATACTGCTTGGTTGATACTAACGTTTATGTAAACATCAATGATAATATACAATTGAAGAATTATTCCCAACAATTACCTCTTGTTTGTTCTCCATTTCCAACTAATTCACCAATATCATCATAGATTCTTGCCTTATTGTTCTAGAAATCAACTCTGTAGCCTAAACTTATCAACTATGTCACACTCAACAAGTTATATTTCAAACAATCAACCCAATATGCATTGTCACATTTAAAATTATAATTCATTTTCATTTATCCTTTATCTTTCACATAACATGGTGCATCATTACCAAACTTAACACTACTTCCATTATAATGTTATAGCTTCTCAAAATTACTTTTATCACCAATCATACAATGTGAGCAATCACTATCAATTATCCATCTATTATTATTACTCATATGTGAAATCAATGCAATTTTCTCATCTTCATCAAAATTATCTTTCATTTTAGCATTAACTACTTCTTCATCATGATCATTAGAATTACTATCAGAATCTTCTTCTTCAATAATATAGCAAGATTTCTTATCGTTATCCTTGTAGTTTATGTTATCTCTTTTGTTTCTATTGTCTCTTCTTCCTTTATACTTGAAGCCTTTCCTTTCCTCTTTTTCATCTCTATCAGGACATCTTGTTACAACATGACCAACTTAGTTACATGTAAAACAAATTATAGGAAGTTTACCTTTGTATTTGCCTTTTCCTTTAGGTAGTATTTAGGCCAATGACTCTTCAAGCTCATCAAGGTCATCATCAGATTCACTATCACTTTTCACTTACTTTCTCTTCTTTTTCTTAGATCCATCAAGGGTTAGTTGTTCTTTAAATATAAATTCAACACTAGCAGGGGAATGATTATCAAAGTTTGACAATTCAAAAGCAGTAAGTATACCAATTAGACTATCCAAGGTCACATCATTACCAGGTGTACATCTTAGTTCTTGAATTGTAGATACTCTAATAACATAGATAGGAAATAAATTCCTTAATACCTTATCATATCTCATCATATATGTCTCCTCTAGCTCCTCTAATAACATTTACCACTTTGATTTGACCACAATATTGTACAATAGTCTCACCTTCTTTCATTCTCATGTTATTAAATTTTTCTCTCAAGCTCTCTTCTTTGGCTTTCAACACAATTTTATCTCCTTCGTAGATTTTTGCCAACTTATCACATACTTGCTTTGCAATTTGTGCAATCTTTCACATCATCAAATTCTACATAACTTAGGGTTGTTGCAAGTTCAATCATTATTTGGTTGTGCTCCTACTTCTCTTTCATTTGTTCAACTATCATAGGTCTAGGCACCTTAATATATTATTTTTCTAGGTAACTATTGTCAATCAGGATTGTGCATATAGCAAGATACAAAATCTAGCTATCCTATTGAAACATGGACACTATCTCGGGTGGTGGATTGTCCTAAAACAAGAGATGAATCTTTGGATCTGTCTGGTTCCTAGATAGTGATCACTTAAAACTTAATTGTATGCGAGAAAAGGGATAAGAAGATGAATGGTAAAATAAATACTAAATCCTAAATGAGATGATAAGCCAAATATTTGTATGTAACTTTAATTTAATCAATACAAATTAAACAATACAAATGATTCACAATACCTAGATAAGCATGCAATTACAAAAGTATTTCTATGCAAGGACCTAGAATCTTTTTCTTTGAAAGGAAAACCCAAGCTTTACCAATTTTCTATGAAAAAGAATAAGGACACAAACAAAGACATGTACTTACAAGTATCAATATTCTAACATGTAATAAGGAATATAGCTTGAATGAAGGGTGAACACAACATAAAAGAAAAGAACTCACAATATTGCAAACAAGAACCAATGAGAAGGAATCGTTGAATCTGTATACTCAATGTTGAAGAAATCTCTACTACAAAGTGGTCCTACAATCAACTCAAAAATTTACAATTTGCAAAAAAATCTAAGCGAGAAAGAAGAGACCTCATAATGAGGTAAAAATACAATAAATAGAGCTCAAAACCCTGATTCAGATATGAGAAAAATGCATTAAAAATAAGGCTCAAAACCACTCCAATCTATCAAGAAACCCATCAAATATGCCCTCAAGAGCCTGTCCAACTGGTAGCCAACTGAAATATGCCTCTATCTCCTCAAAACTCATGCAAAAACCCTAGGTTGGATTTGATAATTAGACCAAAAACGTCACATGTCAAACCTCTCAAAAACATGTAAAATATGCATAAAAGAGGTTCCCTAAGTGATCTGCAACTAAAACTAGCCTCAACTGCTCCAATACTGGCTAAAAATAGCACTTAAGTGCTCCATAAATGGATGAAGAAGCCAAACTACCCTCTAACTGAAAATGAACTTTGTATGATGGGCAATAGACTGAAAAGGCATTCCACTTCTGAAAAATGAATTCCATGATGAACTGGAAAACACTCCATGTCTCAAAAATAGACTACTAGTCAAACTCAGTTAACTTATTTATTTTCATTTAAAATAATTAAAAATATTAAGTGCTTTATTATTTTAGCAACTTAATTTATTAATTTTACAAAATATTATGTAAAGAACTTATTTGATTTTCCATTTGAGATAATTAACTAAGGACAAATTATTTTATAATTTTAGCAATCAGTCATTATCATCTACAAAGATAATTAATGCAAAAATATATATTTTATTTATCAATATTTAAGCATGTTCAATAAATATTAAATAATGTAATTTTATTGAATAAATACTAAACACCTAAACCATTTTTTATTGATAAATAATTTTATTATTTTTTAAATCATTTACAAACTTATATATATTACATGATAAAAGTGAGAAAATATCACTTTATATATATATATTACACTTCACAATGGGTGGATTTAAAATCATATATGTTGGGAAACAAAACATTTAGGGCTCTATCACTAGAAGGTAAAACCTTATCTTTTTTACAATTTTCACACTTTCTAAAACTTTATGGAAACACTCTTGAGCCTATGGCTAGGGCTTGAAGCTTGTAAATATCTTTTTCTGCTAGTGAAATTCACAAGGTAATGGTTTCCTCTTTCCGATTGACTAGTTTACTTGTAAATTCGAAGATAGTTCTATTGCTCTATATGTTGAGACTATGAGGACTACCAACTCCATTAATTTCCTCACTCCAAATTTATTTATTCTCAATGAATATATTATTTTGAGGGTTTTTCACCCACTCATATAATTATTTTAGCCACTAATATAAGTATTTAATATAAATCATGGGTTTGAGCTTACAGAGCCATTGTGAATTCAAATTAAGAAAAATAAGCTTCTTGTTACAAACTCATACTAGGTTCTTGCTTTCTAGGTTCTTTCCTCTGTAAATCTCATGACATTCTGGATAAACCTAATTGCTTCTCCTCTTGTGATGAGTTTTAAATATATATCTTGTGCTAACCACCATAGCTTTATGATTTCTCTTCAAACTAAGGTATGTTAAATCTATCACTAGCTGGACAAAAATGCCCTCTATTTGTAAATTCATAGGATCTCATCATGCTTTTCATTTGGGATTTTCTCTAAACCAATCGAAATAGTTTTTTTCATCCATTCCATTCCACCTTCTTGTTGAGCCAGCTGAAATTTAAAAAAAAAAAAAAAAAAAATCCTGGTTGTATTGTAGGCATCTTTCTTGTAGCTATAGTGGTCAACATAAGAGTTTATATTAACTAAAACATATGAGACAATCTCCTTGATTTTGTATGAATTTAATCCCAATAGTAATCATGACTGAGTGATAGAAGCCTCTAAAGTGATATTTTCTTTATTTATTTGTTGTAGATCTAGGCACATAAAAATTGCATTACTTTTCCTTTTAAACATGTTACACCTCTATTGAAAAAATGTTTGATCATTGGTATATAAGTGTTTGATAATTATCTTTATTTGGATGTGAGATTTATACTTTTTTGGCTATCTCTTATGTGCTCTAAAAGTATTTCTATTGCCAAGGATGTCATCCAAGATCTTATAGATGTTGGTAAAGTTGTCATGGATGACCTTGTTAAAAAATCTAACCATAAAACTTTCAAACAACCCTTTCCTGAATATGAGAAAGGTGAATCTTCCAAGGCTCCTAAGAAAAATTATGATGCTAAGATCAACTATGCCTATGCTAACACTAATGATTTTATAAACATGATTGAACCTGTTGAGTATCTTTGCACAATGAATTATAAATCTAACAATCAACCCAACTATGATGTTGAGGATGAAAGACCAGAGGTTGTCCTCAAAATGAGAAATGCTCCTCAACAACATAGGAATACCCAACCTAAGGTGGTCCTTTGAGTGGCAGAATCTTCCTCCTTCCAATGTGAGCCACTTAACACTGTCACTAGAGGGTAATTTAAAGTTGTTCTAAAATTTGCTCATGATCCTAAGAATGCTTCATCATCCAAACAAGCAACTACCTCAACAATCTCTAATTATGACCTTGTCAGCCAATTGCAACGTACCCCAGCCCAAATATCCATTTTTGAGTTGTTAGAATTATCCCCTTTGCACAAGGACATCCTCGAAAAAGCCTTGTGTTCTACCAACATCCCTATGAATATTGATGCAGAGTAGTTACAAGCTATGGCGAATCATATTTCTTCACCTCACTATCTCACCTTTTTTGAAAAAGATGAAAAAGCTCTCAATCATCCCCATAATCTCTCCCTCCACATTGAAGTTCAAATCTTCTATACTCACATTCACTGAGTCTTGATAGACAATGGTTTAGGGTTAAACATCATCTCATTCAATGTGATCCAACAATTAGGCATGTCTGAATTTTCCATTGACCCTAGGTGAAAGATTACTATCAAAGCCTATGATGAGGTCAAAAGACCTTCCAAAGGTCTCATTGTGCTTCCAATTTGAGTTAGTCCAGTTGAAAAAGATGTCATTTTCCAAGTCCTAGACATACCACTCACATATAATTTTTTCTAGGATGACCATGGATCCATGACATGTAAGTAGTACCTTCCATGTACCATTAGTGGATCAAGTTCCCTTTCAATGCTATTGAGATAGTTGTCCCTGTAGACAACTCAATATCCATGAATACACTATCTGTTGTAGAAACATTGGTTCCACATAATCGCTCTTCTCATGTGTTGAAATGATCCTTTACAGAGTGTGAACAAAAATTGAAAATGATGAGCCTAAGCATGGGTGAGTACACTCTAGACTCTATTATTGCTTTACCTATTTCCCCTCAGTCTAATGGGAAACCTTTTGCCAAAATGAAGTCTTCAACTTCTGTAATGACTCTTTTTGGCACCTTTGTTCAATCCTCAGTTCCCCTAGAAGTGGAAAAATAAGAACAATTAATCAAAGGTTGGATATATAGGGAAGAGGAAGATGAGGAGAAAGTCACAGTCACTACTCCCATCTCTCTTAAATGCTACGGCAAAGGATATCAACTTCTTTCAAACATGGGCTATCATTGCCATGGGTCCTTAACTGGTAACAAAAAAGCTCTAGTAGAACCTTTAAGTCATATTAAGGGTGAGGAAACTTGACATATTTTTGGCCTAGGTTTTGGGCTAGAAGATGAAATGCCAACATTTGATAGAAGAGCTCCCATGTCCAACGAATCAAAGAATGATGATCCTCCGTTAGTTGATGCCACTTTGCAAGATGAGGATTCCATGCCTCTCACCTCTCTCCTTTGGGGAGAAGAAACACTAACTACCCACAATGATGCTAAAGCTTCTACTTCTAGATAGTAGGAATAAGATAAATCCGACCATGAAGATTAAATAGAGGATGGATTAGACAAAATATTGCTTGCTTAATTGCTAGGGATCAAAGTACAGACTCTCATGAGTTTGAATAGGAAAGCCTATTAGATGCATCTTATGAATTAGGGGTGGATGTCATTCACACCTATGCAACCCAATAGAATGTAGTGGAAGAGTCTAATGGAGGGTTAGATAAGTTTGGTTTGCAAACTGCTTTAGTGGACCATGTTGGTCCCTCTAGGTCTATTCCTAATATGGATTCCTTTACAACATTCACTATAGGCTTGACTTCTCATGTCACTAGAGATGACTCCTTTCATATCAACAAATTTGAAGCTTTCACATCCCTCTCCTTGATTCACCCTAATCTCATAGATTGGTCAGTTCAACATCAAAGACCTGAAATACCGTCTTTCCAAAATGACTATGAGATCACTTGCTACCTAAATGTCATTGAACCCATGACTTCTTCCACTATTAAACCTATAGTTAACATCATGGAATTAGATATCAAGTACCTCATTCATAAAATTAAAAGAAAAAATAAGCGGATAGATGGTGAAAACCACTTTGTGGCGGTATCTAAACCTAGAAAAAATAAAAATAAAGATGTACCCAATGGTGAAAACCTCCTTGAGGCATCTACGGATGAGGTATTTGGTAGTCTACCAAGATATTTTTAGGACAGATCCTTGGTTCTCATTGAACTTACACAACCTATCAACTTGGGGACAAAGGAATCTCCTAAAATTATCCATGTGGCTCAGTCATTATCAACTGAAAAAAATGAGAGTTTTGCCAAGTTCTTTCAATACAAGAAGATCAATTTTACATGGACATACTCAGATATGCCAAGACTTAACACAGATCTAATTATTCATCATTTCTCTATCTCCCTTGGTGTAAAACCTGTTAAACAAAAACTGAGAATGCATCTACATGTAGCCCTCTTGGTCAAAGCAGAGCTGGATAAATTCCTAAGTGCAAACTTTATTATTGATTATGCAGAGTGGATTTCCAACATTGTACCTATGTCTAAACATGACAAATCCATTTGAGTCTGTATTAATTTTAGAGATCTAAATAAAGCATGTCCTAAGGATGATTTTCCACTACCAAACATAGACATGATAGTGGATATGGTAGGGGGTTATGAAATTTACTCCCTAATGGATGGCTTTTTCAGGTATAATTGAATTAAAATTGCTCTAATTGATCAAGGAAAGATAGCCTTTACATGTGCATAGGGCATCTTCTACTAGAATGTCATGCCCTTTGGGCCCAAAAATGTTGGCACTACCTACCAACGAGCAATGACCACCATCTTCCACAATGTGATGCATAAAAATATAAAAGATTATATTGATGATACCCTAGAAAAATCTTTAAAAAGAGACACGCATCTTAATGACCTTAGTTTGATCTTGGACCGTATGGAACAATTTCAACTTAGGCTAAATCCAAAAAAGTGTGCCTTTAGTGTCACATCTAGAAAATTTATAGGCTACATTATATCAACAAAAGGCATTGAGGTTGATCCTGAAAAGGTACAAGCAATCATAGAAATGCCTCCTCCAAGAAATATCAGCCAACTTAGAAGTCTACAAAGACGTTTGTAATCTATGAGTAGATTCATTTCTTAGTTGGTTGATAAAGCTCAATCTTTTAACAAGACCTTGCATAAAGTCTCTACTCATATCTAGAATGAACATTGTAAAAAAAGTTTAGACCAAATCAAAGGGTACTTGGCTAAACCTCTCGTATTAATTCCATGCATACTAGGAAAACCTTTGATTTTGTACATCTCAGCTACAACTTCCTCTCTAGGAGCATTATTGGCATAGAGTGATGAGGTTAGAAAAGAACATGCAACATACTACATCAGTCACACTTTGGTGGCCTATGAGATGAACTATAGCAACATTGAGAAGGCTTTCCTACTAAAAAACTTAGACATTACATGTTGGTGCATATAGCTCACTTGCTTGCTAAAATTGATCCCTTAAAATACTTGTTAAGTAAAGTTGCAGTTATCGTTCATCTGGCTAAATGGATGATGATTCTTTCAAAATTTGACATTAAGTATGTCAAACACAAAGCTATCAAGGGGCAAGCCATAGCTGACCAATTAGCTAATTTTCCACTAGAGGATACAATGCCTATGTAGATTGAATTTCCAGATGCCTCAATTATGTACATCACTGAGAGAACTTGGAAAATGTTTTTTGATGGTTATCATACACAAAATGGGGCTAGAGTAGGTGTCCTATTTATTTCACCTCATGGTTATACAATCCCAAAATCCTACACCAACAACATTGTGGAATATGAGGCCTTAACAAATGGGATTAAAATGGCTCTTGAATGGTGAATCACTGAATTGCATATCTATGGAGATTCCCAACTTGTCATAAATCAAGTGAACAATTTATATCAAACAAAGGATGACAAGTTGACACCTTACAAGAATTTGATTGATTCTCTAAGGAACCATTAACTTTTTTAACATTCTAGCAAATTCCTAGAGCAAAAAACAAGGTTGTTGATGCTATGGCTACTCTAGCATCTATCCTTCAGTTGTAAGAACATGAATCATGATTTGAATTCCTAGTGGAAGAACTATGTCATCCTTCTTATGATTCCTTAGATAACCATGTGATCTTCACTATTGTAGGTCATGTTTCCTCCTGCTATGCTACTATCTTCTCCTACTTGCATGATCAAGTTATTCTTGAAACCCTCACACACAACCAAAAAACCCAACTCCTTCATAATGCTTCACATTACACTTTGGTCTCTGGTGACCTTATAGGAAGAGTCTAGGTAGAATGTTGCTTAGGTGTTTATAACTAGAAGAGTCCAAAAAGGCACTAGCCAAAGTCCATGATGATATTTGTGGGACACATTCCAATGACCTCGCACTTGCTCATAAATTTCTTAGGGCAAGAAATTGTTGGCCAACCATGCAAGCTAATGTTGTTTATTATGCTAAGTCCTATAAGAAATTTAAATGTCATGGCAACTTGATTCATGCTTCTGGACATGAGCTTATACTCTCTATGACATATTGGCCATTTTAGCAATGGGTCTTTGACATGGTAGGCAAAATTCATCCAAGTTCATCTAGTGTCCATAAGTTCATTATCACAATGACTTTATAAGTATTTCACCAAATGGGTGGAGGTTGTTCCACTATCTACTGCTACAGGCAAACATGTTGCCCTGTTTATGCTTAACCACATCATTTGTTGTTATGGCATTCCTTCCTCCATTGTTACTAGTAATGGAGGATAATTCAAGAACAAGAACCTCAAACAACTATGCAATAAATTTGGAATCAAACAACATTGGTCCTCAATCTACTACCCTCAAGGGAATGACCAAGTTGAGGCCTTTAACAAACCATTGCTGAAAATCTTGCACCAAATGGTTCACAAATCACAGAAGGACTGGCACTTATAGATCAATTTGGTGCTATGGGCCTACAAAACTACTATACATACTCTTACAAGGGCTATGCCCCTTTCTTTAGTCTATAGTTCTAAGGATGTCCTCCCCTTAGAAGTGAAGATCCCCCCATTCCAAGTCTTTTTACAAGGGTTGTTAACCGATGAAGACCATAGGGCTATGTGAGTAAGGAACTGGAAACTCTTGATCAATGTTGCAAGGTTGCTTTTGATCACATGAGGGCTTACCAAAAGTGCATGTATACTCAATACAACAAGAAATTTCATCCCCATGAGTTTCAAGTGGGTAAACTTGTGCTTACAGAAAACCCTAAAAATCAACAAAACTGGGAGCAGAAAGGGAAGTTTGAACCTAATTGGTTGGGCCCTTACAATATCACAAAAACATTTTGGTCTTGCGCTTATCATATTTCTACTCCAGGAAGGGGAACAACTAGCAAAGCCTATCAATATCCTACATTTGAAGAAGTTTTATGCTTAAAGGCTCATCGGTTAGCTATTTGTACATATTTATTGATCTTGGAAAAGTCCCAAAAAATAAGAAAATATCATGAAAAAATTATCATCTTAGTGAAAACTTGGCAATAGGCACTTTGATGTATCACCAAAAAATTCAAATAATACAAAAAAATAATTTAAAAGTCCTAAAAAAAATTTGTCAAGTGGTGAAAACCTAGAAACATGCGCTATTTGAGACCCTTGCACCTATGTCTATCAGTCTCATTCACTCACTCTACAACACATTTTCCTAGCTTGGAATTGTTCCTTGTCCTCATCACGGGGGCACAACTACTTAGTAGGCCTATTAAGGTCTTCTTGTGCATTAGGGTATTTTTGGGAACTCACAAAACAATGTTTCTTAACACTACCCCCAACTTGACATCAAGTATTTCTCATCACTTTTCAAATAGTCTACCTACAATCTCTAATGTTGTGATATTTCTCACTATCAGAATCAAGTCTTGAAGAAATGGTCAAGTGACTTACACACATGCACTTAAACATTTAACCAACTAAGCTATGATGAACTTTATCTACTTTGTGTGTTGTCTATGACAATTTCTTTACTATGTGTTCCCTCCCTAATAGTCTTTCAAGGATGTCATAAACTAGAAGACTAGATGCATGGGGCATGTTTACTTGCTTTTTGCTTGTGGGTATACTTTGTTCATCTATAGTGTTTAGAGCATCCATGCTTGTCTTATTTGACACTTTGACTCACAATGTATCATCCTTGAATATTTTTGCAAGACTGCACTCGGTGGTTATCCTTGTGCTTATGCCTTGATACAGATGTAATCTTGCTATATAAAACTTAGGGAATATAATCGTGTAGCCATCTTGACTTACATGTCTTTAATGCTTAGATTGGATTTCCACATTCTTATCTGATATTGATCATATTCATATCCTCATAGTTATACTAGTGATGTTTGTATGATCTCATGATGTCCCTAACAAATGCTCAATGATGAAATTGGAGTCTAAATGTTATGTGTTTCTTTTTGGTAAACCACTTTGCATATTAGTTTTCATTTTAGGTTCATTTTCTAACTTAGTCTTGCATTCCTACATATGGGGAGAGCTCTCTCTTCATCTTTTTCGGACATTTCAACTAACTGCTTTATACTTTCTTTGCTTTCTTCTTAATCAGTTCTTTTCATCTTCTTGATGCATTGCTTCACCTCTTTGATATACTGTCATCACAAGGGGTTAATCTAAAAATTACATCTAATTTATCCAAGTGTTACATTTTTCAAAAACATAAGTATAAATCATACACATTAGAGCTAAACATCATACATGAGAGAGATCCATGAGCATAAAACAACACATACATGAGCAAGAAATTGAAACATCACATGTAAACTTAAAGTGCTCAAACATCCATCAAAATGAGACAAGTACACAAGGCTATCGATCAAATCTAGTATCTCATGTGTGTGTGTGTGTGTGTGTGTGTGTCACTATACATATACAAGGTGAGATCTAAAATATATATATCCATCTCAAAATACATGGGGTACAATAAAAAATTGTCATGACACTTCAAACCTACACCTAAGATTGACTTGCTCCCTTTGTAGCTGGTGGTGGCCTTGGTGGAGGAGTCTATCTCCTATCCGGCGGCTATGCCGCACCCTCCAATCTGTCGGTTCACTCTGAGTAGTCAAGAAGTCCCTGCCCTGGTGACACCACACAACTATATGCTACATAATAGTACACATCTTGTGCCCCATGATGTGCTAACTCTCACCTAGCAGCATCTCGCTCCTTGTAGAGCTCCTCTCCTCATGCTCGATCATCTATGAGTTGTTGATCTCATACTACAAAGGTGATTCGCACTGCCTACAACTCTGCCTCCATGGCCCACAACCTAGCATCTCACTCATCATCTCCTTTAGTTGGTTGCTCCACCTATACCTCCACTCGCTCCACTCTCTGTCCTGGGCCTATGTACACCTCCTCCCAGCTTGGGAACTGCTCTTGACCTTGGTCCTCCTCCCCTACCTCTACCTCCACCCCCATCTCCCCTGTCTCTTCCCTATCCTATTGGTGCAAGTGGGGCATCTGACTGAGTAAATCATGGGAATGGATGCCTCTACCTCTTGTATAAATATGTTGGGTCTGCATCCACATCTGCTATATTTGGCTTGTAATCCCAAGGCTCTTGCACTAATGTTGTTGTCTCTTAGATGGTTTTCTAATAGTCTAGCATAGGAAGTCATCCACCTGCCTCCCCCCCCATGGTACTATGCATAAGTGGTAGTCTCTATTGAGACCACTTGTTGCTCTGCAAACTGCTACCATACTCGGCTAATCACAAATTACTCAACAATATTTGCATGCCTATTGACTAGTGGCTAATTGTAACACATATACTCTAACTCTTAAGAGTCTGACCACTAATGGCATTGTTAATATGATTTTCATACAAAGGATGTGAGCTCATATAAAATTCATCAATATGTCAGATCTCCACTAAGGGTCTATGGTACAAAACCTATATATATGAAAATGTAGGGTTGGTTATGCTCTCATGGCTACACCTGTGGTCGGATCACAACAATGTGCTCCCAGGCCCATATTTGTGCTTACACTACCCCACATGCCCAAGAATGACCCTCAAGGTATACCACCTCATGCAACTCATGATACATATCTATGAGGATCGCTAGTCCCCATGCCATCCTCTGGGGCCATCCAATCAAATCTACTACCAACCTACCCAATCCCAGTGGGAAGTCCTTCTAGCTCCTATCAGTAACCAAAGCCTGGGCGACCAACAAACATAGTAGACACTGCAATGGGTACTCATCACAATACTCATCTATAAGTCACTCCTAGCTCAAATGGTGGTCTAAGCTGGTGGTATCACGAAACATCTCCTACACCATTGCTCTCCCTTCTGTCTGGGTCTAATCATAATAAATCTGTGACATATAACAAAACCTTGCATTAGTATACCTCACATGGATATCAAAACCTAAAAATGCAAAAGAACAATCAAATGTAGAACTCACCATATCATTGTAATATGGTACTCAAAGGATGCGATATACATCCTCCAAGGTGACCGTCGCCTCTCTAGTAGGTAGGTGAAAGGTGTTGTGCTCAGTATGCCATCGCTCGACTAGCACAATCAACAACCCATGGTTTACCCATATGTGGGGCATCCTTGTAACCCACTTCAGCCCCATACTCGATATGGCAGCCTTCTCATCATCAGTAAGATGACCTAAAACTCACAACCCCACCACTTTGGAGGCCCTGATGTGAAGTGTCAGAAACATAATCTACAAAAAAGGTCAAGAAAACATCAACAACATAAAAAAAATGATAAAAAATGCAAAATACAACTCAAAATGCTCCATAAACAGGTTGTGTGATACTTCTTGTTATATGCAGGCAATTCATTTTGCTGATAAAATATTGTGCGACACTTTTCACTATACCTGGGTGAAACTTTTCCCTCGGGCGATATTTTGCATCGGTTTGTGCAAGATTTAGGTGTAGGCCATATGACATAGTTTTCCAAAGGGTGCAATATAATTTTTTATGCAAAATATCGTGCAATATTTCTCAAAGTTCTCGTGCAGTACTTTTGAAATATCACTTGATATTTCATGTTTAAACCCTTAAAACATGCAAAAAAAGCTTATAAATGCATTAAAAGTGGAAAAAATCTTAACGACTCACTGACGCCTCGTAGCCAAGAGGTTGGTTGTGCAACTGGTTGCACTCAAAATAGTGTTGGTGGGTTAGAATGTTCGCTAATGCCATGTTTCTCTCTCCAAACCACTCTAAGCTCTCTAAATTCACAAAAGACAAAATGATTTGAAAATGACACTTGGAACCCTAATATAGCCTTTCGACCTAATTTTGACCAATTTTTTAAACTCCTCAAAATTCCACAAAAATTGCACCCCTAGTTAATTTTGATGTCTTGGATCCATTTTCAGAATTGAAATTGAAATCCAAGTTCATCTTAATAGTCAAACTCGTATTTTAAAATTTGACCTTCTTCTACGCAGTTGGCTAACCTCTTGAGGTCTAATCTTTGAATCATCATTAGGGCATCTTCATTTCTTCATGTCTTCATCATTTCTACAATTCACAGTTTCATGTCTAAATCACCTTTCTACTTGATTTGACCTAATTTTCATGCTTTATCCTTCATGGTCAACTTTGGTCAAACTGGGGCATTCTATCATTTCCCTATGGTCACTCTTTGATTCTAATCATCCATCTATCATCATGGAATTTTCTATATCTCAATTTGATCATATCTAGCTCATTTCTGCATCCCCCTTACTTGATTTCAATTTTGATCCTGAGGGGGTAGAAATACTCTATCATCGCTTCTTATAGTTATCTATTTCTTAGGAGCATACGTTTGATCTTTTCATTTGTTCTCGATCTATCTACTTTTCTTGGTGTTAGCATTCTTGACATCATCTCTTTCCTAGTGTTCAATACTACCACTGTCAAGCTGTACATTCAGGATTTTCTATCTCTTTTTGCATTTCATTCTTTGAAATCAGATATCTCTATTGTTGCCTACTTGGCTTCTATTTTCTTTGGCATAATGTGTTCCCAAATCGATCACACATTAGTCAAAGAGTGGCAAATGTAATCACCTAAAAATGGTCATCTAGACTATTAGCCCCCTTCTCAGCATTTTGGCTAAACTAATTAATCATTTACCTAGCAAAATTGCTAAAGATCAATTAATTTGATTATAACCTATAGTTTTGACTATACTATCCTAAGTTCATTATTTGATTAAAAGAACATGTCCCTTTTAATTAAATAAAATCCCCCTTTCTTCTAACCCACTCAATGTGCACACATAAAGCATTATTTCTATTTTGCAAATTCAAGGAAAAGACTCTTTTTGTCTCACATATAAAGTCAACTCTTTGTTTATTGGTTGACTTGTGTGTGCACATGGATCAATCTTATTTTCAAACTCCACCCTTGATCTTCTAGCATCTTGATCTTGATCTTGATCTCCACCGTCTATATGACTTTAAAAGAAAGAGCTTTCCCCCTCTCAAAGGATCCACACTCTCAAGTATTGTTATGCTTTAGGTTTACCATTTGAATTCTTGAGAGCTTTTGTGGAGAACTTCCATTTTCTTGTCTACATTCTCTCATATCATGGCATTTTAGCGTAATTGCATGTAGTTTAGTTTCTTTTTTGCTATAATCTAGCTCACATAGCATAACTAGGTTGGTTTGTAATACTCTCATCTTGGTTACTATAGTTGCATTTTGCATTTCATATTAGCTTACTTCACATTTGCATTGCATATTTGAGAAATTCATTGTAGACACTTGCATTCTTGCTCTTGTCTCAAAGAACATCCTGTTGCATGGTTTACTGGCAAGAAAAGTATCTCCAAGGCTCAGCTAAGATCCTTTATATGCTTGAAATGTACTTTCTTGCACTTCGTGGATAGGCAGCTCTAAGCCAACATCCAAGCATTCTAATCTCATGGAATCACTTAGATAGAAGGGTTTAGAGTGTGACAACTTTTGAGTGCACATATACTAGTGACTAGGTTTTGTTCTTCTCTATTTGCTCAATTTCTTCATTCACTGCTTGAATCCAATCTTCATTGTCTAAAGCATCCTTTATTGATTTGGGCTCAAACTAACAAAGTAAACATGTATCATGTCTAAGTCTTTTCCTTGTAATAATTCTAGAGTCTTTGTTTCCAATGATTTGTTTAGGTGTGTGATTTCTTCTCACATACTTTACTAGTGTAGGTTCTTTTCTTCTCTTCTTGTTCAGGTTCATCTTGAAAATTAATTTCAAGTCTATTTTGTATTTTTGCTTTTGGTTTTTCTTTCTTGGTAGTGGCTTCCTGGTGTTCGACAACTTCTTCATGTATCTCGATATCATTCTACTGATGCTCAACACCTACAATTTGTTGCTTTATAGCTTGTTGTTGTAGCTTGACATTCACAACTTGTTGTTTCTTGGTAGCCTTGTTCTTTGGTTCAGTTAAGGTGTAGGGAACACCTTCATTGACATATATGAATGTGTTTTAGTCCTCAAGTTTTGTCTTGCATTCAACTTCATTCCTTTCTACATATTCATCAATTTTCACATTTGCACTTTCCACAACTTTGTTAGTGTTATGATTCAAACACTTATAAGCTTTTCTCTTAGTGGAATGTCCTAGGAATATGCCTTCATCACTTTTAGTATCAAGTTTTCCATTTCTATCTTCCTTTAGTATATATCATCTTCTTCCAAAGACTTTAAAATATTTCACATTAGGTGCATACCCATACCATAACTCAAAGGTGTACTGTTTGTATCTTTCTTGACTTGTACTTGATTCAAAGTACATATTGTTTTACTTACAACTTACTCTTTTCATCTTACTGATGCTTACAAAATTATCAAAATTCACATGACACAACCTCTTATGTCATAATCATATATCATCATATTGTGCAAATAAGAATATCTTGTCAGATAAATCTATATAGAACAAATTAACTCTTGTCCATTCTCCACTTCCAATTAGTTCACCAACAACATCAAATATCTTGGCCTTCCTATGATGAAATTAAACTCTATACCCTGATTTGTTCAGCTGTGAAACACTCAACAAATTATAGTTAAGTCCTTCAACCTAATAAACATTGTCACAGTTGATCTTATCAGTCAATTGCATTGATCATTTACCTTTCACAAGAGATGGTGCATCATTACCAAACTTTACACAACTACCTTTGTATTCTTCCATGGTTTCAAACTTACTTTTATCACCAATCATGTGATGTGAGCATCCACTATCAATTTTCCATTTACCACCTTTACTCATATATAAAAAATGCAGTTTTCTCATATTCATTAGAATCTTCTTTTGTAGAAACATAGGCAACTTCTTCATCATTACTATTAGAGTCATTGTTAGTTTCTTCTTCAACAATACAACAAGATTTCTTACCTTTGTCTTTGTAGTCCTTGTTTCTTCTATTATCCCTATCATCTCTTTTTGCTTTGTACTTGATTTCCCTTCTTTCATCCTTGTCTTCTTTGTCAAATAATCTTGCAACAATATGACCAACTTTGTTACTGAAAACATATTATAGGCAGCTTACCTTTGTATTTTCCTCTACCTCTTGGAAGTCTTCTAGGCATCAATGCTTCAAGCTCATCAAGAAAATTATCAAAGATATCACTTCCACTATTCATACACTTTCATGTTCCTTTATTGTTAAGAACCAATTGATATTTGAAATCAAACTCAATAGAAGTAGGAGTAAAATTATCAAAGTTTGACAATTCAAAAATAGTAAGCCTTCCAACTAATCCTTCCAAAGTTAGATTATTACCACTTTTACATCTTAGTTCTTGTATTTTAGAGACTCTAATAACATGAATAGGAAATAGGGCTCTCAGTACCTTGCTAATCATAATTTCATCTTCGATGTTTTCATTCGATCCTCTTATGACATTTACCACTTCTTTGACTCATGTACACTATTAAGCAATGGTCTCACCTTCAATCATTCTCATATCATCAAATTTGCCTCTCAAACTTTTCGATTTTTCTCTCAAAACATTTGTGTCTCCTCCATAGATAGTTTGCATTGTATCTCATATTTTCTTAGTAGTAGGGCACCCCTTTATTCATCAAACTCGGTATAGCTTAGGGTTGATGTAATCTACAACATAGCTTGATTGTGTTCTTGCTTCTCTTTTATCTGCTAAGTTGTCAAAGATCTTGGTATCTCCACATATGCATTTTCCACATGGTGTATTGTTCCTTCTCCAATTCTTGCTAGATGCAACTTCAACAAACTCTACCATGTAGGGAAGTTCTCCATGTTCAACCTTGGCACCTCCTTTTTGTACATCTTGATCTTTAGCTTCAAGTACCTTGAAACTTTTCTCTATAATCAAGAATGCTTTGATACCAATTGTTAGAATGATTTAGAATAATTGAGATGGGGGATAAATTAGTTATCCTCAGGTCTAGATGTACCAATCAAACTTTTAATCATTTCAAATACTTTAGATCTAAACATTTAGTAGCTCTATCTCTATAGAAAACAATCATCAACTTAAACTTGCAGTCCATTGTGCTCACAGAAACAAACTTGCATATTGCAAAATATTAATAAGAAAATATCTCAGATAACATCCACACAACTATCACACTAGGATTTAATGTGGAAATCCAATTTGGGAAAAACCACTAGTAACATATCACCAATTTTTCACTCTTTTGAAGTGAGCTCTATAAGGAGCCAACCCTGTTAAAGCTTACAAAACACATTGTTAAATGTGACCTTGTTAAAGGATTTAATCACCCTATTAGGATTTGCCTTGTTAGAGGGTTTAAGAAACATTCTATTAGAATGTTACCTTGATTAAAGGATTTACATATGACATTTAGGTTAGCCTTGATTAAAAGATTTCAATACGGTATAGTGATTAGAAAGTAAAAATAGATTGATCTGACAAATACAACTCACTTTGCAAATATAGATCACAATTTGGTCCAACAATCAACTCATTGATTGGTCTCTATTAGCATCTCCATCACTGTTTCGCTTGGCAATCCTTCAAGGAATCACTCTTCACCTCAACACTTCACTGTTCAACCTTCTACTCAAGTTCACCAATCAACATAATCAACAACTGCTCCAACCTTGTTAAGGTCTTCACCAACTCCACTAACCTTTGTAAGTTTAGCCCTTGTACCTCCTTAAATAGGTAATTCTTTTTTTTTTTCCACTTAAACATCATCGTAGATCTCAAGGTTAGTTCAGATCCATCGAATTCTTCTATCATTTTGTCTCCTCTTTTCTCTTCTAGAAACTTCTCCAAAAGTCTCCTTGAATTCATGCATAGAGACATACAAACACGATTTCCCTTGAATTAAATGATCCAGGTCATCCATCCTTATCTTCAACATGCTTTCCATATTCCAAGAATTCAATCGTGTCAACTTGAAATCAAGATTTCCTCATAATCTATCAAATGTTGTCCCTTAGCCAACACTGAGATTTGACACTCGGTCATCATTGAATTACTCGTGTGATACTAACTATTTTGGCCAAAAAAAAAATTGATACTTGGTTGATGCTAATGCTTGATCGACACTATATTTTTGTCAACTTATAAAATTGTTCGGTCAACTATAGCATCACTCGACGTAAACTTCTAGTTCCTTAATCTTCTACTCTTATGCTTAGTAAAGCCTATGCATTTGGTATTCCATTGATCACTTCTTCTAGGCTTTAGTACAACTGTCTTCTCCACTTAGGTTATGATTTAAATAATCAAATTATCTTGTCAAAGTCTAACTAATCAAGTGCCCATTGTAGTTCCTAATAACTCAACGTTTCCTCTAGGTCCTTTTGTTATGTTCTTCTTCTCAAATCCTCTTCATCAATAATCTTGATATGACACTTTACTTAGATATCAACTATCTTATCAATAAGGTTTGACATCAATGACAACATAACAATTGTTCCAATTGTAGTTTCCAACATCATGTTGAAATGAAACATTGAGGAACGATTTATATCTAATTTTTTTTTTCTAATTTTACTTTAATTTTATATTTTTTAATAATTTGCATGGAAAAATTAGAATACATTTTTTTGTTTAATATAGATTTTTTTAAAAAATTGATAATTATGAATAGTTTTAAATAATAAATTGTTCTTATCCAAGAAAAAAATATAAAATAGAATAGAAATCTACAAAAGAAAATTAGAAAGCTTATATATACAATTATATTTATTCAAAAATCAAATGTTGATACATTTAAAAATTAGAAATTATTTTAATATTAAATATATTAGATGTAATACATATGTTTATTTCTAGATCTTAGTTTTAAATTTTTTCTAAAATTAATTGGTAATATGAAATTATATTTATATAGAAAATGAAAAATACAAACTCTCGAAAACAATTGGCAAGTTTTTATATACATTAGTTTTAGATTTATTCTAAAATTAAGTGTTGATACAAATTAAAAATTATTAATATTTTAAAATATGAAATAATTCTAAATGAAAAATAAAATAAAATAGAAATGCTCTCTCTCTCTCTCTCTCTCTCTCTCTCTCATATATATATATATATATAATGAAATTAAGCATTGATCTACATTTTAAATTAAAAAATATATATTTTGAACAATTTAGATTCAAAAAGGAAAATATAGATTAGAAATGTTGTTGATTTATAGATTAATTTTCTTTTTCTTCTAATTTTCTACTAATGTATAAATAATATAATTTTAACTTTTAATTAAAATATATTAATTATTTACTTAATTTTAGTAAGTACAATGAAAAAATAAAAGATCAAATTATTATTTCATAATGATTATTTTTATTATATTTATCTGATATATTTACTACCAAACATAATTGATATTAGAATTAATGTTTGATTAACTTTTACTAAATGAATTGTAAAAATAATTCAAATACTAAATTAGATAGTTTGCAAATCAAATAAGAAATAGATATATATTTTTGAATAAAAATAATTATATTATTAAATAACACAGATATGAGAGATCTAAATATGACGATTAAGCATTAAATTATGATGTATGATTATTAGAGCTTATAAGTAGTAATCTTGAACCAAACTCTAAACTAACTATAACCATAACCAATGCATAATCCAACTTTATAAATATATTTCTAACCTAAATAATATTTCTCACCCTAATCTTACATAAAACCAAAAAGATAATTGTAATTGAAGCTACATCTCTAACTCTAATACTTTTATATTAATACAATATTCAAGTGTTTCATCACTTTTTAGTTTTCTCAAATCTTATATTTCTAATCCTAATAGTAAACAATAAATGAGCTTTCAAAACCTCTGAAAATATACTTCAATCTTAGATGAATAAATTAGGATCATTTGATAAATGAAACCTTAAACTTAGTTCTAAAACTTATGTTAAACAGACTTGAATCTTTGAATCTAATATGTACATTTTAACCATATTAACCTTATTTAATATTATAATATTAACTTTAAGTATATATCATAATCCTAACCCTAATCTAACCCAACTTGAAACATAACCCTAAAATTAATTAAACCTTACCTCAAAATTAAAACCTAATCTAAATATAACTAAACTTATCCCTAAAGTTAGTGCTTACCCTAATTAAACCATAATCATATTTAAATCCTAGGAAGAAATGTAATCCTAATTAATCACTAATCTTAATTAAATACTTTACCCTCATATAAATAACTAATTATATCCTTAATTGAACTATAGTCCTAACCCTAACTATAAAAAAACTCACAATCATGAAACTACATCTATAAGCAAACCCTAACTATAATTCTTAGTTTGACCCTTTTCATAACTTTAATATTTTCCTCTTATTTAAACTTGACACTAACCTAACCTTAATACTAACCCTAATTTATCTTCAATCATAAAACTAATTGAACTATAACTCTATCTCCATTTTAACTATAACTATAATTTAGCCCTAAACATAACCATATTCTTAATCCTAACCAAACCCTAATCTAAAACCCAAACCAAACCCTTATTTGAACCCTAAATGAAACCTAATATATACACTAACCCTAACCATAACTATACTTGTAACCCTAACCCTAGTCTTTGTATAAACATTAGCACTAGCCATAATTCTAAACCGTGACTATAACCAATATCATAACCTAAAATTGAACCCTAACCCCAACCCTAACCCTTGTACTAATCCTACCCCTAATCTTAATAATTTCTATAGCATGAGAATAATGTTAAACCTAACTATAGATCACTAACACAAACCCTGACCCTATCCATGATGCAAATGCTAACCTGGAATCTAAATAGTAACCCAAATCCTAACACTCACCCTATCCATACTCCAAAGCATCAACTTAGTGCTAACCCCAGTCAAGATGTCAAATTTAATCTCAAACCTAAATCTTCACTATAAACTTTATCCTAATCCTCATCATGACTTTAACCCTAACCAAACCTTAATTTAAATTCTAACTAAAACCTTATCTAAATACTGACTTTACTTATAATTATAGCCCTAAACTTAACCCCACAAAATTCTAACCTAAACCCTAATATAACAATAATTATATTGCTAGACCCTAATTGTAACCCTAACTATAACTATATATGTAACCTAAGAAGTACCCTAAATCTAACTATGTCATCAATCTTAAACCATATTTGTCAATATATGCTAATCCCACCCTTACCAAATCATAGTCCTTGCCCTAACTAAAAGAATATCTAAACTTTAACCCTAACCCTACCCCTCATCACCCTAGACATTATATAAATTGTAATACTAACCTTAATTCTAGCCATAATCATAAATCCTAACCTTAACTAAAATCCTAATTCTAATCCTAATCATAACCTACACACTGACCCTAATGTTAAGCAAACGTATTTCTCTAACCCAAGAATGATACTAAACCTAACTATATCACTAATTTAAAACCTAATTTTGAACCTTTAGCCATGATGTAAACCTACCCCAAACCCCAAACCTAAAGTTATATTGTTATACAAAACCTAAATCTAATCCCAACCATAATGTAAACCACAATCACACCATAACATCAACCCTAAACCCTAATTGAAAAAATTATCCTAACTTTAACCCTAATAAACTCTAATGTGAAACCTAACTAAAATCTAATGTAAAAACTCAACTTAATCACAATTATAACCCCAACCCTAATTCTACTTCAAACCTAAACCCTAACCTAACTATAATTTTATGCCTCACCCTAAACATAATCATATTCTTAATCCTAACCAAACTCTAATCTAAACCCTTATTTGAACCCTAAATAAAATGTAATATAAATATTAACCCTAGCCATCATTATGACTGTATCTCTAACCATAGACTTTACATAAACCCTACCACTAGCCATAATTCTAAACCGTAACTCTAACCCAACTCTAGCCCTAATTGTGATATAAATTGTGATAGTAACCATAATACTAACCTTATCTGTAAACTCTAACCTTGACAATAATTGTAACTTTATTCATAACCTAAACCCTAACCTTAATTGTGATGTGAAGTGTAACCTTAACCATAACCCAAATATATCTTAAGGTTACTAATAAGTATGTAGAATACAATTATGGTTAGAAAAAATGATTATATTATGATACTATTACATTAAATTCTATTTAATAAAAGATCTTGTACAATTATTTTTAGTATATTTAATGTGTTATTGCAATTGCTACCAACTAATATATACTCTATATGTAAAATGCTCAAGATGTATGAAGACACTAAAATTTTCATCATTCACCTTTAATATACATTAAAAAAATTCAATGAATATTACTTAGTAAATAAGGCCCCTCAAAAAAAGTATTAATAATAAACAAGTGCCACATAGTGGCTTGTATTTTCCGTATAGTTTAATGATATTATAATATTTGAGTAGTGGCTTGTATTTGACGTATAATTTAATGAAACTATAATATTTGAGTAATATTTTTGAATGGAGCTTTCATATTTTTTAAAAAGCAAATATTAATTATATAGATATGAAAAATACTATTTTATAATTTAAAAATATTTATAATTTAAAATAATTCCTAATTTATCATGTAAATATTAATATTTTGTTTGAATTGATTTTTTAAAAAAATTATATGCATCTAAATAATTGAACGGTAGTGCAACCTGAAAAAATCCATTCCTATAAGACACAAATATATGAACCAATTAAAATAAATTTTATAATTTTATAATTTAAAAATCTCTCTCTCACACACACACACAATTTGTATTATGAAAAATACTATTTTATAATTTAAAAATATTTATAATTTAAAATAATTCCTAATTTATCATGTAAATATTAATATTTTGTTTGAATTGATTTTTTAAAAAATTTCTTTTATATATATGCATCTAAATAATTGAATGGTAGTGCAACCTGAAAATCCATTCCTATAAGACACAAATATATGAACCAATTAAAATAAATTTTATAATTTAAAAATTTAAAAATCACACACACACACACATTTGTATTAAGTATAGGAAGTTCAAAATATACAATAAATCCGCAAAGTATCAGAAGATCAGAGGACAAGCCTCACATCAAAAAAGAGAGCAGAGGACAAGCCTCACATACAACCCGAGAATAAGAGAAAGAGAAGGAGCAGAAAGAGAAATTAATGGAGCACATCTTCAAATGTATCCATCCACACTGTCCAACCCATTGAGCCTTCCATCCACACCATGTTCTTCTGATCTTGAAATTGATTCAGCATGTAGAGCATTTCGCCTGTGAAGCTATGGGGAGTCCTCTTAACCTCCTTGCTGATGAGCTTAACTGTTTGATTGAAAATGTGAATATTATCCAAGTGCTGCCTCCATAAGTGCTCATTCTTTACCTCATTAGCAAAGAACATAGCATGACCATCTTTAAGCAACCTTTTAAACTTCAACTTGCTAGTTTTCATGGTAGTTTGGACCTGTGAAATTTTTCTAAAATAAATGAGACTTCAAAAAGACTCAGTAAGCAACCTAGGTATATTTTGAAACCTTTCTTCATTTCTGCACTTCTAGATTTGCCACAAAATATTAGCTAAGAGAATGTCCCAAAACATGTTAACATCTTTTTTTGCATTAGAAATAAAACTAGTAATAATTTCAAAAATATTAAAGGTAGAGGGAATAGATATACTAAACATTAATCAAACCTCTTTAGCAAAACTGCAATCAAATAAAATATGTCTTCTAGTTTCCGGGACTCTGCAAATGTTGCAATAATCGGTATTAGAGAAATAGCTTCTAATGGGAAGCTTGTTAAGAATAAGCAACTATTTAAAACATTTAATTTTTGGATCAATAGAACTTTTCCAGAGATAATCAAACCATTTCTTCCAAGCAGGAGTGTCCAAATCAATATACCAAATGTTATTAATATGACTGATAATATCTTCATTGTGATTGATAACTTTGTAAATATCCTTGGCTTTGAGTTTGGAGATGATGATACCACCAAGCCATTTAATTTTCAGATAACTATTAGAGTCAACATGACAAACAGAAGGGATATCCTTACTAGCCTTAACAATCATATTATAAGTCTTGTTATGAGAATTAGGAAGGTTAAATTTATTCTTTAACTCATCCCATTGGATAAGGGTGTCCTTTTCAAAGATATCAACGAATTGTTCAATCTCATAGTTGGTCCATATCTTGGTAGAGCAGCCTTGGGTAAGCACAAGGGGTTTATTGCCCTGCTTAAGGTGCCACCAAATGGACCTTTCCCCATGGAGGGTCTTATTATCAAAGAAATCCTTGTTATTGATGAAATGCCTAATATGGTTCCAAGATTTCCAAATGGACTTAAACACGACAGAGCCTTGAACCATGATAGGAAAATCACCACAAATGAGATCAGCAAGGGGAAGGTCCTTCTAGAAAATAGCCTTTTTAGGATAACTTCTCATGATATTATTAAGAATCAAGACTTTCTAGGGATCCTCTCCCTCCAAAGCATGAAAGATCCATTTAGAGGCCAAAGTAAGACCACTTAACTTAAGGTCCTTAAGGCCCAGGCCCCTAAGGAGCTTGTCGACATGACACCAACTCCACTTGATAGAATGAGTCTTTTTATTCCCTTTTCCATTAGACCAAAGATAATCTCTGATGGCTTTCTGAATCTCTAGCACTTGGTAATCATTAAACATCCAGGTAGAGGCATAGTATATGTTGTAAGAAAAAAGGATTTTCTGACACACTTGTTTTTTACAATACATCACCCATTGTAATAAAATAGTAAGAGTTTGTAAAAAAGAAGTTATTGTGTGTAAAACAAAAATAACTTAAAAGGTATGTGAAAAATTATTTTAGCAAGTACTGTTTATTAAAAAGGAAAATATTTTGAAAGGAATGTTTTGACTATTTGACAAAACAATTATCAAGTTGGATGGGCAATATGATTATTGCAAAATGAATAATGCTGAAAAAAAATCCTCTGAAATTTTTTTATGGATGGTGTCGTATATGTTGAGGAAGATTGATGATAATAATGAAATAAAATGTAACATTGTGTGTGACAAACCAAGTTCTTTGAATCATAATCTAATAAATAATAGAGCTCAAGATTTATTTATCTAAGTATTCTAAATGTTTTAGAAAACCATTGCATAGTACATTGCATGAAATACCAGTATTCTAGCTATTGTAAGGGCCAATTGTTTCCAAACTGAGGCAAGATTTAGAGAAAACATGACAGACAGACAAGGAGGAATATCAAATATAGTTAGAAGAGTAGGAGATAATCTTAACAATCCAAAAACACCCCCACCATTAATAACAAAGGCGTTAGAGTGATCAGAACTGGTGACACTATTGGCATGGCTAGAATCCACAATATTATAGTTCTTCACAACTTGCAAATAAATATGTAAGTCTCATCATTCCTGGTCTCACAAATTCCTCTTCTCATGCAAAAATGCCACATCATAAGAAGATGCATTTCATAGACAACAATTTGAGCCTTAAAAATATGGATTTTTATAGACATTTAATACTTATATCCTTTAGTGTTTAAGTTATTTATGAAATCCACAAGAAAATGATTGGCACTATGGAGGTATTTGGTTCTATTGAGGTTACTTAAAAAGGTTTACTCAATGTCTTTCATGGAGTCTACAGAGATTTTTCTACATTATGTTATAACACTTCAATTATACAGCTATGCAAAACTTATTTGTTCAGAGACATGTATCTAACTTTGTTGAAAAAAATCAGTGCCTCTAACATTTTCTACACCTTGATGGAGGGTTTCAAATCAACTCCATATCATAATATTGTATAAGAATTGAAAAAATATTCACGCCTTTGAAAATATCTTCTCCATTATTTAAATGCTTCCCTAGACTACCAATTTGACTAGCAAGATCATTTACTTTCACATCTTCCGAACTCAAATATTTTCTAAAGAACTCTCAACCTTTGCATTATTTCTTTCCATAACTTCTTCAATTTATTTCTTAATCAGAAGGCCTTTATGCTAACTAGGTGGAAAGATGAACTATTCAAACTAGACCTAAGAACAAGGACTTTCATTTTTAATCAACTTTCCATCACTTCCATTCTCATCATAATCTTCGCGCCCAAATTCTTGAGGCATTTTTGTTCTAGGGCATGCAACAAAAGTTGATGTAGTATGTGGAAAAACTTTCTATTCGTGACCATGACTCTTACTTAACTCTTACTTAATCAATTAAACCATTTTTCTTACTAAGCCATGTTTTAATCTTTTAGAGAAAAGATATCTGAATACACCAATTTGTCCCTCAAAATATCACATGTAACAATTAGTCTAAAAATTTGAAGGCAAAAAAAAGATTAATTAGATAGTAGAAAGAAATAATGAAATTTACTACAAGATGGGCCAAACACTAGAATATTCATTATGAAAACAAATCCCTATCTTTAAAAATTATTTCCTTTAAAAAGAGATGCCAAAGAATATGTATTTGGTTAAGGAGGAGAATGGATACGTGGCCAAAGAGGAGTTTCACATTGAATGGTAGCACAAGCTGAAAGCTAGTAATTACAAATATAAAAAGGGCCCAAGAACATAAAAAATTATGGAAAAAAGAATAATGAAGATGTGTGGAGTCTTCAATACAATGACAAAAACTATGTACTATTAATTTCATAATGAGAGTAGACATCCTCTGCTAAAGTATAATGTTGAACACCATTTTTATCCAAGGATTACATAACATACCACTCTAACTTGAGGTTTTCATTACTTGAAGAATATGAATTCTGTATAACTCTATTTTGATGTGTTCTTGAGAATGGAATCCCTACAACAAATACAAACCCTTTATAAAAATATATAAGGCTGTTGCAATACAATACAAATCCAATATTGATGTGATATAAACAAAAAAAAAACTCAAATAATATAAAAGACAAGAAAGCCATAAGTCATAATGAGCCATAGAATATAATGGAGAAAATGGAGAAAAACAACTACACTGGTTTTACTTATCTCCAACTCAACCCAAAAAAACACCAAAGCTTTGTGAGTATTCCATAAAGCAAGTATGAAATATAAAACAAGTGCCATATGATGACTTAGTACTTGCCTTAGTTTTAATAGTTTTTAGTATAAATCTAATGTTAAAATAATAAATTTATCATAGTATATAAAATATTTTAATCAACACAAATCTATAATATATATCATATATACTATTATAAATAAATTATAATATGAAAATAAAAATATTTTAATAATAATATATAATAGTGTTTCTTAAAATATTATATAATATAAGTATAGATAATAGTTTTAAAAATATTTTAGTTGAATGAAAAAAATTAATTCTTAAAAATAGAATATTGAAAGTATAAACTTTTAAGCTAACTTAATCACAAATAAATATATTTAACCTCAATCTCCTCAATCTTGCACATATAAGACTCAAAAGTATTAAATATTTTAAAAATATTTAATAGAAATTATGTAGTTAAAAAACTTACATCTAACTATGCATTTTATAATTAAATTTCAAAATGATAAATTTAAACTCTAAAAATAATAATTTTAATCACGAGTTAGACATGAAATAAATGCATATATGACTACTCAATAAAATGCATATATGGTAGAAGTTTAATAAATATAATGCAATCATTAAAGTCAAATTAAATGCCACTTCCCCTTCACAAAATTTTTTAAACTACTAGAAAAAATAGTAATAACCAATAAAGAATAACATTTAAGTATGAAAAATATTTTAATAATAATATTTAGAAACATTTAACATTTGATAAAGATTTTAGAAAAAAAAAATAATAGTATAAAAGGGCAAAAACTATAGTCAGACTAATAATTGATTCCAATACTGAATACCCTTATAGTCTGTGACCCCCATAGACTACTTGTATTTTCACATCATCTTCTTTCATATGGGAAAGCGCCCGGTCCATTAGGATAGAGTAGGATAGAGTTACCGTTCACAGAAATGGAGCTATCCTTAACTAGTCCATTGCAATTCCAACTGAACTGTGCCCGCTCATCCTTTCCTTCCTCTCTGCAACTGCTCAAGAGCAGGTGTACAATGAAATGCTATTGCGGCGAGGAGGTGAGAATGAGCGCCATTCAAAGAATTTGTGACAAGTTGAGAAGGGAAGGACATGTGGATGCCGAGGAGGATATTGGGGATAATAAGCTCAGTTTGGGCGCGGGTGAAATATTTATTCCCAATCCAAATGAGCTCCTCAAAGAAGGAAAGAGGGTAGGACATTCACTTGAGCCGAAGATAAGAGGGGGTCTGCCAACTCTGGCAGAAATGGTGTTATCTGCTGAGGAGGTGAAGAGGCTGACGACCTCTGGACTTGGAATTCCCAACATCAACACCCTCAAGATTGGCAAGGCTGGTGTTACCCAAGGTATCATCCACAACATTCACCAGAGATGGAAGAATTCCGAGGTCATCAGGATCAAATGCGACGACTTGAGCCGCTCCAACATGAGAACCACACATCGCCTCTTGGAGGTTGTTAGTCCTACTCCTCCTTCCCCTCATTTAAGCTGTCCGAATTCAGCTCCTCGTATCTACATATTTAAGTTAAAAAAATATGTGAAGATTTATGGGATTCAATTGTGTCATTTGAAGTAGAATTTCAGTTACTATATTTTATGAGTTATGGAGTCCATTTTTCATTGATTACAAATGGTTCTTTCAACATTCATCATGTTTGGCGTGACGTTTCTAGCGCTGAACACAAGTATTTCTCAATACTAACGCATATCATTTCTAATTAAAGACTAATCACAAAATTTCCTCAACCCTGTAATCTACTTAACTCTCTACCTCATTTATGATACCTTCAACAAGCATTTTAGTTTATGCAACGTTCATAACACAACAAACTTGAGCACATTAAATTATAGGAAAACGTCACTAAAGGCATTACCTAAGGAATAGAATTTGAAGCCAGTAAAGTAAACCTAACCTACAATCCACACTTGTCGAAACCTTCCAATATTACGAGAGAAATATCATGTGCTGTTATTTAAACTCTAAATTCAGAGCCAGCATGTGGGTTAAGGGATAATATCTAGTGAAACTATTCGTTACTGATATACTTACTGGACCCAGAGTATGTTAAATAATTGTAACTTTCAACACATTTGACTGTGCGACTTTCCACTAAGAAGGTCAGCAAAGTGAAAAGAAAGGTTTATCCACACTTGCATTATTTTTCATGGAATGAAGTGATAAATGTTGACGATAAAAAGTCTACGGTCACAATATTTTTTATAACATAAATGAGCTAATTTGCTGTGGAGCTCATATTTTGTAATGTTGCACTATCTCTAGACAATGTGTTGTGAGGAGACTTCTTTCGTAATGTGTTTATTGTATCTTATCAGTATGCTTATTTAATATGCTTTGGTTATAATAGGGCTTTAATACATCTCTCTGCGATCAAGTTTTCTATGTTTGAAATTATTAAAAAATAACTTGAAGATATATAGCACAATCTCCTCGATTTTTATTCTGGAGTTTGTTGACAGTCTGATAATTTCTACGAATGCGTACTGAATAACTCCACAACTTTCAGGGAATAGAATCGAGTGAATCTCAAATTAAAATACTTGTTAATCATGCCAATTAACAAGAGTCGATTCCACTCTTCTTTACTTAACTTTGTAAAATCCAAGAGGTTGATCTTTTCAGAGATCTCACAAAATGGTTTAAATCTTTAAGAGGAATTTATTGGGAGAAAAGGACATAATATATGAATTTAATTGTTGTCAATTATCCACAGTATGTTATGTTTGTATGATTTTACTAATAGAGATCTCAATTTGTATTAAAAAAAAAAAAAAATTATAAAAAAAAATTAGTCAAATGACCAAAGGCCTTATAAATGAGAATTGAGTGATTCTTTGTACCCTTGAATGCACTGTGAAATTATAGACTTTTAGACTTTGTTGAAAGATTTTTCAGTATGACTTTGAAGTGTTTTACTCAGGACCTTGAGAACATAGCCACAGACAGACTCGCTACGATAAAACAAAAACAGTCACACTTTTTACAGGTTCAACTGATTTGCTCTAGTTATGGATTCCAAACTTCAAATGCTTTTTGGCTGAATGTATCATAAATCACGCTTTTCTAACAAATTTCTTGTCAAAATATACCACATGCATATAGCTTTGACAAAAGCAATTCTGTTGGACACAGTCGTATATCAGTGTATGAGTATTACTATTGACCCATAAAATCTTGTAACAGTGTGATTCTTGTGTAAGGACCAGTGACTCCAGTTGTGTCCAATTTCCCATAAAATCTTGTAATAGTACGATTCTTGTGTAAGGACCAGTGACTCCAGTTGTGTCCAATTTTTCTCATTAGTTTGAATGCAACTTCCTTCAAACTTTCTTGTACTTCCTTTGATGCCTTGGGCTTGATATTTCTCCAGAATGGGTTTAACAAAACGGGTTTAAACTGTTTTATAATAGGAGAAAAGAGCTTGTGATCTCTATGGAGATTGGTTGTCCACAGTTGCATTGGCTTCAACTGCTCTCTAGGTGACCGTGGAGATGTATGTTTAACACTGAGCATATCATCCCCTGCTAATAAGTGTAAAAAGTCATGGCATAGCATCAGATGCCTCTTGAAAGTTTTGTGTGCCCTTTGGTTCTTGAGGTTGACCAGGTCATTATGCAAGTGTTGTGCCAAATATCCTTCATAGACAAATAATTTGTTCTTTTGGGTGTTAGATGTTTGAGACCATAACCATTGTTCTCATTGATATTTTTCTCTTTACGTTAACCCCCATAACTTGTAGATTGCTGGGTAGGTGTCTTGGTAGTAGTACCCTTCAAGTTTGTTCACATCGAATGGCTATAGCTCCTTTGGGACTGGCTCTAGATGGTGAGATGCTTGATTTTGTGATGTTGCAACCACTTAACTCTGTAACTGTGCCTTTCCTACCTATACTATGTGGTTAATGACTTCAAACTATTTGGGACCCTAGCATATGGGCAAGGGCTAAAAATAGTTTAGAAGACCCCTATATTATAGTGAAAATCTTCTTATCCTCTGCATCTCTTACAATCTTGTTTTTTCTTATATCTTTTGCATGTTCACTCGACCATTTTGGGGTTGGAAAGCAGTTAGGGACAATTGACTTGCCCAAATCAAGATTACATGCAATTCTTTGGGGTTTGGCTTTGAAGGTCCTCATATACATAGTTTTGCAATAGGTCCCAACCAGATTTCGAAGTTATTGGGGTTTGGATTTTCTGTCTTCCATCTGGTTTGTTAAAACACCTTTACTTGTGGATTTTTTGAACCTTTTCATGGCTTAGGAGAGTATTTATTTCTGTTAGGTCCTGGGTACGGGCCTCTGTTTGAAGACATTGTGAAAGGGAGGATTTAGCACCAAGGTTTATGACAATATGCTGTAGAAAAAACACAATACAATAGACAGGTCACAGAACAGTACCCAGTGGGCCTGACTTTATAGATGTCAAAAGCAAGCCCAAAACCTTCCAATTTAAGATACACTACCAAATTTTCCATAATTGATAGAGCTCCAAATAGAAGACAATGGGAGTGTCGTAGATACATACTAGGGATGCAAGCACACATAGTGCTTTGTGAATTTCTTGGTGATTGTGGAGGGCACAAAGGAAAACATAGATTGCTTAATTTGTAAGTGTATCTATGTGGCAAATTGGGTTGAGCACATATTGGGCTTAACAGGGGATGCTGAGAAGTTTGCGAGGTCAGAATCTTTGGTCGATGTGGACAATGGAAAGTCTTTGGGTGATTCTGAACCTTTGTGTGGGGTCCGTATCTGTAACGTTGATTCTTTCAAGGAAAAGTCCTCTGAAGGGCTGAAGCAAGGGGTCTCAGAATGAAAAACTTGGTCATCCCTGTTTGGCAAGAAACCCACTGGAAAATCTCTTTTCCCGCTGGTGATTGCTAAGACCTGTTGGGAGAAAGGTGAGTTTCAAGTTTTTATTCCAGACCCTTTAGTTGATTTTTCTGTGTCTTCCATGGATTTCACCCTAGTGGGTAAATTTTTAGGCGCAAGACCAGATCTTGAATCTCTTAGAAAAATGGTTAAAAGGAAGTGTGTTATTAGAGGAGAGGTAGATATTGTTCCCATGTTGAATGCCTTCTTTTCATTTATCTTCAACTGTAAAGAAGACATGGATAGGGTTCTTTGTGGAGGACCGTGGTCTTTTGGTAAAAGCTCTCTTACCATTTAAAAAATGGGAACCTAACATGGATCTTTCAGACTCTTTTTTCTTAACCACTCCCATCTGGGCCAGACTTCCTGGGCTCCCTTTAGAATTCTGTCATGAAGACATTTTTAAAGGTATTGCTAGTTCCTTTGGTGAACTTGTGGCATTGGATAATGCTACGGCTTCTAGAACCAAATTTCATTGTGCCAGACTTTTTGTTAAAGTGGCAGACCTGAATCATCTCTTAGCTAAGGTGGATCTGATTTCCAAGTTGGGTAAAAAAACTCAAGAAATCTTTTTTGAAGATCTGCCTAATTCCTGCTATGCTTGTAAGAAGCAGGGGCATTTGGTTAAAAACTGTCCTTCCAAAAGTAAAAATCAGTCTAGCAGCGGTTTGGATGGGAAAAAGAACAAGGTTCAGCAAAAGAAAGTATGGAAACCCAAAGAAGGCCATCGCCAAGAACAAAAGATTAATGAAGAATTTCAAGCTCCATAGACTGAGGCGGATAAAGAGCTTGCTTCTGAGGAAGCTAAGCTAAAGCGGATAAAGAGCTTGCTTCTGAGGAAGCTAACTCTGAGAAAGAAGGTCTTGGTTTACATTCTGAAACCAGTTTACCAGAACAAAGATTAGAAGATCAGGCAGATTCATCAAAACAAATCGTTATTTATCAGAGGATAAAAGAACAATGGAGAGATTTTGATGACAAAATTGTGCTTGAGGAAGGTGAAATCTTGGCTGATACCAGAAATTTACCTGAGGAGGGAGATCCTCTTTTTTCTCAGTCCATTGAGATCCAGGTGCTATCCCAGATTGATAATGACCTTTCTATGGATGAGCCTCCTCCCCTAGATGATGTGAAAGAAAATGGCTTAACTCATAAACCAAACCAAAGAAAAAGGGCTGAAAAAAAGAACAATACTAAGGGGGTAGAGACTAGAAGCAGCAAAATAGATCAGCATATCAAGGCGAAACCTCTTGCTTCTAATCTGGATAAAACTGGGAAAAGAGCAGAACAACACTCTAAGGTGAAACCGGATGTTGGTTCCCGGACAAACCTGGAAGAAGATCTACTAAGAAAACTAGAGAGTTAGAAAGTATGCAAAATATTGCTGATGGTAGGTAGGCAACTATTTTGGATTTTACTCCTAAAAAATAGATATGAAGATCATAACTTGGAATATTAGGGGGTTGAACAGTACTCATAATCTGGACATTGTTAGGAATTTTGTTAGAGAACAAAAGCCTGATTTTCTCTTGCTTCAAGAAACTAAGATGAATAAAGAGAAAGCGGAACAGATTAAAGCTTTTAAAAATTATTCAATAAATGGCAGCAGTTCAGAAGGGGCATTTGTAAGGAAACTTGACAAGAAAGAATATAACCGCCGTTTCCACATAACCCATAATAGATCTGAAATAAACATAGAATTAAAATCCACATGCAAGAGAATAGACAACATACCCATAAAATGTGACACAAGATATACCCTAGGAAACCCTCATTGAGGGAAAAACCCAGCCTCCAAAAGCATCCATCACCATGTATTATTCAGCAAAAATACCATTGCCATACAACCATGGAAGCCTTATGGCCATAGTCACAACCGAGCAAACTATGTGAACAAGCATGAATCCACACATCCCATGCCATGCTTCCAACCTTCACAAATGCTCCCTTGGCTAACTTGTCAAGCCTTGTCCCGCTCGACTCTTGCCTTTTGTCTTCTCCTTGTCACTCTTTCTACAACAACTACCCTTGTGGCTGCTTATATAGTAGCAAGTCCCACAAAACCACTAAGTGGTATTACATAAACCATGTGCTAAAACCATGTGCTACCTAACCCACTGACCCCACATTTAATATTGTGCATTTAATTCTTTTTTCCCCAATATTAAATAATTACATGAAATATTTTCACAATGTTACAATACAACTCATCAAGAATATTTCATGGGAATCTTTACATGTTGCACGTCCATCTAGGCACAACATTACATAATAAAATAAAATAAAATATAACAATATTATGCAATGTTTGCAACACCCATTATCTCAACAACATTAGGGGGAACTCTGATGTTATGGAAGAAGAACTATTACTCTGGAACAATTTTGATTGCTAGTAAACATCTTATGATAGCCAAAATTACTAGTATAGACCAGAATGAGGGTTGGTATATTGTGAATATTTATGCTCCAAACATAAAGCATCTAAGGAAAAAGGTTTGGGATTCTGTTTCTAATTTTAAAAGTAAAGACTATTCTGGACGATGGATTATAATGGGAGATTTTAATGTCCCTCTTTATGATCATGAGAAAATGGGAGGCAATGCTACTCAGTTGGAAGCAAGATTGGATTTAATGGAATTTATAAATAAAGAGGGCTTAATGGATATGGACCTCTATGGAATTCAGTTCACTTGGAGTAACAAGAGAGTTGGTAATGAATGTATTCAGGCTAGGCTTGACCGTGCTCTTATTTCTCCTGATTGGACTAAAGACTTCATTTGTAAGTTGGAAGCCTGTCAGAAAATTGGATCGGATCATTTCCCCCTTATCTTCACTGCTGCGAAGATTAACTTTAAGAAGAATTTTCTTTTTAGATTTGAGAAGATGCGGATGCAGCACCCACAGTTTGAAAGTAAATTGAAAGAATGGTGGAATATTGATTTTGAAGGCACAACCCTCTTTAGAGTTGCTGCCAAGCTTAAAAATGTTAAGAGGGAATTCAAAAGATGGAACAAGAACAGCTTTGGGAACATTTTTGAGAACAAAACAGCTGTTAAGGAGGATATTCTAAAAATTCAGGAAAAAATCCAGAAGGAAGGATATACTTCTGACCTCCTCCTTGAAGAAAATGAAAAGCTTGCTCAATACCATGACATCATCACTAAAGAAGAAATCTATTGGAGACAAAGATCTAGGTTGATATGGTTGAGGGAAGGAGATAAAAATACAAAGTTTTTCCATCTCTCCACTCTGAAGCATAGGGCTAAAACTCGCATATCATACCAAAAAAAGGGAGATGTGAAGATTGTTGAGGACAAGGCCATCATGGATGAAATCGTGACTTTTTTCTCTTCTCTAATGATGGCTGATCCCAACATCAATGTGGATAGTCAGGCTGAATTCCTCAGAGTGATTCCTTCACTGATTTCAAAGGAACAAAATAAAATGTTATGTTCAATTCCTAAGGATGATGAGATCTTCAAAGCTTTGGGTTTAACTGTGGAGGAAACTCCGTAGTTAAGCGCGCTCAGGCTGGAGTAGTACTGGGATGGGTGACCTCCCGGGAAGGCCCGGTGCTTCACGCCTGTGAGCATCACCTAGATCCAATGAGTGCTAAGTGTTCCATTTATTCTCATGAGAGATGGATTCATGTTGAATCACTACTCATGAAACATGGGTCATCGAGTTTGACTCAAAATCACACAGTTAAATCCTGATATTCACATCACAATTTGACTAGCTGTGGAAATCATCTCCTACTTATCAATTGATGAGCTTAAGGGGCTTTCTAATGAATGGTTCATAAGGCACAACACTTGGTGAAGGTTTTGCAAATGGGGTTGCAAGCTTTGGGTTTAACTGTGGAGGAAACTCCGTAGTTAAGCGCGCTCAGGCTGGAGTAGTACTGGAATGGGTGACCTCCTGGGAAGTCTCGGTGCTTCACCCTTGTGAGCATCAACTAGATCCAATGAGTGCTAAGTGTTCCATTTATTCTCATGAGAGATGGATTCATGTTGAATCACTACTCATGAAACATGGGTCATCGAGTTTGACTCAAAATCACACAGTTAAATCCTGATATTCACATCACAATTTGACTAGCTGTGGAAATCATCTCCTACTTATCAATTGATGAGCTTAAGGGGCTTTCTAATGAATGGTTCATAAGGCACAACACTTGGTGAAGGTTTTGCAAATGGGGTTGCAAGCTTTGGGTTTAACTGTGGAGGAAACTCCGTAGTTAAGCGTGCTCAGGCTGGAGTAGTACTGGGATGGGTGACCTCCTGGGAAGTCCCGGTGCTTCACCCCTGTGAGCATCACCTAGATCCAATGAGTGCTAAGTGTTCCATTTATTCTCATGAGAGATGGATTCATGTTGAATCACTACTCATGAAACATGGGTCATCGAGTTTGACTCAAAATCACATAGTTAAATCCTGATATTCACATCACAATCTTCAAAGCTGTTTGCTCTCTGGGAGGAGATATAGCTCTTGGTCCTGATGGTTTCCCCATGTTTTTCTTCCAAAAGCTTTGGAAAGTTGTGGGTAAAGATGTTTGTGATGCTGTTAAGGAATTCTATGGGGCAAAATAGATGCTTAAGGAAGTCAATTCCACCTTTCTGAGCCTTATTCCTAAGAAAATTGGTGCTGACTCTCCGGATCAGTTTAGACCGATCAGCCTCTGTAACTCTTTCTACAAAATTATTTTCAAATTTCTCACCTCTAGACTTATTCAGGTGATCCCATTGATTATTGCTGATCAACAGAATGGATTCGTCCCAGGTAGACAAATCTTTAATTCTATCAGCTTTGCTCATGAGAATATTCATTCCTTGTCTTGTTCTAACAATCAGGGTTTCATTATGAAAGTGGACATTGCAAAGGCCTATGATAGAGTGGATTGGTCTTTCCTCTATAATATTTTGCTTGCTTTTGGCTTTGACCATAAGGTTGTTGGTCTGATCCGTCAATTGATTTCTACCTCTTCTATTGCTGTCTTGGTTAATGGTAGCTCCTCTCATTTCTTTTTTCCCTCTCGTGGGCTGAGACAAGGTGATCCTTTATCCCCCATCCTTTTTGTTATTATGGCTGACTGCTTGGGGAGATTTATTGGGGACTTGGTCCAAAGAGGTTTGATTAAGGGCTTACAACCATCTTCCCATCCTTTAATTTGTTCTCATGGACAATTTGTTGATGATACCATCTTCATGGGTAAAGCTGAAGTGAAGGAAGCCAGAATTTTAAAGCAAGTTATTAACTTATATTCTTCTGCATTAGGACAATTGGTTAACTGGAGTAAAAGTGCTGTGTTCTTTATTAACACCCCTATCCACAGAGAATTTAAAATTGCTAAAATCCTGGGATGTTCTATAGGATCTCTCCCATCCTCTTACTTGGGGCTTCCCCTAGGCTTGAAGGTCCCTGATGCTTTCTGGGAAGATCTTATAAACAAATTCAACAAGAAACTGGCGGGATGGAAAGGTAATCTTTTAAGCCAGGCTGGTAAGTTAACTCTACTCAAAGCCTGTCTCCAAAGCATACCTACTTATGCTCTAAGTTTTTTCAGAATTCCTTTTAAATTTGTTGAGTCAATTGATAAAATTCAAAGAAATTTCTTATGGACTAGCTCTGAGGAAAAAAGGAGAATGCCTTTAATTGCTTGGGATCAAGTTTGTAAACCCCGAAGTGAAGGGGGATTGGGAATACGGAAAATCAGAAGTATGAATAAAGCCCTTTTAGCCAAACAGGGGTGGAGAGTTTACCATGACAGCAAAGAGTGGAGTACCATATGGAAACATAAGTATCTCTTCAATGCTGAATCCCTTCCTGATTTCTTCGCCTCTCCTGATGTTATCCATTCTTCCTCCATATGGGGAGCTGTTCAGGGGACCAAGAAAACTTTAGAAAAAGGATGCTCCTAGAAAATTGGTAATGGGCTAAAGGTGAAATTTTGGGAGGATATCTGGCTTAAGGACCATCCTTTGATTGGAGACTTTCATGACAAGGCTTTAGTTGACCGATGCAAGCAAAGATTTGGCTTTCTAGTAAGTTATTATTGGCAAAATGATTCTTGGGTGAATTTAACTAATGTTGATCAAGGTTTCAGTAATATTCAACTATCCCTAAATGCTGTCTCTCTTTACCCTTATCTTGAGGATGAGATTATTTGGCATGCTGATCCTAGTGGTTAATTTAAAGTCTCTACTATCTTTGCTTCAAAGGATAAGGGTAATCAACCTTTTTGGTCACATGCTTGGATTAAGGGTCTCATACTCAAAATCAACATATTCTTTTGGATTCTTCTCCAAAACAAAATTCTAACCCTTGACAACTTGCAAAAAAGAGGTATAAATGTGGTTAATAGGTGTACTTTATGCAGAAATGGACTTTAATATAGAGATCATATGTATTTGAGTTGTTCCTATAACCAGGAAGTCTGGACTGAGATTTTGAATTTTTGGGGTATGACATGGGTCCATCAAAACACTGTGGATCTTTCTTTCAAAAGTTGGAGCTGCCCCTCAAAGGATCCTGATGCTCAATTTCTTTGGAAATTAACCCTCCCTCACCTTTGTTGGGGCATCTGGAAAGAAAGAAATAATAGGATATTCAGAAATAAAGATCTTCCAGGATGGGTGCTAGGTCAAAATATCATCAGAGCCTTCAAGGAGAATTTTGAATCCCAGAGGAAGTCTGGTCAAACCTTCCAACTTGATAACCCTTTATGATCTCAAGGATCTAAGTTGAAAATTGATAATCCTAGATCGATCATAAAATGGTTTGTTCCTCCTAATGGATGGATCAAAGGGAACTTTGATGGAGCTACTAAGGGAAACTCGGGAAGAGCAAGATGTGGAGGTGTTCTTACAGATCATGTGGGAAATGTTATTGATGCTATAGCAATCCCTGTTGGTCACTTGAATAGCCATATTGCTGAAGCTACTGCAGCCCTCTATACCATTAAATTAGCTGTTGATTTGGGGTATTCCAAATTATGGTTGGAAGGTGATTCTCTGAATATTATTAATACCCTAAATAATAAAAATTCTATCTCATGGTCTATAGAGGCTATGGTTATGGAAATCAAAACCTTATTTCAAAAATTTGAAAAAGTGGTCATTTCCCATACATATAGAGAAGCCAATGGGGCCGCTGACTGGATAGCCAATCATGCAGTTCAAACGGGGCATAAGGTGAGATGGCTTGATGAATTAAACAAGCATGTGGATCTTAAAGTGATCATTAATTATGATGCTATTCATTCCAAAGTGGGAAAGATTTGCTTGGATTAGAAATTTAATGATTTGCGGGAGTGGCTTTACGACTGTCAGATTACCTTCCCGGAGGAGGTACATTCATGTGAAGGTTATGTGCTCTCTGCACGTATCATCGAAAAGGCGACCTCGACCTCGAGTCACAAAAAACAGGTCTTATTTCAACCTCTTTGCTATCGGTATCTAGGTGTCTCTGGTTTTTTGCTTGCTCTGTAAAATGGGGGGTGAACCGAGGAAGCAGGAGCCGAAAAAATTTGATGACTGGAAGGCTAGGCAGGACGTTTGGAAGATTCTCGAGAAAGGGAAGGTGGTCAGTTTTCTGGAGCGGTTGCATGGATTCAAACCCCATGTCAAAGTTACTCTCCACGGAGTCACTGTGAAGCTTATTGAGGAATTCATAGCTGAGGTTACTGGGCTCCCCATGAAAGGTATTAAATTCTCGAAACAGACCAGTATTTCCAATGCGGCCTACAAAAAATTCCCGAAGACGGATGAAGAGGAGATGCAATTGGAGAAGAATGGAGACTTCTTTGATGTGCAACAGATTAAAGGTATTTGGCATGATGTGCTTGGCTGTATTCGTGAGTACTTTATCCTTGATGGTAGGAATAAAAGGGTGCACAAATTCCACTTTGTCTTTCTTAACCATTTTAGGTATAAGGACAGAATTTCCTTCCCTTTCTATTTGCATTTCTCTTTGCTTCAAAACTTGCATGCCTATAGAAAGAAAGAGTCACGACCCATTTTACATGAAGGTCTGATATTGCTCATAGAGGGTTTTTGTAAAAATAAATCCATTGCTTCGTCTCCCTCCACTGGCAAACATAAGGATTCTCAGTCCATAAAATGTAAAATTGATGAGAATGTTAAAGGGAAAGATAAGGCAAAACTGAAACCCTTTAACTCTCGAAGACAAATTGTTGAAGAGGATACTGAGGTGGAGAGTACTGAAGGCTCAGATAAGGATGTCCCAGAGGAAGAGGAAGGGACGGATGTTGGGGAATTTAGCTCTAACCTGGAAGGTTATTCGGAAACGAAAGGCAAAAATGAGAAAGGGAGAGAGGAAGAAACAACTGAGGATAACTTGGATCAGAGCAAGTCTGATAATGAGGGTACTCAGACTGTGTTCGAGGGAGGTGATAAAGATAAAGATAATTTAATTGATGGTCCAACCATTATGAGTGAGGAGGAAAACATGGGGAAGGCTTCCACTCCTGCAAAGGAGACTGAGGGACAAGATAAGGAGGGCCCTAGTCAACATGACCCTGTGGAGACTGGAGAGGAGGAGCCGTTGGATGGGGAGGAACAAATTGATAAAGTTGGGTCCCCGCCACATACCACTGCTGAAGATGCAGGTGACTCCCGGGAGAGGGAAACCAAGCTCTCCTTCTTGCATTCTGCCAAACTTAAAGCTGATTCTTTCCTCCAAGTTGATTCTTGGATTTATAATGAAATAATGGGGTTGAAGAAGAAAGTGGAAACCTTGCAACATAACCAGGAGGCTAACCGGGCTATTATCAAACACTTGGAGGTGCAAATGGGAGACATCCCAAAAAAACTTAAGGATTATGAGCAGAATCTTAGAATGCTTATCAAGGAAAGTGGAACAAAAATGGAGCAGGTAACTTCAAGCATCTGTGCTACTGCGGCGAGCCTGGGCAAAAGAGCAAATGAAGGAACCATATCTTTGGAGGGCCCTAGCAAGAGGACAAGACAAAGTTCGAGGAAGAAAGCCTTGATTGTTGTTGCTTCTTCGGCTGCTAACTCCATCCAGGATACGGCTAAGATTGGTAAGGAGGCAGTTAAGATGATCACGAAACTGCAATAGTTTCTTTGGCTCTTCTTTTCTGGTTGGGTTCCTGTTCAGGTCCTTTTTGCTGGTTGCTACATCTGGTTCCTGTGTTTGGTCCTGTTTTCTGGTTTTTTGTTTTAAACTATATTGGAGGTCCCAGGTCCTTGTAAAACCTGGGTACTTTATTTGGACTATGTATGTGGTTTCAGGTCCCTGTAAAACCTAATTTTGGTGTTGCTTCTAGTAGGTTTAAGGACTCTTTTCCTGATAGCTGTCTTGCTTTTTCCTTTTTGAGGACGTGAAAGGGTTTCGGGGTCCCTTCAAAACCTGTTTTTACCGTAATCTAAAACATAACTATTTCATATCATTTATGTTAGAAACCAGTATTGTGCCATGACAGTAGTAATTTTGCTGAAGGACTTATTTTGCATAGCAACTTTTAAACTAAATTCTCATTAGACCAAGTCCCATATTTTGATCAAATCCAATAGAGTTCATTATGGTGGCATCAGAGCTATAGGTCCTACCATCTTGTGGGAAAATTTACCGCATAATAGGTTGGAATAAATAGGAAAAATGACAACCAGGTATGAGAAAGAAACTTTATAAGTTTAGTCATCTCCAACTAGAATAGGCAGAGTCTTCAGATCAGATTGACATTGAAAATAGTTATTCAATTGACGAAGAGTTAACTTTTGGAACAGGTTGAACAGGCTACACAGTTTGAACAGATTGAACAAGTTGAACAGGTAAACAACATTCAAATGGCACGTAATGAAACTGAACTAGATTGAGAAGGGAAACATTGCGGGCTATTAGAGATGGGCAGAATAACATAGCTGATGCGCTTCAGCAGCTTGCAATTAATATACAACAATTAGCCCCTGTTAATAGGAGAGCTCCGAGCCATCATAGTGGAGGTAGTAGTGTAGTAGGATTACCTCGAGTTGTTGGGGCCCCCACACGAAACATAGACAGGCCTTTGATGCTTGTGCTTAATGCAGAGGAAGAGGTAGCACCACCAGCGGCACCAAACTTACTGCCAGAAAATGTCATGGTGATGTATGATGAATGGAATTTGTTTCCTGATCCAATTTAACAAAATATGTCCTTTATCCAATACCTAAATCAGAAAAAGGAGTCAGACAAACAACAACAAGATAGGAGACCTAGAGCACCAAATAGAGATTTAAAACATGCTATGAACAAACTATATCTCCCTACTTTTGATGGCAGCAGTAAGCCATCTGCAAGAGCTTGGATTCACAAGCTAGACACTTACCTAACACTTAAACCTATGTTAGAGACATAAGCCATCAGATTTGCTACGATGCACTTAGAGGAAGCGACATATGATTGGTGGCACCACGGGTTGGTTACCCAGGATCATGGTCTCATTACATCCTATGAGACTTTTAGCTCTAAGCTGATTACTCGTTTTGACATGAAGGATATAGAGGTCTATTACAGGGATTTGGCACAGTTACGACAGGGTGGATCTCTAGATGATCTCATTGATGAGTTTCAGCAAATCTCGGTGATGGTTCCAGACATGTCAGAACATCGTAAGGTAATGTTGTTCATCAAGGGTTTATAGGATAGATATAGAGGTTTGGTTAAGGTACTTAAACCAAACACTCTAGATGATGCTATTAAGATCGCACATGATCTAGAGTCACCCTCTTCGATATTACAACCTCCTAAGAAAACGTATAAGGGGACCACTTCATTCCAAAATAACAAAAACCAGCATAAGGCTACACCTCCTAGGATGGACTTTGAGATATGGAATGAACTCAAGAGGAAGAAGCTATGCTTCACTTGTAGAGAGCCATGGACACCGGATCATAGATGCTTGGCAAAGGCAAGATACATTATGTAGAGGTACTTTCAGAGGAGGAGGATGAGCAGCAGGAGGGTAGCGATGTTGATGGCAGTGATGTGGAGAAGAATGAGGATCAACCACCTAGAGAGAGGAAGAAGGAAGGCACCCAGGGACAACCTCCTATCATAGCATCACTTTCTAGCGATCCCACGGGACACCTCTTTTGTTTGAAAGAAATTGTTAGAGGACAGCATATTATATGTCTCTTGGATATAGGTGCCTCGCATAACTTCATAAGCTCATGATGAGTTACTAAGAGGAAGTTACAGATTGACGACATACCTGAGTTTGAAGTTAGAGTGGCAAGAGGTGAAAGACTGAGATGCATAGGGAAGGTGTCAGGACTTTCGATTCATTTTGATAATTTCCTTCTTCAGGCGAATTTTAATGTGGTTTATTTGGATGTTTTAGATGCCATGTTGGATAGATAGTGGTTGTAGACTATTGGCAAGTACACAGTTGATCATGATAAGATGCAACTGGAATTCTTACAAGATGGCATAGAGGTGATCCTCAAGGCTATGCCGGAGGGAGAACCTAGGTTGATTTCAGCCCACAGGATGGAGGCAATCATGAGGCATGATGACATGGAGTGGGCAGCTCATTGTTTTATTTCTTTTAAGGCTACCTTAGACTTAGGACAATAGATTCATGTTGACATTCAGTCGGTGCTTGATAAGCACAAGAGGGTTTTTGAGGTCATACCGCCAAGCATTCCCCTAGAGGGTTTGAGCATATCATTGAGTTGGAGGAGGGTGCCAAACTTGTCATCACGACACCTTATTGTCATCCCAAGCATTATAAGGAGGAGATAGAAAAGGCGATTAAGGAACTTCTAGACATGGGTCACATCAAACCTAGCTCCAGCCCATTTGCTTCTTTAGTTGTATTGGTGAAGAAGAAGGATAACACTCTACACGCGTATTGATTACCGTGCTCTCAACAAGAGGACCATCAAGAACAGATACCCAATCCCTTGCATTGATGAGCTATTGGATGCGTTACATGGGGCAATTTACTTCTCAAAGATAGATCTCAGATTAGGGTACCATCAGATACGGGTTCGTGAGGAGGATGTGCATAAGACAACCTTCTGTTGTCACTATGGTCACTAGGGGTTCTTGGTTATGCCATTTGGACTCACTAATGCGCCAGCTACATTTCAGTCATGTATGAACCACATCTTTCGAAAGTAGCTGCAGAAGAGCGTATTAGTATTTTTTGATGACATATTGATTTTCAGCAGGACTTGGGAGGAACACTTGCAGTGTCTAGATGAGGTACTCAGTATCATGGAGGAGCATCGTTGTTTGCTAAGGAGTACAAGTGTGAGTTCGGGTTGACCAAGATTCTTTGCCTTGATCACGTGATTGGAGCAGATGGGGTGAAGGTACATCAAAAAAAGATTTAGGCAATTCTAGATTGGCCACCATCGAGGAAAGTATCAGATTTGAGAAGATTCATGGGCCTTTGCTCTTACTACAGGAGGTTTGCTAGAGGTTTCTCTCAGATAGTAGCTCCCCTTACCGACCTCACACGGAAAGGGGCTTTTAGATGGACAGTTGAGGCAGAGGAGACCTTTGATAGGCTCAAACAGGTGATGAGCACATGCTCAGTCTTGGCACTGCCCGATTTCTCTCGACTGTTTGTTCTTGAGTGTGATGCTTCAGGGAGTGGTATTGGCGCGGTTCTCATGCAGGATAGGCATCCAATTGCTTATGAGAGTAGGAAGCTCAAGGATGGTGAGAGATTGTACTCCACTTATGATAAGGAGATGTTGGCTATTATGCATACTTTAGCCAAGTTCAGACAGTATCTATTGGGGGGCAAATTTAAAGTTAGGATGGATCACAATAGTTTGCACTATTTCCTAGAACAGAAGGATCTTAATGAGAGACAACAAAAATGGGTCAGCAAGATTCAGGCCTATGATTTTGACATTGAGTACGTCAAAGGTAAGAACAATGTAGTTGCTGATGCACTTTCCAGGAGACTCTCAGTAGTGGAATCTTGTGCTATTTTTGAGATTTCAGCAGATTGGAAGTCTTAGTTGTTGCTCGAGTATTCTAAGAGTATTCTAAGAATACTCAAGCATATCAGATTATGGATGGACAGTGTTGTCCTGCATTTTGTCACAACAAAATGTTGGTAACAACACGAAACTTTTTCAAGCTAGTTTCGCGTTTCTCTAAGCTTGAATTTGATTTTCAATAGTTTAATGTTGATCGATCGATCCATTTCAATCGTATATCAAATCTTTTTATTAAAGGCCTTCGTCAAGTCTTTTTAATTTTTCTTTTTGTTGAGCCTTTGCTTGATTTTTGAAGCTTTCATCGTCTGTTCTTTATTTTGAGTTTGTGTTTTTTTTTTTTTAGTCTTTTGGTTTTGCTCATGTCATGCCTTTTGCTTTTCCCTTCGATTCGGTCTAACCTAGAGCTCAATCGGAGTTGTCAGTCAAGAGATATGATTTTTTTTGGTGCTCAAAAAGTGGACCTTTTTGATGCAACAACACGAATTAAAAATATGATTTTATATTTCTAATTTGACTTTCACTTTTTGATAAATATAATTTAAATTCACTTTTTGTTATGTTTTTAAGTTACTTTATCTTTAAATTTTTAACTTAAAGTGACTATAGTGCACTTTATGTTATAATTTTAAGTTGAGTTACTTTTTACTTTTTCACTTAAGTGACTATATAACTATATAGTTTCAGTTTAATTTTTGATTTTTAAATCAAATGCTCATTTAAATGTTACTTTTTAAATGATATTTATGCATTGTATTTATAAATATGATATATTAATATTGTTTATGACTGATTTAGTAACATTTTTATGAAATTAAATTGAATAGATGGTACCTTTTATATGCAATTACATGTAAAATCCATCAAAAGTGGACATTTTACATGTTTTTGCATATAAAGTTCAACTTGTTATCAAAAGTGGACCTTTTTGATGTCATTACGTCAAAAGGTTATCATGTAAGTGGACCTTTTTGATGTAATTGCATCAAAAGTGAAGTTTTCATGTCTTTGCATCTAAAAAGTGAGATTTAACTTAAAATATGCAAGTGACTCAAAAAGGTCCGTTTTTGCTTATGTGCATATTTATAAACGTGCAATAGCACCCAAAAGGTCCGATTTTGATGACTTACACATTTTAAAACATGCAATTGACCCAAAAAGGTCCTATTTTAACCAAAAACATGTTTTAATATGTGCAATGACCTCCAAAAAGTTCGATTTTGAAGAAGAACATGTCTTTTGCCCTCCAAGAACCAGATTTTGGAGATTGTGAGAGATTTATTTGATGGTTTTGCATGAGATTTTCTCCAATAGGGTCATTTTTGCTTGACAATGGATTTTCTAACATAAAAAATGGATTTATGTTGCTAAAAAACGTTTTTGCAAGCTCCCATCTAGGGAACGTTTTGGAGAAATCAACAAAGAAGTCCATTTTTGCTCCATGTTTTGACTCCAAAGTAAACCGATTTGGCTTCTTTTTGGGATTGCATAAGCCAAAACGTTTTTGTTTCATGCCTTTTATGAATCACGTTTTTGCTTAAAATGTCCAGAAAATTGGGGTTTTAATCCACTTTTATGCATTTTGAAGGCACTTTTTTGCATTTTGATACATGCATATGCATTTAGGGAAGTTGTTTTTGCATTCCCAAGTCAAAATGACTTAAAAACATGCATTTTTTGGCCACGCTTTTGCAAAAACGGCCCAGAATTTTGCATTAAAAAGTCATGTTTTTGTTTAAAAAACTCAAAAAAATGCATTTCCAGCCCATACCTTTGATCAAGAGGGATTGTTTTTGAGTTTTAAATGCATGATATTGTCTTTGAGGACCATGTATTTGACACTTTCATGTCAAATTCGACCATTCATTGCTCATTAATTTTTGTTAAATGCAAGTACAGAAAAAGTCAAGAAGTTGTTTGAAAATCCAGATTTGAGGAAGAATTGGTCTTCAAGTCTATAAAACTTGCTATTTTGGTTCTTTAACCTCCAAGTAACTGGACATTTTCAAACTTGCTCATCAATTCGTGCTTATCTTGCTATTTCCATGCACATTATTGCTTGATGATTGCCACTTGTTGAAATCAATGCCATGGAAAGTGCATTTTTTCTTTAAAAATGAAGAAATTGTTCATTTTCTCGCTTTTGGAATTTCCCCAAACTCCAAATTCAAAAATAAGTGTTGAAGTGCATTGCATCTTGACATGTTTGAGTCTTCTACGAAAGACGTGTTTGTTTTTGTGCTTTGTGCTTATTTGTCAGTTTTCTCCACTTTGGAGAAGTTACAAGTTCTTTCCCAAGAACTTGTTTTTGCTTCACTTCATGTGAAAGCATCATCACGTTTCACTTCCATTTTCCATGTCACAACACATCACATCTCATCCGACAAATGCGATTACATGTTTTCCATCTCATTCACCATCCGCACATGTATGTAATCCCATTTTCCGCTTTCATTTTCATTCTTGCCTCTCCATATGCATTCACGCCTCTATGAGCAAATACATGTTTTTCCACTTCCCATGTCATTAAATGCTTTGCATCTCTTCCATTTGCACTTAATGTAAAAGCTCATCCACCATCCACATTCGCATGTCATCTCACTTTTCATTCCTCATTACATGTTGCATTTACATGTAATCCATTTTTCGTGCAATGACATCTTAAAAGGCTAAGTCACATTTTGGAAATCAACAATTTCCATTTGCATGCATTCTCATGCACCAAGCACTTTATGTCAAAAAGAAAGGAAAAAGGTAAAGGTGCTGATGGAAAGTTGTTCCGAGTTTACATCCGAACATCATCAAGAAGGTTTTCAAAGTGTTAGAGAATCCAGAATGTGCCAATCTACAAAGGAGAATTCACGACAACTTGAGCGAGAAAAGCTAGATCACATCAAGTTTCCACATGACAACGGACAATTCATCAAAGTCAGAGGTTATCAAAAGACGCAAGATCATGGGTATCAAGGTGAATGCAATGGTACAAAGTATAGGAACTCCCAATCCTGTTATCATCAGGGATAGCATTTCCAAGTACAAGGCTCTTCAGAACATCCCTAAGATTGTTTCCTTCTTTTCCGTCTTCTTTCTTCTTCTTTCATATTTGTAGTTGCAGAGGATGCATTGCATTAAACAAAAAAAAAATTACATGTAATGCGAGTTGCATGTACATGAAAAGATGTAATGCGAGTTGCACATGCAGTTGCATGTAACCCTTTATTTTCTTTTGTAGTTAGACTAAGTCAAAGTTGGTTGAGTTGCTCCCACTTTTTCCTCCACCTTTTTCTCAACTCCTGTGTCTATATAAAGGAGTGCCCCCTCATTGTGAAATCATCATTATCTTTATGCAAGAAAGCTCTGGAGAAATTGTGCCAGCAGAACTTTGTTTGTGTAAGCACTATTTTGAGAAAAAGTGAATACAAAGGAGCATTTGAGACTTAACTTTGATTAAGTGAGATTGTTATTTGTGTGAATTGTAAACTTTGTCTATAATTCATCCAAGTTGTCTTTGATTCTTGTTATCTTTTGTTATTGGTAATTGTATCTCGTGAATTGAATAGAAGAGAGTTAAGAAGCAATTGAAGCTAGAGCTTTGACCAAGAGTAATTGTGGAAATATATAACTAGAAACTTTGTTTGTAGCTTATAATTCTTTCTTTTTTCGCAAAATAGTTAAGTATTCTTACTTTTAGGAGTCTTTACGCCCTAATTGTAAAGCTTTTCATATAGAAATACAATCGGACTTTGAGCCAAACCGGTACATTTTCAGCTAGCCTTTGAGTTAGTGAAGGTTTATTGGTATCACTGTTTCCAGCTCTTGATAGAAGTGTAGTTAGAAATTTACCTTGCCCATTACTTGCTCCATGAGTAAGTGGATTCTTTCTTGAAAGTTAAGAAGAAAGGATATGGTAACACCCATTTTATAAAATCTCTCGACTTCTTGTTTACCTTGAGTTGCTCCAAGGAACGGTGAGAAGGGGGAGCCTTCCCTTTAAGGTAGGAGACACTTTGTCTCACACACTGTGGCTAGTCATCCTATTTTGCGACTGAATTTTTACCCAAAACTGTCGATCGCAAAATATCCACCCAACAGACAACTTTAGGATAACAGGTACAAGGCAATAGATGATGTGATTTTCTATAAGGATCGTATTTATCTCGTACCAGGATCTAAACTCAAAAGTAAGATTATGGAAACTCTACATGATGCACCATCAGCAACACACCTAGGATTCTTTAAAACCTATAGATAGGTTAGGGAAAGATTTTCATGGAAGGGCCTCAAGGACGATGTCCTTTAGCATATCAGGGAGTTTCAGCCTTATCAGCATAACAAGTGAGAGCATGAGTTTCCAGTTGTGTTATTACAACCTCTCCCCATGCTGGCTCAGAAATGGGAGAGTATTTCCATTGATTTTATTACAGGGTTGCCTAGGGTGCAGGGCAGGGATTCTATTTTTGTGGTGATGGATAGGTTAACGAAGTTCTCTCAGTTCTTGGCCATAACAGTAGATTGGTCAGCTTCTCAGGTAGCTGAGTTATTCTTTTAGAAGGCTTTTTGTTTATATGGTCTTCCTCGCACCATTGTGAGCGATAGGGATAGCAAGTTCCTTAGCACCTTTTGGCAGAAACTGTTCAGATTGACCAGTACAGAGTTGACACCCAGCACGAGTTATCGCCCCCAGATGGATGGACAGACTGAGATAGTTAACCAATGGGTGGAAGGTTATCTCCAGAGCTATGTAGCAGGACAATAGAGAGCCTGGGCTAAGTGGTTGTATCTAGGAGAGTATTGTTACAACTCCTACCACATGTCCATTCAGATGTCTCCATTTTGTGCTCTCTATGGCAGCGAGCCCCTGTCATTCATAGACCTAGCTTTGCAAGACAACTGGGCACCACTAGCAAGGGATTGGATACAAGATCAACAAGATTTCCTTAGATCTCTTCGGGAGAACATTCTACGGGCCCAGAATTAGCAGAAGATGTACGCTGATCACCAATGGACTGAGCGGAGTTTTGAGTTGGGTGATGTGGTTTATCTTCGTCTCCAACCATACAGATAGAGTTCTTTGAAGAAGAGTTGGTCTCAAAAACTTCAGCCCAGATTTTTTGGTTCGTATTGCATTACTTAGGGGGTTGGTGAGGTTGCCTATGAGCTGGATTTACCTAATGACAACAGAATTTTTAATGTATTCCATGTTCCATGTCTCAAGAAAGCCATTGGCTAGCATATAATACCTTCCATAGAGTTGGTCCCGCTCGATGAGGAAGGGAAGCTTGTATTAGTTCTAGCAGAGGTGATAGAGGTCAAAGAGAGGAAACTGCGGAACAGGTCCATCAAGGAATATCTGATTTGCTGGAAGGATTTACCTTATGAGGATGTCACTTGGGAAAGTGAGTCAATCCTACGGCATCTGGCATTGAGATTGCTTGAGGGCAATCAATCCTGGGAAGAGAGGACTGTAATGTCCCCTTCTCCATGCTAGCATTAATGGCGCCTAGTTGGTCTATCTTTCCATCCAAATAGGCTAACGACATGTGATTTAGGATGTGAGCTAGTCACAGGAGTTTTGGTTTCAGTTGAGGAGATTTTTAAATGGAAAATCCTAAGGTTAAGGTCACTTTATTTTATTGAGTTGAAGTATAATGTACTTTATTGTTTAAAGTCACTTTAGGACAAAATGACTTAAGTGCCTAAGAGACGAAATAGTCTTTTATCCCACATTGCTAAGAGGTTTGTTTCTCCCCACACTTCGAGTTTATAAAAGAAAGCTTTTACATTGGGATTGTCACCAACGAATATACGATATTTCTACAAATCCTAAAGGTTGCTTATTGTGACTGGATAATTCCTAAGGACGAAACCCCTTAAGGAAAACAATGAGGCTGGACGCAAACCTGGCACTCACCATTGCATTTTCAGAGAGAAGGACTGGATTAATACATTGATCTTAGGAGACTATAGCTCCTTGATAGATTGGGAATTGACGTTAGTAGGACCTAATAGCACCAGGTCGTTATTGGCTGTTGGAGTTGGATGGCAAGAAGAGAGATTAATTTCCCCACGGCAACAAAACAAGTCACTTACGTAAGTAGCAGTTCACTTCTCTGTTAGATTTTAACAACATTGTTAACATCTGGCTATAGTAGAGGAATGCGTAACAGATAGTAGCAGCTGAAAAGACACATAGGTCTCTTCCGTGGTGGATTCCACACATGATCATCTCATCCTGTGACAGCAGGTTGGAGCTGGTAACGGTTATAACTCACAGAGGTCGTAAGGTCTGCAAGGATGTTGGATATTAGCAGGTCAGGATACTATCAGGCTTAACGCACAGAGATTGGAGAGACAGTTAGGACGTAGGATACCCTTGGCATTGATACGGAAGCAGCAACTTGGCATTGTAGAGCCTCTCTCAGTTCCGCATGAAGCAGTGAATCTGGAAATAGGAGGTGAATATAGTTGCAGTCAGAACCAACACGTACAAGTGAAAACAGTATATAAGACCAGAAATCTGGACATTGACGTACATTCATATCTCAGTTGGGCACCATAGATTGATTCCCATGGATAGTGGGACTGTATGGTAACTATCCAGTCTGCCATTTAATTCCGGTATGTTCATCTTAACATGAAGTTAGAAGTCTATCACCGAGCACTTAGAAGTCAGTACAATCCCTGTTGGTTTGTTATTATGATTATGAAACCTTATTGCAAATTTGTGCTTTCGAACCTCCATCTTGAGACTTGTTGAAAAGCAAAAATCTTGTAAGCTTAACATAACTATTTCCTATCATTTATGTTAGAAATCAGTATTGTGGCATGACAGTAGTAATTTTGCTGAAGGACTTATTTTGCATAGCTACTGTTTGACAAAATTCTCATTAGACCAAGTCCCATATTTTGATCAAATCCAGCTGAGTTCATTACAGAATGTTAGCAATCCTTTTCCTTCTGGTCTCAGGAGCATTAAGGAAATAAAGAGAACTCTTTGCTCTGTTAATCCTTCACCATAGAATGTTCTTGTCTTTGTAGGTCCACACAAATCTGTATGAACAATCTCCAACTTTTGTGAAGTAGTAAACGCTTTGCTTGGAAAAGTATTAAATATTTGATGCACTACATTCACTCTACAAATTTTTATTTAAGGGACTTTAAGTATCGGCACATCTTTATCTTTCATCTGGAAGATGTTTTTCATGATTAATAAATTTATAGGCAGTTTCACACACTGTGATTATTTCCATTACATTTGGTGTGAGCATGGGCTATCTTTCATTGTTGAGCATTCTGTAATGGCATCTTATCTGTCTGTCATCCATTTTAATGAGAATGCAGACATGAACTAGAAGTCAGGGAAAGGAATGGGAATGATTGACTCTCCTTTAAACTTTTCTATGTATATATCATCTGCTTCTCTTATTTTATTTTAGATTGCATGCTGTTAATGGAAGCTTAGTTGTCTGTTTTAAGGCTAGAGAATAATCATTGATAGACTTTTCAATATTGTTTGCTATCAGATGAAAACTGGAGGAATTGTGGTTTGGAGGGCTGGAAGTATTATTATTCTCTATAGAGGAACTAATTATGAACCCCCTTGTGTAAGAGTTTGTAGGAGCCTAGGGATTACTTTGAAGCTTCCTAGTGAAATGATACATGCAGTTGATAGAGAGGATGGTGACCCGTCTGTTGATTCTCCAAATAAAAGCAATCTGACTGGCTTGGTAAATGGTGATGAACCAACATGTTCTTTTGTAAACCCTGAGACAACATTCTCTGAAAAAGATTGTATGTTGGCTACTCCCAGTATGGAATATGAAAGGGAATTTGACAGTTTATTAGATGGCCTGGGTCCTCGATTTACTGATTGGTGGGGATATGATCCTTTGCCTGTAGATGCTGACTTGTTACCTGCAGTTGTTCTTGGATTCAAAAAGCCCTTAAGGGTTCTTCCTTATGGCATGAAACCCAAGTTGACTGACAATGAGATGACAAGGTTAAGAAGACTTGGAAGACCGCTGCCTCCTCACTTTGCCTTAGGTATGTTGTTATTCATGCCTTATCTAACTGCTTCTTTGCTTGCTGCATTGTTTGTTACTAATTTTTTTTTTGAACTTGCAATTGATTTTCTGTTTGGTGAAGGAATAAATGCACACCTGCAGGGATTGGCTGCCGCCATGGTGAAACTGTGGGAACGTAGTGAAATTGCAAAAATTGCAGTGAAACAAGGTGTTCAAAATAGTGACAGTGAAAAAATGGCAGAAGAACTTAAGGTGAATGCCAATTCCATATAATCATTATTAGAAGTGTGAAGATGAGACTAGCCTTGAATTTGCATATGGCAATTGTAGAATCTTTTGCGATGTTGCATGCTGAGCTTGTTCTTCATTTGATTTATGCTATGGGTCTGTGTGTCTATGATCTTAATAGAATCATTTTGTAATTTTACTCATGATTTCGTATGATTAGTATAAAGCCATGCACATATTATTCCATGTATTTATTTCTCTTCTTCTTTAAGGCTAATTAAATGCATTTGCAGTTTGGATATTTCTTTTGTTTTAATTAAAAAGAATCGGTGAAAAGAAAAAAATATGCTGTAGAATCTTCACTGCATTTGAGTCTTCATCTTCATGATAAAAAGTAAAACGATGAGAATAACCACTACAATTATAGAGCTACTGATGACTGCTACAGTTTTCGCTTAAGTACAATGCTCATGCATATGACTAGTTAAAAAGAAAATTGTGGTTGATTGAAGTCAAGCTAGGAAACATGGGTATGTTTATGTATGTGAAGCTATCTTACATAGGGATGCATTTCCTGACCCCAAGGGGTTGTCCCTGTCCGCTAGACATTTTGTGGACAATGGGACAGAGATGAAACGTTCCCCAACCATTCCTGATCTCAAAAAAATGCAAGAAATGATAGAAAAGTACATCCCAACATTTGGGGATGGCTAGCCTGGAATGTCCCTTATCTGTCCTCGGAACACACAAGTGTCCCCTACATGTTTGGCTGGTTTTTGGCATTAAAACAATAAAAGAGACACTTTTAAAATAAAAAAATCTTTATGCAAAAAGCAACAGTGTGGGTCCACATGGGTTGAATTCGTGTCTGCAGATAATAAAATTCAAATGGAAGTCCGGCATGGGAAAAGGGGGTAAAATATTTATGATTAAATGTGCTTAAATCTTTAATTTAAATAAAAATAAATGTCAAATTTTATATATTTAGCCGATAGGCTATTATGTGCTGAAGTTTGCACAGAAAAATGGGATGTCTCACCCGGGAGATACTTAACCAGCATAAGAAAAGTTAAGGGTCAAGACACGGGGACTGAAGAAAAGTTAAAACAAGGGGACTGAAAAGATAATATTAAATGATATGTTTCTCCTTAGATTTTATTCTTATAGAAACGGAAGAAACTAAAATGATTTGCACTGTTAGTTATCTTAAACGACACTGTACACGGTTTCCAAATTTAGAAGATTCGTAGGATCTGGAAGTTGCAGCAACCCCAAAATGCTAAGAGAAGGATCAGATTAGATCCCATGCAGCGTCTGCAGGTTAGGCGATTGGCATAACTGACCCAAAAAAAGGTAAATTGATTGAAGTAATTCATTGAAGTGTGGACATTTATGCGGTGGTGGGTTGACAGGAGTTTGCAATTAATGCTTCATTTAATACCAAAATTTATTGAACCCAGCTGAGGATAATGGAGAACAATGTCGCCACCTGAACTGCTGCTGACTCAAGACAACTGCCTAGATGCACTATAAAACAGTGCGTAGGCCCCTAAAACTAACACAGGAGAAATGAAACAAGACTCTTATGCAAGGCCACAGTTGTTTGATTGTCCACTACAGGTATGCATTGCTTCTAAATATATTTCAAACAATGTAATACAACACCTCTGCAGATTACATTTGCTTGAAATGTTGTTAAGAATCTTCACAAACTTAGACAAGTAGCTCCGCATTGGCTCCACAGATAAAAAATTAGTTGTTTTAGGCCTCCACAGTGTCTGTTTCCAACTTTCCATAATGCACTTTGGGGACCGTAGTCAGTTTTCCTTCCTCTTTTGTTTTTTGGGGTAAATCTTGGTTGAGTAGGAGAGGCATGGACAACATTTAAAAAAATTGAGCGCTAGCCCACTCCATAATACATCTTATCAATCTCTTGTATTTAAGCCACCTGGCTGTGGCTATGTGGATTTGAACCTGGGTTAGCTTCTTTGAGTGAGTCTATTACTGCTACACCTTGGCAAACTCATGATCAATTGTTTGGGTAAATAGAAGACAAGACAATATGTATAAAGCATATTGATGATACTTTTTGGCAAATTTGTGGTTTGTTGGTTGAAGTACATAGAAAAAGAAAAAGCTGCATAAAGAATTTGATTTACCATCAATTAGACAATCACTAGGTGGTTGATGCATCCACAATACAGATCATGAATTGTCAGATAGCTGTGAAATTCTTGCATTGGCAAAAAATTGCTGGTAATTTCTAAGCCTCATTTCAGCATCTGTTGAAGAAAGAAATTTAAATTTCAAAGCTTTCCTATAACGTCATTTATGTTGGATGTGAAGTCCAACTCTTCATTTCATCTTCCCTGACTGTTTATTTCTTGTTTGACTCTTCGTCTTCTGTTGAAGACTTTTATTCTATAAATATAAGGGCAAAGCCCTGTATATGTAAGCTGCAATGACTGAATAAATGATAAGCTCTGTTCTCAGTGTGGACATAGCCACAAGTTGTAGTGAACCATAATAAATCAAGTCTCTTGTCTCTATTTGTGTATTCTCAATATGTCTTTTCAATTAACAATTGGTATAGAGTTTAAGAAAGGTCTAAGAGAGCAGAAGGCAAAGTTGTTTAGTGCTATTCTGTTTAAACGAAATTAAATAGACAGGACCTCCTTAGAGACTGTGAAAGGGGCTATTACTGTTGTGGCTAGCAGTGGCACGTTGCAGAAAGACTTTTCAAGATGCTTGATATGTGCAAGTGCCTCTCCAATCTTTTACCAAATTTTAATTTTATATTCTGAAGCTGGGTTAGTTTAAACATGGTAACGAGAACTTTAAACATGGGATTTACCTTGTTTAGTTGAAGACACACCAATTATGTCAAATTATCCACGCCTTCATGTTTTGCCAGGCCTTTGTGATTTTATAAATTTATATACTTCTGAGACTCATATTTCAAATCCCTCCATACACATGGAAGGCTATGGTAGTGGCTCATAGAAGACTGTTCATATTCAAGGAAGTAAACCAATGTTTTATTCTCTTGTAGTTGAGGCTAAGATCCATTTGTTGCATATTCTTGGAGAGGAGAAGAAAAAAGAAGAAGAAGAATGACATACATTTAAGAGTGACAGCGAGGCCAAAGACATGTTACAGGATTTGAAGCAATGTTTCTTTGGATTGTGGGCACTATATGTTTTTGCACAGAAGATGGAAGGTCATGGAGAGGTGGAGCATAGAGGGCTTCTGTTATTTGGAAATTCTTTGGTTTGGCATTCACCAGATGCGAAGACCCAATCGTCAATCTCGTTGCAGGCATTAACTCTTTTTTGTTGAGATGGCCATCAAAATTAATAGTAATGGACGCAGAGATATCCTGAGTAGGTTGCTAGCTCTGTAGAGTGAAGACAGAGCAGTCTATATGGCAGACTCAGTCTTGTTTGAATACATTAGTGAGCGAGAGGCATCGGCTGTGTAGAGTGAACAAAGAATGATGATCAAGGTGGTCCTGTATAAGGAGACAAACTGTTATGGGAAACTTCTCAAAATTTTATTGGGAGGTGGCAATTTTGGTTCTACTTCTCCGGATTATGGAGAAATTGCAGCTTCAGGCTTCACTGCTAAGTGTGTGATGGTTGGTATCATTTTTCAGATTTTGTTTTTGATATCATAAATAGTTTGGTGTAATGCTGCAGTGGGACTCTTTGCTTTGGTGGTAATAATTTTTGTCATGAGATGGTTTCCTCCATGCAATTGAAGATGTTTGTTATTGTGCCACAGTGAGCTCTTATTTCCAGATTAGAGCGTTGGCATGATACAGGTTCTCATGGCAGAGTATGCTCTTTGGAGCACGAGGTTCTAAACTGTGGAGATCAAGTTGTCATGTTGTGTTCCCAGGTTATGCAGAAGTGCAGTGGGATTTTTTGACAATTGATCTGGTTAGTGCTCTTGGTATCGGGTTCTTTGGCAGATTGACCATGGAGTTGTTCTTGAAAATTAAGAGGCTACAGTTTTCTTGGTTTAGAGAACATTTGTTGAGACGGTTTCTCTTTGGAGGTTTCAGCATGAAGTCCAAGGAGCCTACACCCGTGGATGGACACAAGTTTCATTATGGACCTAGTGGAGATTGTTCTTGGAGAAGAGTCATTGAGACTTGGTGTATCTTGGAGGAACATTCTCACTCCCCACGCCTGGTCTATTCGGCAGATTTATCTCCTTGTGCATTTGAATTTAGGAGATGGCTCCTAGTTTTGGAATGTTTGGAGTTTGATCTTCTTTTTATAGAGGCTTTCATCCATGGTGTTTTGCGTGTTGTAAATGCTCTTATATGGGGAGGTAAAGGAGATCATACTTGACATAGCAGAGCACTTGGTGGTGTTGATAGAAGGATGAGTTATGCTTTCATGGGTGTTCCTTCCAAGAGAAGACTTGGAAGAGGTCATGATATTTTGCATCAGGTTGGTTGATCTACCCAAGTTATTGCCACACCTTTTATGTGCTAATTGGTAGATTGAGTTAACTTTTGGTTGATATTGCTCATACAGTTTGAGTTGTTGTATGTGCTGGATATTTCAGCATAAATTTACTGATGTTTTATAGTTGGTTGGATGTGATTAGCAACTGGTTGTGGTTACTATTCCAGCTGTAATGATTGTCTATTGGAAATTTCTTACCATGGGATTTGGTAAGGGAAAGCAGAGTTTAAGTGGGAGGTTGTTCAGATGTGAGGTTGTAGCATGAGTTGAACTTCAAGTGGGAGATTGTTGGATGTGAAGTCCAACTCTTCATTTCATCTTCCCTGACTGTTTATTTCTTGTTTGACTCTTTGTCTTCTGTTGAAGACTATTCTATAAATATAAGGGCAAAGCCCTGTATATATAAGCTGCAATGACTGAATAAATGATAAGCTCTGCTCTTAGTGTGGATGTAGCCATAAGTTGTGGTGAACCACGATAACTCCTGTCTCTTGTCTCTATTTGTGTATTCTCAATATGTCTTTTAAATTAACAATTTAGGTGTAATTCAACAACATTAATTTCTGAAAATACAGTCTACAATTCCTTTATTTGCTTGAGGATAGAAATCTGCAAAGATTGATATTCCTTAAGCTTTTTGCTTATCTTTTCAGTGGCAATTTCTTTGATGGCAACATCATAACCATTGTGTACACTGTATGTGCCTCCACCGCCACACAACAGCAAAGGAGCTTGATCCAATCCGCTGCTCCAGCACGCAGTCCCCTCTCTGCCATTTTTTCAATTTTCTCCCCTCTAATTCAATCAGTTCTTACCCTGAAAAAATTTCATTCAAACAAGCAGCCCTTCCAATGCACTGCAAGCAGATATATGTTAAATGGAAAGCTACTAGTGTGGTTCTCTAAGAAGAAGCAATTGAATGGATGATCTATTTGGAAGTTGAGTGGAAATTTTGCAGAGGAAAAATGGATAAAGAAATATAAAGTGATCCAAAATTTGGAAGTAGATATGAGGGAATTCGTCATTCATTCGAATTCTGAAGATGAGGATTTGTTCATTCGATCGTCCCAAATCCATTTCATTCAATCACTTTAGCTCACTGACTTGAAGCCCACGTGTGGAAAGCTATAGTTAATGGTGTAGTTTTAATGCAACATTAAAGATAGCTATTTGAATTTTTTAAACTAAAAAGATTATTTATGCTAAATTAATAGCATTTTCCTTTATATTTCTCATCTACTTTTCTAATTGCATTTTTCCTATACATTTTCATCTATTTTTTAATAGAATTTTTCCTTTACATATCTCATCTATTTTTTGGTTTCCCCAAATATAAATTCCTAATGCTACACATAGCTCTCTACAATTTTAATTAAATAATGGTAAAGTTATCTAGATTTATAACATGAAATTATGTATTAAAAAACTTATATTATTAAATTCAAATCACAACTCTCAAAAGATTAAGATAGTCAATTTTATTTGTTATTAATTTTGTGAATTGGATTAGAAATTTTAGATTAGCACCACAAATATTAACTTGATTTTTCCTTTTCTTGAAATCTTACTTAAAAATCATAGAATTATTTTTCTTTAAAAAAAAATATTAACTTTTTAATATGTTTAAAGGGTTTAAAATTAATAACACACAATCTTAATATTAAATCAGATTATACAATTGTAAGGTTCAAAAAAAAAAAAAAAAGAAGTAAATTACACTTTAAGGTTCAAATAAAAATTATAAAGAAATAAATTACACTTCTAAATATGTTTTGAATTTTCAAAAAGGTTTAAACTATTCTATTATATGGTTATAATTCATGATTTATTTTTGTTACCATTTATACTTACATATTATATTAGTAGAAATTATAATTCTTCATTTCCGCATACCTTGTTCAAAAGAAGGATTTTACATAGAAAACAAATTATTAGCATTTTTTCAGAATTTGAAGAATCCCCAAAAACAAGGGCCTTTGTGAGGGAAAAAATAACATCCATAATAATAATGGAAAAAGGTACTTGCACGTTATTCAAATATAATTTTTGCATTATAGGCTTGAGTCATGGCGAACAGAGGCACACCAGAGGAAATCGTAGACATTACGAGTGATACAACAAAGACAGAAATGCCCCGCCACCTACGACACATAAGGAACACCACTAACTAGCTCTTCTTCAGTGAATTGGCCAGGTACATGTCAGGATAATCTAGAAGGTCTTGCCAACAAAATCACTTCAAATAATCTCGAAATATTAGAGGAAATTCAATTGACGAGGCAAAATTTGCAAAATGTGCAAGATTGTGAGATGGAGAAGGTGGAAGAAGCTGCACAATACCAACACATGAGTGCAGTCTGATAGATACCTACTGCAATTTACAATGCGAAATAAATATGATGAGTATTACGGAAAGGGAATTCCTCAACATTGCAACATATTTTCCACACCTCAGAAGATGTTTGGGAAAAATCGTTTAAATAAATCATGCAAAGAAAGAAGTCCTGCTTTGTAGTTAAGAACTAGTGTATCAGGCAACTAACATTTTTTGATAGCATAGAAATGCGTGCTATGTATGTTTGATATCGAACATTTTTGCTTGTACTCAAGTAGCAAAAAGAAGACTTAGAAAATCTGATATCAGTAGAATGTATATAATGTCTCGTATGTGGATATTAGATGTAAATATTTCTGTGCTATCAAAGAAATAAGCTATCGTTATGTGCACAGCGTATGGTTGATGCAGTCTATTGAAAAGTTTGGTTGTACTCTTGCAAAAATAAGACTAAAAAATCTGATAACTACTTTAATGTATATGGTGTCTCATATGTAGATATTATGGTTGAGATGGTTCTTTTTTCTAAGGGCGTTAGATAAATCATAAAAAGGATAATAGTTAACCTAAGTTTGTTTGCTTTACCTAGATGCATACATACATTTCTCTAAGAACAATAACATGAAAATATTTGCATGCAATTATGCACATATACATGTTGTCCATTGCAATAGGATATAGTTGAGTGTCATGTTTACAAAACAAAAGTATATGTTGGTTACTAGCGAAACTATGCAATTAAGCTTGCACTAGATTTTTTTCTTTGTTTCATATTGTGAACAAACCCAAAACCTGACAACTTATGCCTGTGATGGCTCTACAGAAACAAAAGAAAAAAGAAAAATCAGTCATCTATGAAGTTGACTAATAAGGCAATACGACTAATCCACATTGGGGATACAGTACTACAACCTACAGTACAAATAGTGTCGATCTCCAACTCTGCTGAGGGTATGATTGTAGATAACGCTACAAAATAGAAATATCTGACAGTGCGGAGAAGCAAAACGTATCACTGCCTATGAGGTACAACCAATGTTTGACTTAGGGCAAATCAAGGTGGGAACAATAATTTGTTTGATGAAATACAACTGTTTAGAGAGAACTAAAATAAGGTGAGCATAATCTTCTAGTCTATCCTATGGGAGAATTGTTGTCTATTGTACGAATGCTAACTGATTTTGGAGTGTGCAACTAATATATGACCGTGCATTGAATGTGGAGGTAGATTATGATAGGTGATCTGGAGGTTGCGCACACAAAGGATGAGATCTATTGCTAGCCGAAGGATATAGAGATAGAAGAGGAAAACCTTACCAAATAGGCCCCAGATGGATCCTTGGTCATGGTGGGATCTGCTAGAGAACCTGAATCAGTAATGACATCAAAATCTGGAAAAATAATGTTTGGTCTTTACCTTCCCAAGTTAGGGAAGAAGCGCCAATCGCAATCACCCCCAGTAAGCATTTGAACCCATTTCAGCCAAGGCGGACCATCAAATACGAGTAACAAGAAAAAAAGAAATCCCACAATACAAAAAACAGTAGGGAACTGGCCAAGTATTTAGTTTCGATGTAATAGACAAAGAATGGAGTGAGGTACGAGTAACTAATGGAATACAAACACCACTGAGAGAGGGGGTGAATTAGTGGTTTACATTAATTTTAAAAACTTGAAACGATTACAAGTTATGAACTTTAACACTTGAGCAAGATAGACAATACATAGCAAAGTGATACAATATTTTAGTCTGGAAATCTTTATAGGGTAAAAACCACTCTTCGATCCTTCCTTTTTATTAGACCTTTGAGGCAAATAGTTATAGAGCTACAACTCTGCGAAGCACCAACACAAGGAACACCCATCCTTATCTCCTGAAGCACCCACTTCCTTGTACAATTTGTAAATAATGAACCCAGAGGGTTACTTTGTTGCCATACAAATCAAAACTTGCTTAACAAGTTACACATCAAATATCTGAATTTGACACTTTTTTTTTTTCAGATTACAAGACAATCAAAACAATAACCAAATCTGCCCTCATAACATAAAGCAATCTGAAAAAAATATCATCTACCAACTTCCTGTCACACTTTTCTGCCTGACAACACTTACGATTTCTTCAACAAAAACTGATCTCAGATTTAACTCAACTTATTATCCGAATCTGATTATAACAATGCTGTAATCTTAGAAAAATATCTGTCATTAGAATAATACCAATTTGCAGATCAAATTTCTTTCATCAAAAAACCTTCTTATCAATGAATCTTGGTCCAAGATAAACTGATCTTGTAAAATCAACATGCAGATTTAAATGAACAATTCTGATCCAAATATCTGAATTTGTAATTGTCGCTGTCACATGCCACACAACTGAAAAGAAAAATATACCTCTGTCAAAAGTCTTTCATGCTTGTTCCATACATTGAGAAAATCATCTTCAATGCTCAAGTACAGAACTTTTCTTATAAATCTGCAGTCATACTCTTTATAATCATGACATTCCATTTGTCATTCTTGTTTTTATGCAACACGTGACATTCCCATAAAATTCAATTTGCAAAAACTCCTTCAATCTCCACTTCTAAAATGTCCCCATTCTGATCTGCAAACATATGCTTTCAACATTTTTGTAATCACTGTTGTGCAGATTGATAACCAAATTCTTTTTGTAATCACTCTTGTGCAGATTGATAACCAAATTCTTGTTATAACTGTCAAACTTAACTGTAGCAAATTAAATTAATAAGATCAAATTGAATGCTTTTCATCTTTTCTTCATATATTATTGATCCTTTTCGTCACCTTTCAGTTTTGGAAGATATAATTATGATTAAAACATGAGAAACTATTTTTGTTCTCGTTTTTCCATTTTTGATTTTTAATAAATAGTTCCTGTTGGTGACAGGAAGATCCTGAACCTCATTTAGCAATTGATGGTTTTCACAAATCGAGCTGTTTGACCTTCTAAATGTTACCAAAATTTGTTCTGGTAAAAGAACATTTGCAGATAACATCAATATCTAGCCACTTGCAGATTTACAAAGTTATATGAGCTCTCACATAATTACAATAAATGTTTTAGCTCTGAGAATCTGAATCTGCAAATCACACAAATTGACATCAATGACAAACATAAATACCAAAGGTTCAACAGTAACTTGTCCCAATGAACTTGTTGATGTTCACTAACTTAAAATCCATATTGGAGAAATATACATGCCATCACATAGGAGAATAAAAGCTACAAACAAGCTGTACAATAGGTTAAATAGTGGCCTGGAAATTGTGCTAGCTACTCAAAAAACACCCCTTGTGAGGATGACCTGTTCATTTCACAACAACACTTTTGCTACACACCCATCAAAGAAATTTCAGAGAAGAGCAACAATACAATTGTTAATTATTCGGAATAGTGGCGAATGTGGGCTCAACATCAACAATAAGGAGGAATGATGAACAAGACTCCGTTGCTGTATATACGACTATTGGACATGTCTGCAGCATCTATAGATGTCATATTGTGGGGACCTTTGGTGGAAAAGGAAGGAACGCAGCTAGAAACAAAAATTGGAACACAAGAGCCAATTGTTCTTGGAGTTGAAAGTGGTCGAGTTATTGAGTACAATGGGAAAGTTGTGATCACAACAAATGCTACTACGCTTACAATAAACCCAGACATACATGAGGCAATAAAATTGAAGTCTTGGTTTGCATGTAGTGGCTCTGGTTTATTAGACCCTTCAAAAGGGCTTGCTTCAACACCTACTGATGTTGGAAGAATGACTATTGCAAACATTTAGGCAAAAATACAAAATTCAATTAAACCCATCCAATGTATGGTAAAGGGAACAATATTATACGTCAAAACATATGGCTTTTGCTATCCAGCATGCCCTGTTGAGATGGGTGGGAAACAATGCAAGAAAGGTTTAGTGAAAGACAAGATGGAAATCTATTCTGTCTGAAGTGTTGAATTGTTTTTTCTAACCATAGTTACAGATATATGCTTCAAATAAAATTACAAGACCACACAGACATATTGTGGGTCATAGCATTTGATGAGGGGGCAACAAAGCTTATGGAAATACATGCAAACGAGCCTGGAGTCTCTAAGATTGGACATAGGACGGGAGTTCACATCTGATGAATTTATGAAGTATTGTGAAGATAATGGGATCAAAAGATATATGTCTATCCCAAGAACTCTTCAGCAAAATGGTGTTGCAGAAAGGAGTAGAACAGCAATAGATGCTGCAAGGACCATGTTGATTCAAGGAGATGTGCTAAGATATATTGGGAGAAGCAATGAGTACTACAATCTACACCTTGAATCAGGTACAAGTGAAGAAGGGAACAAATAAGACACCGTATGAACTATGGTATGGTCAATCTTCAAGTGTTAATTGTTTCAAGAGTTTTGGGAGTAAGTGTTACATTAAAGAGATGACTTTTTAGTGAAGTTTGAACCCAAAAGTGATGAAAGAATATTTTTGCTTTATTCAACTAAAATTAGAGGTTATAAATGCTTTAGTAAAATGACTAACAAAATGGTTGAGAGTGTGAATATCAAGATTGATGAATGTCTTAAGAAATCAGAAGGAACAAGCAAAATGGAGACATAAGAAGACCAGGTAATAGAATTCATTGACCTGAAAGATTCTAGACTGATAGAATAAATTAATGTGGAAGAAGCAACTCAATCGACAGAAGAAGTTGCTAGACCTAAATTATGGTGAGATGCTTGTTCTAGTTGCAAGATTGGAAGGAGTTAGAATATTGTTGGCTTATGCTGCATTCAAGAAGTTCAAAGTATATCAAATGGATGTCAAGTCAGAATATTGTTGGCTTATGCTGCATTCAAGAAGTTCAAAGTATATCAAATGGATGTCAAGTCAGCAATGAATGGAATTCTAGAGGAGGAGGTTTACATTGAACAACCAGATGGATTTGCACTGACCAAGGACAAGAATATTGTATGGAAACTTCACAAAACACTGTATGGATTGAAGCAAGCTCCTAGAGCTTGGTATGAGAGACTCCATTCTTATCTAATTAAAATTGGTTTCAATAGAACTTTAGATGACAATAATGTTTACTTGAAAGTTGAAGGTGAAAAGGTATTGATAGCCAAAATCTTTGTTGATGATATAATCTTTGGAGGTGATGATGAGATGAGTATGTCATTTTCTAATGAAATGAAGAAAGAATTTGAGATGTCAATCATTGGAGAGATAAAATTCTTTATAGGATTGCAAATATCTCAGTTGGACAGTGGAATATACATTAGTATGTCAAAGTATGCAAAGGAAGTTTTTGAAGACATTTGGCATGGAAGATGTTAGACCTGTTGGTACCCCAATTACAATGGTTACAGGCTAAGTTACAGAGTTTGCCGAATTTTTGGCTATAGATTCAAAATTTGGCGAACCCCAAAAAAATGATTTTTTTCTGCTAAATTCATCTGAAGATTTGTACGGCAGTGTTTCCCTTATCGTTTTGCATAAAAAATAATGCATTTGAAGGTGTCTGAGGTTTATTGTTCAACCTAGCGCCGCAACAACTTTTCATCTTAATGTTTTGTATGTTTAGTTATGATTATTAATATTTTTTTATTAAAGTATTTTATATTGTATAAGATTAAATAGGAAGATTATTATTATTTTTTGTTTATTATTATATTTTTATACTTCAATTTTTCTATTTTAAATAATTTAATTGATTTTATTTTGTTATGTTATAACATATAATTTATGGCTTATATCTTATAAATGTGATATTTCTTATGTAATGATTTCAAATCTATTTTGTAATGTCAAAGTATTTTGATAATTTATTGGATATGTAGTTGGAGAGATGTTTTGTTTTGTAGATTTGATTTGAAAAGTTATTTGCATTAAACTTATAAACATTTAAAAAAAATAAAAAATATATATATATATATATATATGTTTTGAAAATTATACAAGGCGAATTTAATATCAATTTTTTTGCCTTCTCGAACTTCATCCGAACTTCATAGCTGTCAAACTCAAACTCGAGCTCAAAACTTGTGACTTAGGTTATAGGTTGTAAACTCTCTAAGGATGACGAATCAGAGCCTGTGGATGCTACTTTGTACAAGTCATTGATGGGTAAGCTATATTATGTTGTGCATAGTAGTCAAGATATAGCATAGGCCTTATTGCTAAGGCTATCTATTTTTATTGTATATGATGGTAGAAAGAGAAGTGCTTGGATCAAGGATTATCATAAGGTTTTGGTAAGTGAACACTGTCTTGTAAAATCAAAGATTGGATCTTGTCATGATGAAGTTTTTTGTGATACCATGTTGACGGATGTTTGTTGTATCGTATTGGGTAGACTATGGCAGATGATAGACAAACATTGCATGATGGAAGAAAGAATAGGTATACCATAGTGGCTAATGGGATGAGACAATTGTTGTTACCTTTAGTAGAGAATCCTAAGAATGAGAATTGTACTACAATCAAAGTTTACGTGGTTGAAGGTAGAAATTTCTTGGAAGATTTGAAGAAGGTAAGTACATGTTATGCTTTGATTCCTAGGAAACTTGCATTGGGAATAGTTGAAGGACAACCTAAATAGATTAAGGAATTGCTTATAAAGTATGAAACATCATTTCAGATAATGTGCCCGATGGATTACCACATGTTAGGAGTACTAGTCATGGCATGAACCCAATTCCCAGAGCAAGTTTACCTAACAAAGAACCTCATAGAATGACACCAGCAAAGAATGAAGAATTGAATAGACAAGTGCAAGAATTGATCAAAGAATGTTTTAAGTCCTTTTGTAGTACTTGTTGTATTAACAACTAAAAAGAATGGAGAATGTGTATTGATTCTAGAGCAATTATCAAGATTACAGTTAAGTATAGATCTCTTTTAGCAAGGGTGGATGAAATAAATTAATTGTTTGAGTGGATCTAAGTACTTTACCAAGATTGATTTGAAGAGTTGTTATCATTGGAGTAAGAATTAGAGAAGGTGATTAATGAAAGACAACATTCAAGGCAAATGAAGGATTGTTTGACTGGTTAGTTATGCCTTTTGGTCAAACTAATGCGCGTAGTACTTTCATGAGGCTAATGAAAAAGGTATTGAGTAAATCCATAGGTAAGTTTGTAATTGTTTATCTATATGATATTTTGATTTTTAGTAAGGTAAAAGAATATCATTTGTTGCACCTAAGGTAATTATTGCAGAGATTAAAGGAGGAAAAGTTGATCAATATCAAGAAGTGTACTTCCATGAAAGAGATAGTATACCTTGGATTTGTGATTTCAGTTGATAGGTTGAAGATGGATCCTTAAAAGTTGTGAGCAATTGTTGATCGGGTGACACCAGTAAGTGTTGAAGAAGTTAGATTTGTTAAGATATTGAACCAAGAAACAACTAAGAGAGTTGAACAGTTACTTTGGGAAAAAACCCTCTTGGCAGAGGGAAACAACCTAGCCACAAAACTTGCAGACTTTATTGATTTAAAGAAAGATTATAGAGCTACGAATCAAAGTTCTTCAACTGCAAAAGAATTGATTGTAACTAGTGCAAAATATTCTATTGATTATCCAATCTAATCAATGTAATTACAAAGACTTTAATAACTACTACATAATGCATACACAATAAACATCAATTATACTGTGAACATTATTTCTAGAACATGCTATTCAAAGCAAAGAGCATTAAGACTCTATGGAGAATATTAGAGCTAACATCAGTTGTATATCAGAAGTCTTCTTTAACTTGACCTTATAAAGGAGACAATGAGTTGTTCTCGATAAATATTCGTGAAATATCTCATGCAAACTTTCTAACTGAAGGTTGACGTGTCTCTTCTCAACAACACACATGCAGATGAAAAACGTCACTTCATACCTTGATTGCAAAGAAGAAGAAGAATGAATTCCAAATTGATAAACTGTTAAAACCCCCTTTCTAAGCTTCCTTGTAAGATAAGGTCTTCTATTTTGTAACTACCTACGGCATATGAGTTGTCGTTTTCAAAAACGATCCACACAATGCATATGGGTGATAAATTATCAACACCATAGGACCAGATTTTTTAACCATCCGATATTCAACACGTTATATGATGAATCACCAAGTTCCAACGACAATTAAGGGGAAAACCTTTATACAAATTGCGATATATTGAGTATAAAGAACACATTGCAAATGATGCCAATGTAGCAGTATGATGGTTACTTCAGATAGAGGACCTTATGCTTACACCTGTCAACACACAAATTTAACTAAAACCAATAGTTCCTTTCCAATAACCCGGTTAGAAATAAAGTTTGTTTATCTAAAATAAATATTTTAATGATAATGAAAACAACATACGCATATGAATTAATATGGTAGCATTGTATTTCATATGAAGGTACAAAGTTTAACTCTCCCTCTTAGCAAATATGAAATCAACCAAAACGGATTTTATACTTAGTTTAATATCATGGAATCACTCAGCATGATGACCTTGTAAGAACCATAGCTAAGCTTTAAATCATGGGCTCTCTCAACGTGAATTGTCAAGGAATCTCTCAACATGACATCCAACTCTCATCACATAATTTCTCTTGTGATGACATCATGGACTCTCTCAACATGATGTGCACTTCCCAGAGTGAAAGAGTTATCATAGCTGATTCTTACAAACTTATTTATTCACCCAAGAACAAAAATGGGACTTAGTTCCATTTAATCCTAAAGATTGACCATACATAGTTTATCTTTAAAATAAGAGAACTTCATCTTTGATAAAGGTTTAGTGAGAATATCAACAGTCTGTTCTTCAGTTTTGATATATTTAAGCTCCACAACCTTTTGCAATACCATGTCCCTTAAGTAATGATACTTAATTTCTACATGCTTTGACTTGTCATGGAAGACAAGATTTATAGAAATCTTTCTATAACTTTGATCAAAACAAAAAAATTATTGTAGGTTCAGGAGATGCTTCAGATAATTCACTAAGAAGTTTTCGAAGCCAAACAACCTCTTGGGCTGCTGTACAGGCTGCTACATATTCTGCCTCAGTTGTACTTTGAGCTACACATTTTTTGCTTTCTGCTGCACCAAGAAATTATAGCAGATCCAAGGCTGAAGCAAAATTCTGAGGTACTCTTTAATGAGAGCTATTTATGTCCTAAATTATACCCTTATTTATTCCTCCCATACACCTTCATTTCCATTTCTATATTCAACTTCTATACCATTTTCCCATTTTGTGTTGCATATATTTCAATATATATAAGTAATGATTATTTTAGTTTTTAGATAAAATATTTGAAAAATTAATATTTGATTGTATTTTACTAACACTTACTATGCCAAGGAAATCAATATTCTATTTGAAGGAGGAGATCACAAAAATATGAGGCCATTGATTCCATATTATTTGCTTATGGTTATAACAAACTCATTTAAAATTTGTGGCTAAAACAAAGGGAAGAATGTTAGTTATAAAATGATGGGTGAGATTTGAACATATAACCTTCCCCCATTCTATATTATGCCTTCATCGCCACACCAAGTGTGGGTTTCAATAATAACCACAAGGCAAATTCATTATAATAAGAAATTGCTTCCTATTATAAGTAAAATTGTAGATCGACAGTTTGCACTGTCGATCTCCCACTTCCAACCGTCACCTTTCAACCATTGCACCATGTGTGTTTGGTGGTAACAAATCCGAGTTTCCTAGCATTTAAACTAAAGTAACATCAATAAAATATATTATTTTCGTGGCCAACAGAGATCCAATGCTTTTCTACAGTAAGTAATGGATCTACGTACAATAATAATGTGGCAAATGTGCTCTCTAAAGGAAACCATAAATACTAGTTTGGGGTGACTGGATATGTTTGACAGAATCGTATATCTCCTCATAACTATTCTTGCTCATCGTTATAAAAAATCTATTTTTGATTCACGGATAGAGCTCATCAAGCGTTCATAATCATTAATATTCATTAATATTGAACCAAACTCTTTTATTTCACATATTTTCTGTTGTGAATTGCGTGTATATAAGTCACACAATATAAGGTATGGGTAAGTAGAGTATTGTGAAGGATATTTCTGGACGTCAGTATTGTATTAGAACTATATTATCTCTAATAAATAAATTGATATTTTGCATGATTACAACAACATAGAAAACCATTTATTTTGCTCTACTTGCCTTGCGGACCAGAGGAAGGGTCCACTCTTGGAATACTTGGTGAGACTGTTTCATATTTTGAATTAGGTAGAGTTCGTACTTTTTGTGGTATATTTTGTATCAAGTAGATTAATCTATAAAGTAAATATTTTTATAATTTAATAATCTCTTCAATTAAAAAATATTTGAAATGATTGATTCCTTTTTTATCACAATTATAGTAATGAATCGATTGATTCAATATTGGATATAAATGTTATTTGAAACTAGAAATTTTTTGCAACTTGTTCAAATCCATTTCATTTCTACTATATATAATAGTTTGGGTGGTAGGAGGTAATAATTCTTGTAACTATCTTTGCTCGGGTGTGTTGTTTATTTTCCGCAAGCTTGCAAGCTTGCATTCTTGATTTTATCTTTATATTTCATTCTAGTTACTTTAAGAGTCATGCATTTTAGTTTTTGTCGCCATGAAGTGATAGTACCTGTTGCCAAAATTGCTTTTATTTGTTGTAGATTTGTTTTTATCTGTTCTAGTTGCATCCATAATTGCTTAGCTCACAACTTGCACCCCTTGATGCTATATTACCCAAACACCTTTTGCAGGCTTACGCCCCCGAATTGACATGAATAGACTAAGCTGAAAATAATTTTAATTTATTTTAAATCTTTCTCTATTATTTTCCCTAGTGTTGGCCTATCACTCTTCCTGTCCACAATGCATCCAGTCCAATCAAAATTTGTGAACCCATGAAGCTGAAGATCATTAGAACAAGAAAACTTCAATCCATGCTGTAATGTGCCCCTGACATATCTCAGAATATGCTTGGCTGCAGTTAGGTGAAATTCCCTTGGCTCACTCCTAAGCTGACTCAAGGTGTTAACAACATAGCATATGTTAGGCCTTGTGTTAACAAGATACATATGAGAACCAATTAGGTACGTATAGGGAGTACAATCAATCAATTCTGAATTAGCAGCAACTTCAAGAATAATTTCATCAAGGATACCAAATCAAGGATACCAAACTTCTTAAGAATGTCCAGTGCATACTTACCTTGGTTAAGAATAATTTCATTTGATTTCGTAATAAAAAGATCATCAACATAAAGAACTAAGATCAACGTAAGATCATTATATCTTTTGAGATATAGATTCAAATCAGCTTCATTTTTCATAAAACCCAAGCTCAAGAGATAACCATCAATATGATCATACCATGTTTGCAGATCTTGTTTAAGGCCATACAATGCCTTTTTCAGCTTACATACATGAGTATCTTTGTCATGAATAATGAATCCACCAGGTTGCTCTACATAAACTTCTTCATCAATAACACCATTGAGGAAGGCTCTTTTGACATCTACTTGATGCAACTTCCATCTTTTAATAGCAGCTATGGCAATGATGGTTCTAATAGAAGTGTATTTAGCTACAAGAGCAAATATTTCATCATAATCTATACTTTCCATTTGACGGAAACCTCTTGCAACAAACCTAGCTTTGAATTTTTCCACACTTCCATCAACAACATGTTTTATCTTGTATAACCATTTAGAGGAGATAATTGATTTATCTTTTGGATGAGGAACAATTTCCCAAACATCATTTTTCATGATAGATTCATATTCTTCCAACATAGCATCTTTCCAAACCTGCTGTTTAATTGCTGCTTTAAAACAAGAAGGTTCAATGTCAATAATATTACACATCAATGCAACATAACCATACATGAGAGAACCAATTAACTGCCTATAGGGAGTACAATCAATCAATTCTGAATTAGCAGCAATTTTTTGAAGTTTCTTCAGGTTGGCCTTAATAGGAGTCACATTTGGTTTGCAATCAAGCATACCAAACTTCTTAAGAATGTCTTGTGCATACTTACCTTGGGTAAGAATAATTTCATTTCATTTTTGCCAAATTTCAAATCCAAGATAGTAATGCATTTAGCTAAGATCTTTCATCTCAAATTCAGAAGACAAAGCTTTCTTACTTTTGCTAATTGACTCATCATCACTTGTAATAAAAAGATCATCAACATAAAGAACTAGGATCAGCATAAGATCATTATACCTTTTGAGATACAGATTCGGATCAACTTCATTTTTCATAAAACCCAAGCTAAGTGATAACCATCAATACGATCATACCATACTCGTAGAGCTTGTTTAAGGCCATACAATGCCTTTTTCAGATTACATACATGAGTATCTTTGTCATGAATAATGAATCCATCAGGCTGCTTTACATAAACTTCTTCATTAATGAGGAAGGCTGTTTTGACATCCATTTGATGAAACTTCCATCTTTTAACAACAACTATTGCAATGATGGTTCTAATAGAATTATATCTAGTTACAGGAGCAAATATTTCATCATAATCTATACCGTCCTTTTTACTGAAACCTCTTTCAACAAACCTAGCTTTGAATTTCTCCACACTCCCATCAGCAGCATGTTTTCTCTTGTATAACCATTTAGAGGAGATAACTGATTTACCTTTTGGACTAGAAACAATTTCCCAAACATCATTTTTCATGATAGATTCACACTCTTCCAACATAGCATCTTTCCAAACCTGCTGTTTAATTGTTGCTTCAAAACAAGAAGGTTCAATGTCAATAATATTACACATCAATGCAACATAACCATCAAATCTTTGATCTCTTTTACTTTCTCAAAAGGTTCCCTGAGGAGCTGAATAATTTTCAGCATCTTGCATAGTGTTCTTTACCCACAAGGGTCTTTTCTAAACATTCATTTGAACACTCGGACCTGCACTTGCATCAAAGTGACTTTTAGTAGGACACATAGAAAGAGAATCCTCCCTCTTAGAGAGGCTGGGAGAAGATGGAGCTGCAAGTGGAAGATCTTGAGAGATTGCTAGAACTTCCTATTCAGTAACTAGAGGAGGATAAATAGGTCTTCTACATTCAATATTTCCTTTAAAAGAAACATCTCTAATAAGCTCAATCACCTTTTGACCCATAATGTAAATCCTATAAGCTTTCGATGATTTGCTATAACCAACAAAAATTCCCTTCTCACTTAAAGGTTCTAACTTCCATCTTTTATCTTTAGAAACATGAATATAAACTGAAGAACCAAATACTTTAAGATGACTTACATCAGGTTTGGAACCAAAAAAAAGTTCTTCCGGGGTCACGCTATCTATAATTTTGTGAGGACTTCTGTTTTGAACATACACTGCTGCAAGCCTCTGCCCAAAGGAAAATTTGCAAACCTTGATCATGAAGCATGGCTTTTGCAGCCTCAACTATACCCCTGTTTTTCCTTTCAGCAATATCATTTTGTTGAGGATTGTTAGGGACACAAAACTCCCTCTTAATTCCTGCTTTCACACAAAAGGATTGAAAAGCACTAGAAATGAACTCACCTCCATTATCAGATCCAAGAGTCTTGATTTTCTTCTCTGAAATGTTTTCAGCTAAAACTTTAAACTCCTTGAACTTAGATAAAACTTCATTGGATTCTTTGGATTTGAGAAAGTAAATCCATGTCTTGTGAGAGAAATCATCAATAAATGTAACATAATACTAAAAACCACTTAAAGAAGCTGAGGACATAGGTCCACACAAATTAAAATGAATCAGCTCTAACACATGCTTAGCTCTACTTTCAGTGGAATGACAATGACTCTTAGAAAACTTTCCCAAGGCACAACCTTTGCAAATACCATCATGAGCAGCACTAAGTGTAGGAAGACCTGCAGCCAACTTGTCCATAGAAGAAAGAGATTTGAAGTTGAGGTGACCAAACCTTTTATGCCATAACAAGTTATTATTGGAAGTATCATGATTTAAAACTTGAACTTGATTTTCTGACAGCTTATAAAGGCTTTCATGACACACTCCAATCACTTGAGCAGAGCTGAAATCAAAATCTTCAAAAAACCACTTTCCCATTAGTGAAAACAACATTGTAATCTTTATCTTCTAAGGCTGAAATGGAAATTAAATTCCTCTTGATTGTAGGGACAAATAAAACATTACTAAGGTGAAGAGGGATACTTGAGTTTATTTTGAATGAAATGTTACCAACTCCTTTACAGAATAAGATGCATCATCCCCAATGATATCGTGTAGGTGGGAATCCTTTTCAACCAGATTTGAGAGCTGTTGCTTATATCCCGAAATGTGACAAGAAGCATCACTATCTATCAACTAGGTATTGCAATCAATTGGAACATTACTAGATAATGCTGAAATGAATAGAAACCCTTATGATTGAATGCTAGAATCCTTGGATGTGGAAGAATCTTTCGTATCTAAAACAACCACATGATGGTTAAGTTTCACCGTACAATTTCTAGCAAAGTGACTGAACTTATCGCATCTGAAACATTTTATCCTTGAAAGATCGCTTTTCTTTTTAAAATCAGAAGGTGAGTTGGAAGGATTCTTATTATCAAATCTTTTAAAGTTCCTTTTCCTCCCTCGTTTACTGGAAGTGTGAGTAGCAAGAACTTGGTCCTCCACGTAATGTGATTTACAAGAACTTACTCTGGCTTCTAGCTTGCATTCCTCTTGAATGCAATCTGATCTCAATCTATTGAAGTTTGATAGCTCTCTTCTCCCACTAATGGCTTGTATGGATGATTCACAAGACTATGGGAGGCCAGCATGACAAGTTCTTTGTCATTAACAAACTCTCCAATAGAACTTAACTGATCCTATAACCTAGAAATTTTCAAGAAGAATGATACTATGGAGTCACCTTTACTCATTTTGATATGAAGAAGTTGCATACGAAGTGCTAAAGCTCCGTTAGTGTTATTGATCTCATACATGCTGCGAAGGTAATCATACATCTCCTTAGCAGACTTCAGCTTAGAGATTGCAGGAACTAGATGGTATTTCATGGAATCAATGATGATTCTTCTTGCCAAGATTTTATTCTTCTTCTAGGTTGTTTTCTGAACATTATCGACTGGCTCTGCAACTTCAGATTCCACATATCCGAGAAGATCATTTTCCTTAAGAACCAATAAGATTCTAGACTTCCAAGATATGAAGTTTGAGGGTCCTTCCAACCTATCTTCAACCTTCAGACCAAGCACCATAATGAAGATTGATTGACTGATTGTAGTTTGTAATTTCTTGGTTCAAGCTTGAATTCATGAACCTGGCTCTGATAACATGTTACGACATTGAACCAAGAAACAACTAAGAAAGTTGAATAAAGAATTACCCTCGGAAAAAAACCCTCTTGGCAGAGAGAAACAACCCAGCCCACAAAACTTTCAGATTTTATTGATTTAAAGAAATATTACAGAGCTACAAATCGAAGTTCTTCAACTCCAAAAGAATTGACTGAAACTAGTGCAGAATATTCTATTGAATCCAATCGATGTAATTACAAAGACTTTAATAACTACTACATAATGCATACATTGTAAACATCAATTATACTATGAACATTACTTTCATAACATGCTATTCAAAGCACAGAGAGCATTACAACTCTATACAGAATATCAGAGCTAATGTTAGCTGTCTATCATAAGTCTTCTTTACCTTGACCTTATAAAGGAGACAATGAATTGTTCTTGATAAATCTTCTTGAAATATCTCACGCAAACATTCTAACTGAAGGTTGACATGTCTCTTATCAGCAACACATGCAGATGAAAAACGTCACTTTATACCTTGACTGCAAAGAAGAAGAATGAATTCCAAACTAATAAACTGTTAAAACCTCCTTTCTAAACTTCCTTGTAAGATCATGTCTTCTATTTTGTAACTACCTACAACATATGAGTTGTCGTTTTCAAAAACGATCCACACAATGCATACGGGTGATAAATTATCAAGACCATAGGACCAGATTTTCTAACCATCTGATATTCAACGTGTTATATGATGAATCACCAAGTTCCGATGACAGATTCAAAGAAAGATTAGAGAGCTACAAATCAAAGTTCTTCAACTTTAAAAGAATTGACTGAAACCAGTGCAGAATATTCTATTGAATCCAATTGATGTAATTACAACGACTTCAATAACTACTACATAATGCATACATTGTAAACATCAATTAAACTATGATCATCACTTTCAGAACATGCTGTTCAAAGCACAGAGCATTACGACTCTATACAAAATATCAGAGCTAATGTTAGATGTCTATTATAGGTCTTCTTTACCTTGACTTTATGAAGGAGACAATGAATTGTTCTCGATAAATCTTCTTGAAATATCTCACGCAAACTTTCTAACTGAAGGTTGACGTGTCTCTTCTCAACAACACACATGCAGATGAAAATCGTCACTTCATACCTTGACTGCAAAAAAGAAGAAGAATGAATTCCAAACTGATAAACCGTTAAAACCTCCTTTCTAAACTTCCTTGTAAGATCATGTCTTCTATTTTGTAACTACCTACGGCATATGAATTGTTGTTTTTAAAAATGATCCACACAATGCATACGAGTGATAAATTATCAACACCATAGGACCATATTTTTTAACCATCTGATATTCAACACATTATATGATGAATCACCAAGCTTCTTCAAGGCCTTTCAACTCAAGTGCGTCTCTACCATGCCATGTCTATTTACCGTACAGGGTAAAGATACTTAACGCATGTAGTATAGCACAATACAATACAGAATGGATACTCTATTCATATATGCAATATGCACTCAATGCTTACAATCCAAATACAATGATTACAACGATGATCCAAAGTCCATTTCGGACGGTGTACATATACCTTCCCGAAGGGGTGACTCAAGCGTCACGCGCCCGTTCGGATACTATTCTACCCGTCGGCTACACTATAGAATTTACCGACAACATCATCACCCCCAAAAAAGAAAAGTCGTCTCCGGACGACAATTACAAAATATCCGAGATAGATTAACAAAATAGAATACAGTAACTGTGACTAACTATAACAGGATAGATCTTTTTCTGTCGTCACATTCACATTTCTCCCATACTTGCACCAAACTGGTCTCCAAAACACGTTGCATCTGTAACCTCCACTAACACAATACTATCACCTTAGCCATGCTGACCTTGATAGTCAACTGTGCTGCCTTCTCTGCTTCAACTCCTGGGTACATTGAGCCAAGTGTCGCTTTACTGCCTCCAACTGGATGGTCAGCTTCTCTTGAGCTCTCTATGCATCCACCAAGACAGCCTCACATCCAACACCTACTCCAAGTGCCTCAAAGCGTAGCACCCTTTTCGAAAGGCTTGCTCTAGTGCTCTCTCCACCTCTGACATGCAGACACTCCATGTCTGCAACGACTCCAGGTCTCATCAACTGGTCATGCTTCCCACGATTGATAACTGAATTGATTGGAGGTCTAGGGGGTAACGCCCCCAGTGGGGTCAAGGGGCAGCGCCCCCGCGGGGTCCTGGGGTAGAGCCCTAGGTGTGTTCCCTGTCGTGATACAGGGTGGGGTCGAGGGGCAGCGCCCCTGCCGCCAAGACTAAATTAACACCTTCAAACCCACACAAAAGTTCATGGAACACACCATTTTTGTGATTTTCTTCCTATTCCATACTCTTTTTGCCAACCGCTTATGTTTTCTTCATTACTTGTTTATGTTTGTCCCTCCGGTACCATACGTCTTCCATTGTCAACTATTTTGATCTATCGTCGTTTTTTTTAGACCTCCTATCAACCTTCTTCTGTATCGACCCGTGTATCAACTTATGTCGTACGGCCATGCAAATGATGTTTTCTAATTTTTTCGTACCTTGTTTGTACCCTCTCCTCATTTCAAAGGCTGTACGGTATTGTCTCACTTGCTAAGTGTTTTGCCTCACCTATAACGGTGGCCGTACAACCACCTATAACTCTTCTATGTGCCGTACGATGGACTTGGCTTGCATGCTTCTAATTTCTCTCTCTGTATGGCCGTATGAAATCACTCTTGATGTTCTACTGTTGTCTGTATGGTGACCAATTCCTTCTTTATGAATGCCGTATGGTGACCAATTATGTCACCTATAGTCGTATGACAATTGTCTTTGCTTTCAACTTGCCGTACGACACTTCTTTCCCTGCTACCATACGGTGATTTCCTGACCGTACAACATGACTTTTTGTGTTTCTCTGTACTTTCCCTCTCTAGGTATGCTCGTACGGTGTCTTCCAAGTGTTTATTGTTCAAATTACTCTTTGTTGTGACTTTCCTCTAGATACTACTCTCATGTACCGTACAATTATTATTTCAGTAATTTACCTCCTGCTAGGTTGTACGGCTTTGTTTTGTAGTGACCATACCCCCTTCTATTCTCCTCTACATGGTTGTACGATGGTTTCTTTTTAGGATCTCCAAGGCTGTACAATCCTTTTCCCTTTGCTGGCAATGATTGCTTCTGTACATGTTTAGCAATTTATTGATGATAACCATACTTCCTTTTGCTGTACGGCCGTACGGCTAAGCCTCTCCTTTTGCTTGTCTTCTTGCCGTACAAAAAGCCATACAGTATTAGGGTATCTTTTGCAATGTACTTTAGTATGTCTTCTCTCATCGTCCACTGTGCTCCAAGTGTCGTACAGTGCTATTCTCTTGTCCACGTTCTCAGCTGGTCCTACAATACCTCTTCACAATCTTAATTATTCGTATGGTGAGCTTATATGCCTTATGTGCTTTAAAAGTTCTCAAGACCGTACACTCTGAGTCCATATTTCCTCATTACGCATATAAAATATTTATCTCTTTTCTTCAGCTTACTTATAAAAAATTTAATATTTTATTTTACACTTTATTTGACATATATATACACCAATATTTATTAGTTTTAGACTGTCTCTCAGTTGCTTGTCCACAGAGATGCATTATTTCTTTCATGATAGACTTCCAGCTTCAACCCATTCACTACATCGGCTACTTCCTTCCCATCGAGTGTCCATAATTTTATTGCTCTGTAATTGCCCACTTCGTGGATTTTATACGACCCGACCCACTTTATTTTAAATTTGCTTGGTTTGATTTCGTTGCGCCCATTATACTTTAGCGCTAGTTGTCCCAATTGAAATCTGTTCAACTTTAAGTGCTTGTCGTGCCATGCGTTATGCCTTTTTTGTATAACCTTCATGGCCCGTTGTGCCTACAATCGTCACTCATCAAGTTTATTTAAATTATACCATCCCTCCCTCAGACTTTCCATATCTCCAAGCTTGTTTTTGATCACAATCCTTGAACTTGGTACCATGAATTTCTTCAACTGCCACTCCTTACCGTCAATAACTGTATTCTTGATTCTAGAACCTTCACTCCGTACAATTGCAGTTTTTATTAAGCCCTTCCTCTTTGTTTTCTGTGCAGATCGTACAATGTGTTTTCCTTGCTGTCGACAACTTTCTACTAAATCCGTGGTGCAGTGTAACCTTTTCTTTCCATGTGGTCTGTTCACCGTGTACTGTACGATGGAATCTTTCCTTTTGTTGGGTTTGTTTGGTATGTTCTTCCCTTCAGCTTCAGCCATAACCACCTTTCCTTCTTCTCTGTATTCCTTCGGACATTCATTTTCCTCTCCTTTCTCACCTTCGTCATTAACATTCATTTTCCTCTCCTTTCTCCCCTACCATCTGTGTGTTTAGGTCAATTATAAATTTTTTGCCTCCGCATTCCATGGATAGGGTGTTTCGTTTCCAGTCACGTTTTACTTTCGCTTGCACCAACCAACGCCATCCAAGGATAGCGTCATACCCTCTTCTTTTCAGTGGAATGACCACAAAATCTAGTAAAAATGGTTGCATCCCAATCGTTACCATCAAAGTTCCCAATGGTTTGATCCCGTGCTGATCCGCTGTAACTGGAATGGTGGCGGCCACAATGTGGGTTGTCCTAGCTTTTTCCAAATATCTTTTGGTGGCACGTTCATACTTGATCCTCCATTTACAATTGTGTCTGTTAGTATAGTGCCCAAAATGCCCATCCTAACTACTGCCGAATGCCTCCCTATCATAAGTGCTAGTAACATCGGGTTCGCTGCCGTTGTTCCATTACTATCCCTTCCTGTTTCCTTCGTCACTCTCGGTGGCGGTGTCATATTCATAATAGTTGTTCGCAACTTTGGCATCGTGAGAAGGTCATTTAATTTAATAGAAACTTTTGTTTGCATTATCTACCTTATCATGTTTTGTTTTGCTAAATTCCTTTTCGAAGTTTCGGCAATGTCTTTTACTTGTGATTTTCTTGTTTTCATCTGCCTTTCTAGCTCTGTTCGTGCTTTTTGTAACCTCTCCTCGTCTTCTGCATCAGGGTATTTTGCTTTCTTCGCCCTCTCCCATGTGACCACCAGGACTTTCTCATCACATGTTTCAATGCTTAATAGATTTACGCCTTGCTTTGGGCATTTTGAATCTTTGTGGTCCCCTGAACCACGCCATTTGCATAGTACTTGCGACATTTCCTTCGTGGTACAATCTCTAGCGAAGTGCCCCCAAAGATTGCACACACGACACTGTATCATTGGTCATCCACTTGTGTCATATTGTATTCGGTTCCAGCCTCAAATGTGATTGTTGTTGTTATTGCCACCCCTTCCGCATCTATTATTGTTGCGATATCCTCCCGAAGTTGCATCATTGTTTGTGTTATTTCCGGTGGACACTTCTTGCATTAGTAACTCCTGCTGGTGTCCTTTTGATTTCATGTTAAATGGACACTCCTTTAGGGAATGTCCCGCAACTTGGTAGATGTCACAAAACTGTTTCTTCGGGCATGAGCCCTTTGTATGGCCATCTTCTTTATAGTCTGTGCACCACAGTTCTCCCTTCACTGTGTCTGGATTCTTTTTCAAATTCTTAAATTTTTTCATCATTTTGAGCATATCTTTCTGTAATGCTCGAACCTTCTTGTCCGATTCCTCATCACTACTGCTACTTTCAGATGATGAATCGTCTGAATCCAATGACTTATGCTTTTTCTTCTTACTTGTCTTCTGTTCGTTTTCCAAATCCATCGTGCGATTATATGCATCAGCATATGATACGGGTGGTACAATCTTCATCTTCTTTTTCAAAGCCGGCCACACCCCCTCCACAAACCATCGTTTCTTCAATCCGTCTGTCGGTTGACTTTCCATCTTCCCAACCATCTCTTTTAGCTGTTTGGCATAGGCCTGGATTGTTTCATTCTTTCCTTGCTTGGTGCTATATATTTCTGCTACAATTTCATTATCATCTCGTAGCAGTCAGAACTTTGCTATGAACTCCTTTCTGACCTCCACCCATGTAGTCAGTTTCTGAGAGTCAGCGTCCGAAAATCAATCAATTACCACACCCCGTAGGGTTGCTGGGAACTATTTGACCCAATCGTTCTTGCTCGTCATGCCATTTGTTGTCCATATCATTTCAGAGGTCTTGCAATGTCTGATTGGATCTGTTGTACCATCACCATTAAATTTCGGTAATTTTTCTTTGAGACTTGCCATTGCTACTTTTTTTTTATTCTTACGTACTTGTGTACCCGCGCTGTTCTGAGCACCTGCGTTGTTTTGCACAACACCCGCGCTGCTCTGCACACCCGCACTGTTTTGTACAATCGCACTGCTTCAGAGAATCGTCCTACTTCTAACAACTGCGTTACTTAGTTAAAAAAGATCTTCCTCAAGCAAAGTTGTTCGATTCTCTTCTTGTATGCTTTCGTCGGGTGTATCGGGAACGAAGAGTTCACTCCACGCTTGTGCTCATTCGGCACTTCGAGCCGTGCGAGTTGCTTCCCTTCCGTTCGGATACTCTACTCTCGGTGTATATAGGTTAATGAACTCCTCCCTTGTTTCTTCTATGAAGTTCAATCACTGTCGAGTCTCCTCCAGCAATTCCTCAGTACTCCTCGGCCTACTAGGTGAGTGCACTCCCTTCGTCTGTGCCCCTTCACCCCTTCGATGTTCGTCGGCAATTTGCTGAAGCTTCTGTTTGTGCTCCGCCTGCTGTGCTAAAATTAAAACTTTTTGTGTTGTGCGTATTTCATCCTTATCTTTTATCTTATTTCTATCCTTGTTAAGCAAATTTGGCATTAATCTTCATAACATTCCTTCGTTCCAGGTTCTTCTGGCAACGGCGCGAGATGTTTACCATACAGGGTAAAGATACTTAACGCATGTAGTATAGCATGATACAATACAGAATGGATACTTTATTCATATATGCAATATGCACTCAATGCTTACAGTTTGAATACAATGATTACAACGATGATCCAAAGTCCATTTCGGACGGTGTACATATACCTTCCTGAAGGGGTGATTTAAGCGTCACGCGCTCATTCGGATACTATTCTACCTGTCAGCTATACTATAGAATTTACCGACAACAATGTCCACCATCCAATCGGGTCCCTTTGAGCTAATGTAGCTCTATCAGTCCTCGCCTATGGTCTACCAAATGTTGGACCACGAAGATTGGCAAAGTTAAGCCTTTGCCCTTGAATTTTTGCAGCATTCTTTGCATAATGCATTTTTGAAAGGGCCTTGAAGAAGCCCTCCTTCACGTATATTGAACAAACAAAAATTTAGAAGTTAGAGTTTATAAACTTTACAAATAAAATCAAAATTTTAAAAATATATTATAAAATCAAAAATCTTAATCATAAATTAAACTCACCTCATCATCACTATATGGAGGCACTCTCCCAGGCCTTGGTGCATACCATTTTGAATTGACTGCATAGGCTGCCATATGAAGTGGGGTGTTCATAGTGTTCCACCTTTTTGTTACAATGGGCTTAAGATGCTTCTCATTGAACTCCAAAGTAGGTTTCTTCTCTTAAATAGCTTGCGTGATCTGCCCAAGCATGCTATCAAAGGTCTCATTAATCTCTCCAAAGCTAGGAGAATCAGTCTCAGCATATCTAATGACCTGCACAATAGGGTCAATGAAGGAGCAAATGAAAGAAAATTGCAAGTAAGAAACATCTTATGTTAAAAAAATGAGCAAGTGCTTTAATTAGAATTATTTTTATTAAATTGGCAATAACAATTATGAATTATGATGTCAATTATTTAAGTTTCTTACCTCATTGTGGTCCACCAGTTCTTATCCAGGATTCTTTGTTTGACAAGTCTTCCATCCAAGCTGCTTGATTCATGCCATCTATTCCACTTCTGTAAGGCCTCTTAGACCTCAAGCATCCTCTCCAACAAAATGAAGTAGCTAGCATATCTAGTCTCCACAGGCTTGAGGAATGTTTTTTTTGGAAAATGTCCTAAATAATGCAATATATGTGTGATGACGTCTCTAGCCTCAAACACTATAGTCTTTATCCAATCAGCTTTCCCAAAGTCCCTCAAGGTACACAACATGGGGTCCAAAAAATGTGTCTATAGGTGCTCTCTACTATCAATCCAACTGATTTAGACACCCGGGCTGAATTATTGACTACTTGCACAATATTCGAAGCCCCTACCTCTTTTATAGCATCTTTCAAAATCTCGAATTGGAAGGATGCATCCTTCTTTTTCCCCCAATAGTTAACGACTCTAAGAAAATAGGCCCCTGCTGTACTGGTGACAATAAGATTGATGAGTGGCCGATGTTTGATATCAATCCAACCATCCATGATAATAGAACAACCATCACTCATCCATGTTTGCCTCATATCCTCCATCAAAATGCTTATTTTTGAGTGCTCTTTGTCAAGGATAGTGGTGCGTAATTTAGTCTCTCTTGGTGGTTCAAATGAGGGACCAACAACATAAATATCCTTGCACGTTTGTTTATAGAATGAGGAATGAGAAACATGGTATGGTATGCCATGAGCAACAAGAAATCTACCAATGGACTCTTCAACTCTCTCTTTTGCTTGTATGTTAAATAAATCAGCCACATTGGTATGTCTCTTGGCCTTTCCCTTCCGTTTACTAGCAGTGCTAGTGGGAGTGAGTGTGGGAGTGAATGAGGGTGAGGGTGTGCTACCTGTAGGACCCCCAGATTTCAATAACTCCCCCTCCACATGCAACCTATTGGCCTCAATTTTTTCGTCATCTTTAATTTTTTTGCAACCTTTCACTCCTTGCCCACCTATCCATAAAAGATGACAATGCACTCTTGTGTAGCTCCCAAAATAATGTTTCTTACATATATGACACTCCCATTCCCTACTACCCCCCGAATTTTTCTTCTTATTGTTGTCTACTTTTGTGGAAAATTGTAGGAGAGGTTTCTTAGGGTTGAATGGGCCTTTGGCATATTTCTTTAGGGCTTTGGAAGGGCACTCAAATAGATTAGGCATTGTATCTTCCATAGGGACATCTATATTATATTCACTTGATAAATCATCCATGGCTGCCCTAAGTTTTTTTCTTGGTCTTTGTAAATGTGACACTTGAGTTTCTTGCATGGCAACTTCCATGCTATCACTAATTCCCTCACTCTCACTGCTGCTCATGTTTTTGCCTTCGGATTTTACAATGTATTATACTGCTGCAAGTTACCGAAAAAAAAAAAAACATTTCAATGTTGCATTCAATATGCCCTCTCTATGTCATTGGAAAAATTGAAAAATGACAACAAACAACAATAAAATTTGAATCAAACAAAAAGAAAATAAAAACCATACCTAGAATAAAGTAGAAATCAAGGCAAAACCTCCTCTTGCACCTCTAAAATGCACTCCTCTTTAGTCTTTTGTTGTTGCTGATTTGAAGTTTTCCTCTTCCTCTTCCCAACTTGCAAACAACTACAAATTGAAATGAAGTTTGAACAATATTCTTTTAGTATTTACCTTTTGTTATTTGAAGCCACATTAGGGTTCCCTTATTTTAGAAATCTCCAACGCCCATGTGGGGCCTAGGTGGAAATGAAAAAACAATAATTTTTTTTTTTTTTTGCTTTTAACTTAGCTGTCATTGGCTGGGAAAAAGGGGACGACATTAGCAATCCTCTAAAACTAACATGGTATCAGAGCAAGTTCCCTACCTACCTATGAGGCTTGAAAATTAATGAAAATAAAGCATTAGTACAAAATGAATAAAATGTATTTATAGACATTGATCCCTTAAATCCCTTGTTTGGGATGAAGTTGATGGAGAAATTGGAAATTTCCTTATGTGTGGGTGTGGCACTACAATTTTTTGTCTACAAAGAAGAAAGTCAATTCTTCTAGGTCATGCGTAAGCAATGATTGTTGTTTACATGGCTTGCAATGATATGGACAATGAATTTTGTTGAACGATCTTGAAAATTAGATGAGATAATATATATTCACCAAGAGCTCCATTAGTAATAAATAGTTTAATGCATATAGACAGTAGACAAGAACATGTAACACAACAGTACTCCTTTTATTGCCAAAGAGATTACATAGTGCTTCTAATGATGATTACAACCATGATCCAAAGTCCATTTCGGAGGGTGTACATATACCATTCCGAAGGGGTGACTCAACCGTCATGCGTCCTTTCAGATGCTAATCTACTTGTCGGCTATTTTATAACTTTACCAACAACATGTCAATCTACCCATCGACTATTTTATAACTTTACTGACAACATCATCGCCCCCAAAAAGAAAAGTTGTCTGCGGACGACAATTACAAAATATCCACCCGTGTCGCTTTCTCTACTTCCAACTCCTGGGTACACTGAGCCAAGTGTCGCTGTACTGCCTTCAATTGGATGATCAGCTTCTACGGAGCTCTCTATGCATCCACTAAGACAGCTTCACGTCCTACAACTACTTCAAGTGCCTCAAAGCATATCACCCCTTTCGAAAGGCTTGCTCTGTTGTTCTCTCCACCTCTGGTACACAGACACTCCATGCTTGCAGTAGCTCTAGGTCTTGTCAACTGGTCATACTTCCCATGACTGATAACTGAAGCGACTGGGGGTCTAGGGGGCAATGCCCCCAGTAGGATCGAGGGGCAGCGCCCCAAGCGCGCTCCTTGTCACGATACAGGGCGAGGTCGAGGGGTAGCGCCCCCGCCGCCAAGACCAAATTAACATTCTCAAAGCCACATAAAAGTCCATGGAACACACCATTTTTGTGATTTTCTTCCAATCCCATACTCTTTCAGCCAACCACTTGCATTTTCTACCTGTTTATGTCTTTCTCTTCCCTTTGGCATCATACATTATTCATTTTGAACATTTTTTATATGTCGTTTGTTTTTTTTTTTGCTTCTTCCTTTATAGTGCGGTCGTACGATCCATGTCGTGTTGTATACTACTTTGTCGTGTGCAATGCTTTTTGCTAATCTGTGACTTATTGTCGCCTAGTCTCTCCTGAACTTTCCGTTCGGTATCAGTTCCTGGGTATTAACCACACTGCTTGAAATGTCGCCTTTTAATTTATTTGCTGTCCGTACGATCACTGGCTGGTCCTAGTCGTACGGTATTTTAAACATGCCTGTCTGCTTTCTATCCTTCTATACAATCTCTTGTTTGCAAGTTGCTCACGTGGCGTATGGTCTTCTATTTTGCCGTACGGTCTTATGATGTATTCTGAATGTCCGTACAGTTTGCTCTTTCCCTGCCTCCAGCGTTGTGTACAGTAAAACAAATCATAAAATTTCCCCTTATTTTTGCATCATATGGTGAGGTGAAAGTTCGTACAATTAGCCAAGTGCCTGTTCGGTTTGCCAAATGCCAGTATAGATTTGCTAGATGCCTGTACGGATTTGCTAAAGTGTTGAGAGGTCCGTATGGTGGTCATAGAATGGTGCCTGAGTCGTACGACCTTGTGTCTGAGGCTTGGCGTACGGTGGCCCTTAGCTTGATGTTGTACAGTGATCAGCTCGCTAAAGTTGTCGTCGGTGAGGGTAGTACAAGGACCGTACAGTGGCTTTCAACTTTCTAGGGAAACTGTGTGGTGACTATAACTTCTTCATTTTTAAATTTTTTTCTTTCTTATTTATTTATTTTTTTGTTCTCTACTACTGCTCCTCATTGTTTGTCAACAGGGGAAAAACTCTGGTATGGTATATTTTTAACTTGGGACCATTCACCATTTCTAAAATTTCCTGCCCATCCAATGTCCATAGCTTTATTGCTCCTTTATCGCCCACTTCCAGGATATGGTATGGTCTGACCCATTTGACTTTAAACTTCCCCGGTTTGATTTCGTTCCGTCCGCTACACTTCAACACCAGCTGTCTTGGTTGAAACTTGTTTAGTTTTAGGTGTTTATCATGCCACGCTTTGCGCCTATTTTGTGTCACCTTCGTGGCCCATTGTGCTTACTATCGTCGCTTATCAAGTTTATTTAAGTTGCACAATCTCTCCCTTAGGTTTTCCATATCGCTCAGTTTGTTCTCGAAACTCGGTACCATGAATTCTGTTGGCTGCCACTCCTTGCCGTCAATAACTTTATTCTTGGTTTTAGAACCTTCACTCTATACTGCTGAAGCTTTTATTAACCCCTTCCTCTTTGTTTCTTGTACAGACCGTATGATGTGTTTTCCTTGCTACCAGCACCTTTCTACTAAATCCGTGGTCCAACGTAACATTTTCTTTCTGCGTGGTCTGTTTATTGTGTACCGTACGGTGGACTCTTTCCTTTTTTTTGGGTTCGTACTGTATGTTCTTCCCTTTAGCTTCTTTTGTAAACACCTTTCCTTCTGCTTCTCTGTATTCCTTCGGACATTCATTTCTCTCTTCTTTCTCACCTTCGTCGACCCTTAACATATTACAACTTGAAAAGAGCTTGTAATCCTCCATCTGCCACTGGAAAAGACCGTTCATCAAATCCAAATCATCGTCCGTTGATCCACCTTCCAACCGTAGGACTCCTTCCTCATCTGGTTCCAATCGTTGCTTTCCTTCATCCTCTTCTTCAAAATCAGATGATGCAGCTTCTTCGCCCACCATTTGTGTGTGTAAATCAATAATGAATCGTTGTCCCCTACTTTCCATTGATAGTGTATTCTTCATCCAATCATGCTTAACCCTTGCTTGTACAAGCCATCCTCGGCCCAAAATGGCATCATATCCTCTCCTCTTCAACAGGATGATGACGAAGTCGAGTAGGAACGACTGTGTTCCAATAGTCATTGGTTGTGCCATCAGGACCCTGAGAGGTTTAATGCCGTGTTGGTCCGTCGTTAGTAATTGGAACGTAGGGGGCCACAATGTTAGCTGTCCCAACTTCTTCTAGGTATCTTCTGGTAGGACGTTTACCCTTGAACCTCCATCCACAATTGTGTCTGAAAGAACCATTCCTAATATACCCATCTTTATGACCGCGGGATGCCATCCGGATGTGAGGGTGAGCAGCATTGGGTTTGCTGCACTTGCTCCGCTTTTCTTTTCCCTTCCATGTTCTTCTGGTAGTTTAGTAGTCAGGGCTATGTTCATGAGTGCTGTCCGTAGTTGAGGCATTGTGAGGATCAAATTATTTAACTTGACTGGTATTTCAATTTGTAATATTTGCCTTATGATGTTTTGTTCTGTGCAGTTCCTCATTGAGGTATCGGTAGTGTCCTTCAATTGTGATTTCTCTGCCTGCGTTGCTTTCTCAATTTCCACTCGTGCTTCTTCCAATCTCTTCTTTTCTTCCGTCGGGTTGGGGTACAGTTTTGCTTATTTACAGGTGATTGCCAAGACTTCATCCGCGCCGATGCTGATCAAATTCACTCCTGATTTCAGGCACTTGGCATCTTCATGATCTCTAGGACTGCACCATGTGCATAACAACTTTGGTGCGTTTGTTGATGTACAGTTTTGTGCAAAGTGGCCCCACAAATTGCATGCTCGGCATTGAACCATCAGGCGGCCGTTCGCATCGTACTGTAATTTGGCTACGGCCCCCATTATTATTGTTGGTATTGTTGTTGTTTTCTCCTCTTCTGTTGTTTCCGTTCCCTCCTGACGTGGAAGCTTCCTGTGTCAGGAGCACTTGTTGATGCCCCCTTGTCTTCATATTGAATGGGCATTCCTTTGTAGAATGTCCCATAATTTGGCAAATATCACAGAACTGATTTTTCGGGCAGGATCCCTTCATGTGACCTTCTGTCTTGCATTTTATGCACCATAGCTCATTTCCCTTCGTCTCTCTCGGCATATTTTTAAATTCTTTCATCATTCTGATCATATCCTTCTGGAGAGCTTGGACCTTCTTACTGTCCTTTTCATCATCATTGCTATCTTTTTCCAAAGATGCATCATCTGAGTTAGATGAGCGACTTTTCTGCTTCTTTTTCGTTTTCTGTTCACTCTCTAAGTTCATCGTCTGATTGTATGCTTCGGTGTATGATGATGGCAACACAATCTTCATTTTCTTCCTTAACTCCGGGCATAGTCCTTCAATGAACCATCTCTTTTTCAGCCCATCTACCGGCTTACTTTCCATTTTATTTATTAATTCTTTTAGTTTTCTGGCATATACATGGACTGTTTCATTTTTCCCTTGCTTTGTGGTGTAGATTTCTGCGACAATCTCATTGTTGTCTCACAAGAATTGAAACTCGGTGATAAACTCCTTTTTAACTGTTACGTAAGAAGCTAATTTTTGGGGATCGGCGTCGGCAAACCAATCAATTGCTACACCCCTTAGGGTTGCTGAAAATTGTCGCACTCATTCATCTGTGTCGGTTACGCCATTCGCCGTCCAAATTGTTTCGCATGTCTTACAGTGTCTGATTGGATCGGCCATTCCATCACCATCAAACTTTGGCAATTTTTCTTTTGGTCCAGCCATTACTATTCAAGTTGGAGGTACTTGCTATTTACCCGCATTGTTTTTCACTCCTACGCTGTTTTGCATACCCGCGTTGTTCCTCACACCCACGCTGTTTCGGACAGTCGTCTTATTTCCAACAGCCGCATTACTTGGTGAAAAAGGGTTTTCCTCAAACGAGGTTGTCCATTCCAGAAGTGTATCGCGGACGAAGAGTTCACTCCATGCTCGTGCTCCCTTGGTACTCCAAGTCGTGTGAGTTAATTCCCTTTTGTCTGGATTCTCTTCCCTCGGCATATACAGGTTAAGAAATTCCTCCCTTGTTTCTTCCACCAAATCCAACTGTTGTCGAGTCTCTTCTAACAATTCCTTGGTGCTTTGGTGTCCGTCGGCAATCTACTGAAACCTCCATTTGCGTTTGGCCTATTATGCTAAAATTAAAATTTCTTGTGCGGTGCGTATTTCATTTTTTTCCTTTATCTTATTCCTATCCTTGTTAAGCTGATTCGGCATTATTTTTCATTCCTTTGCCTTTGTTTCAGGTCCATTGGGCAACGATGCCAAATGTTTACCATATGGGATAAATAGTTTAATGCATACAGACAATAGACAAGAACATGTAACACAGTTGGGGTGACTCAACCATCACGCGTCCTTTCGGATGCTAATCTACCCGTCGGCTATTTTATAACTTTATCGACAACATAAACTAACACTAGCAATGAAGATAGTTTAGAGAATGATGAATTCCGCATCAAAGTTTGTTCTTTACATTTTTATAAGCTTGTTGGTCTGAGTGAAATGGTGGAGTAGTTGCGCACAATGAAACAAGTTTTCAGTAGGTGGTGACATATTTGGATTCTAGTCAAGGAGGATTCATTGAGTTGGAAGGTTTTGGAATGGTCAACAATGGAAGACATTCATAAGATATTAATCTTTTCACTGTCTCCCCACCTAGTCAGCGGGAGAATAATATCAAAACAACTTGAACACGTCAACACGGAGGGAAGGAAATTACAGAGCATATCAAGGCAGTTACATGAGAAATAAAAAAGAACATGAAAGTCTGCGAAGGTCAAGCGTGTGTAAGTCAAAGGAGCAAGAGGGGTGACATGGAAGGAATCTCGAAAAGAGAGCGATTAACACTGTGACAAGGTGGAAAAACATGGACTTAGACCAGGCACAAATTTGCCTCATTTAGCGGCAAATAGGATATGCACACAATAGTCAAGCTATCAAGTCTTGATGTGGCATCCACGTAACTCCAGCATTTGAAAGACCATGACACTAAAAGACATAGAATGATCCTATTCGACAACCCGCTTGCCGGATTGATTCCTTGCTATCGAGTGTCTACGGGATTTAGTTAAAAGAAAATAAATACATCAAAAGAAGATGCAAGATTTCTTCCTTGAGGAAGAATCATGACAAGAGTTTTTCAATTACCAAAAAATATATATATATATATATATTTCGTTGTGCGACTATTGTGGGTGGAAGTATCCAGGATAGACTCACAAGCGTCTGGTCAAAGAGGGAATTATATTTCAAGACTAAAATAAGAATTGGGATGTAGTTATAATAAGAATTGCAAACTCAAAGATCGTTGATCAAGTTAAAGACACAAGAAAATATATGCAGTCAGCTACATAATAGAGAGGAATCATTGGATGAAAGGATGGGCTAGGATAGAGTAATATATTAATATTGTTAAAGGTAGAAATATATTAAATGCTATTGAGTAAGGAGTACATATACTATTGTAAATAAAGCTATTATGAAATCACCAAATCCGGAGTATTGATATTAGCATCAAAAGAACGAATCAATAAGTATAAAAGATTGCATCATAGATGATGTGCAAATAAGTATTTTCCTTGAGTATTACATATATCTATTCATTGCAGTCTCTCTCTTATTTTTATTTTTTAATATATACTATAAGAGCTATGTGCTTTGACCTTTTCCTCCGAGAATCTTCTTGTAGGAAAAGCAAGATTGGTATCAGATTCAGAGGGAGTCTGACACTTCTTCAAAGGTAAAGGATCTCAAAAGATTGATGTTCAGAGGGAGTTTGACACATCTCTTTGAAGGAGCAGATAGAGGATATGTTTCACTTGATCTTTGAAGATCTTGGTCATATTAGATTCACAAGGAGTATGACACTTCATCAAAAGCAACTTTGGTTGAGGAGCTCAGATGATTGATATTTAGATGGAGTTTGAGAGTCCTTGTGTGTGATTGTATGACTTTAATGGGCCTATCCCCTGTGTACATAATGAGGTCACTTGTATTTGCAAAAATTATTGAAAGGTGACAATCTTCCAATAACTTAATTTTCTATTATGATGGTGGATATCTTACGATGTCTATGGAGATCATGATAGATTATGCTTTGCATAGTGGATGTTTATACTCATGATATCATATGTGATATCAAACCTTATTGAGTACATGGTGAATATCATATGTTGATATTCTACAAGCCATTACTCAGAGTATTTGGTGAATATCATATGTTGATATTCTAGAGGCCAATACCCATGTGATTTCAAAATGGTGAATATCATGTGTTGATATTCTGTAGGCCGTTATTCAAAGTGTTTGGTGAATATTATATGTTAATATTCTAGAGGCCAATACTCATGCTCTCAAAATGGTGGATATCTTCTGATCAAAGATATCCTTAAAAGTTTTCATTCCTAATATTATCAATGGTGTAATATCTGTCTTATATTTTTCCTCCATAGCTAAGAGGGTGTGTTAATATTTGGCAGCTTCAGTTGGATAAACTCATGATACCAAACTGAAGTTATATATATGTGACATCTATGTGATATATATGTTTGTGTGTGTGTGTGTGGTTAAATGATAAACTATTATATTAATTAATAGACATGTCCCATGAAGGAACATGTCTATCCATATCTCATCCACAATATAAAGAGAGATCGCTGCATTTGGAACACAAATACCAAGAAGGCAGTGCCAATACATTTGCAGCAATCCTCTAAAACTAACAATTAGCAACTTCCACCATGGATTTTTTCCATGCGAAGTCTCAATACTATGCAGTGCTAGGGAGGTTCTCACACAATAGATTGGTCTTGAAACAACTTTTTAAAAGTGACTACGAAATGAGTAGTGCACAGAGAAATAAAAACCAGTTTTTCCTTTGCCTTTGCTTGGTTGCAACCCAGTTACAGTTGGCTCTTAACTTGGAAGAATAAAATGGAGTCTGATGATATTGAAGTGATGCTCCAAAAAGTAATTAGAAGTTAGAACCTTTGAACCATGACTCTGTTCCCTTGAGATTTCATGGCAATGAAATTACCAATATTCAAATTAAAACATAAAATTTCCTTTAATTCAAAATTACGTGCCAGTAATAAAATATTCATCCTTATTGTCTATTTCAAAAAATTATGTTGAGATAGTAAATTACCCTGAGGATATCTCTTAATCCTGAAGATAATGTTCTCCTGAAGAGTCCGTGTACTTCAGAGGCGAAATCCATTATGCAAATACTGCAATATTTCTTATCAATAGCGAAATTCCAGTCTGCCCCTGACTGGAACTCCCAATCTACTCTTACTTGTCCTCCAATTTAATTGCAGGAGGATTCTTTATATATTTAAAAAAAAATTTAATTCCTCAAATTGACATAAGATAAAAAAAAAGAATATATGTGTAAGTGAAATATTTAAATATTAGTTGAATGCTAATGTGGGGATGTAACTTAGCATTTGATTAAAAATAAAATATTAGCTTCTAGGAAGGGACACTACAATAAGAAGAAACTAAGATATGTATATCTAGAATAAAAGGATATATGCAGATTTATAAAACTGTAAAGACAGATTTGAGAAGGGAGAGATGGGTGAAGATCAAATAATAAGAAAAAGGGGCAACAGTTGTTGTCAAACAGATGTATCTTTTCATAACCAAAGGGTGTGACCCTTTCTTAAGGGCATGAACAAATGAAAGGGTGTGACTCCCCATGCTTAAAAGGAGTTATAAAAGAGAAGAACTTCATCTGAGAAGGACATGCAAAGGAGATTAATTTTGGGGATCATTATTTAGTATTATTCTCAATAGCAACAATGAAAGGTGGCGACTCATCCTCTGAAAGGTGGTGACCCATTTATCAAGAAAGTATAAAGGGGAACTCATTCCAATCAGTAAAGGGTCACCTAGCAATCCATAAAGAAAGTCCTTCATCCAGCAGTCATTAATCCCTCGTGATATTAATCAATCAGCCAGGTCAGAAAAACAATTATCGAATTCATATCAATCATCACTCCACCTTGGGATCAAGGAAGCAAACTATTCAGCAATCAAGCATCAATCTATTGAATCAACAATCACCTAATTATAACTAACGAATGCCATAATTTATCAAATCAAAGGAATTTATTTATTCAATCAAAATCAAGCATCAAATTGGAAAACGATATTACAATATAATCTCCCAAATGTTAACTATCATTACCCCAACCGGGTTCCAAATCAGAAATTGTCTCATGGTAGTGAGACTTCAAAATTTCTGTCATGCTCCTGAATAAATATGTCACTGTCCAAGTAAAACACAATCTTCTAACACCCAAGTCTGAAGCAAGAGTTCTGCAATTTTAAGATTAAATCAGGAGTTCCACCACAATATGTTTCCACACTGTCCTAAATCCTCAATGCCCAGTTAACGATATTGATCCAATGATTTTGACTAATCATTGATTAGTCTTGATCATTGAAAGTCAAAGTTATTAATAATAGCTTAAGGGCGGCAGAAAATAACTCATCATGTATTCATCACAAATCGGTAAGCAAGGAATTATTAAATGGCAGCACGTATCCAAAGATATTACCATTCAAAGGATACAAAATGATATTGAATGGGATAAGAGAAGAAATCATTGAAAAGAGAGGACAAGTCATATTTAGAGAGGAGAAGATTATAAATTCAAACCTGCGATCTGGGTGTGAATATTATGTGGCACATATATTACATTAAAATCCTACGCGTGACTGTCTGTATTGAATTATATATGCAGTTCAGAATTATGATATTATGTTGCTGTCCATTTATAGATATATAGACAGACACATGTAAAGGTTACCTGCATAATTCTGATTTAATATATTGCATTGCTGATCTAGGAATATTTCATCATAAGATTTGTTGTGTGAAATTAAAATACCATATGTTTTTTCTGACTAATGTAATCAGCCATGGTAGGGATAATGAGGGGAAGATGGGGGGAAATGTGATGAGGTCATCTTCTAAGCATGAGTATGTGACTGATTCCCATGGGGCCAAAGGGGGACAAAGGGATTGCCTTGGAGCTTAGGAAGGAGGGATTATGTGGGCACCTCATTGCAAATGTTCCTCTTAACCCCTATTATGGTGATTGAATGCATACATTGCATAAAGATAATGATTGTAGGTATGAAAGAAGTAACAAGACTGAGGAAATGATGATAAGACACTATACTAGGTATACCACCTCATATGGATGGTACATGCCATAGGAGGTCAAGGGGGATCATATGCCCATTCTCGGGCCTTGTGTAGGGACAAGGGAGTCACTAGGACACCTCATGTAATCATCCCACCTTATCACTTCTATGATTGAGACATCTTAAATCTGATTCAAGCAATCTATTAATTTGATATGCATTTTCAATAGATGTTTATTTTTAACTCTAGAATATCTAATTATGAATTGTTTTTTATAAATGATTCCTAACTTGCATGCAGGATCTTAATCAAAGAAAAAAGCTATCTCTAACCCCTACTTGCTTTGAATAAAATATTGAAATCTGGGGTAAAATTTGGGTACTCATAATTTGGGGACATTACAGAGAAATAAAATAAATAGAATTTGTTGAGAATACAGAGACTATTCGATTGCAAAATTCAAAGCAAGATCATGATTCCATGACAACATAGATATTTTCATTAGTTTCAACTGGGATAAAGATTATAGCTCCCAATTCAAAAGTATCATTTCTCAAGACCTTATAGCCAGCTTTTCCAACTTGGATACAGGCCCTTTAAGATTCTCAAATGACCATTCCACCACACGAGTCTGCATCCAAGATTTAGTGTGGTGTAGTACGTATGCAATTGATGTCCATTGTTGGAAGAATCAGCATTGTTGGAAGAATCAGCAATAAAAAAAGTAGCTCCAATTTAAATACAACATAACATTCAAGTTTCACTACCAATGTTTGAATTTATACAACTGTTGAGCACTACTCAAACATACACAATGCATATTATCACTGTCCAAAATTGGTAAGGAAAATAGTATTCATTGGATGGGTCAAAGAAAAATGTTTTCTCATCTTCAGCAATAATAGGGACCATTACCAACAAATGAGGGAGGGATGATCTGGTTTTGTCAAGTTTATGCTTATTCACTTGAGGGTAATTGTCATCAAATTGGCAATTGCCCTTTTCTCCTTGGTGTATCTTATTCAAAAACTTATATCTATGATAAATCAGGGGCTTTTTTATTCTGCATTTGGAGGGCCAATCCATTTTGTCGTTTGGTACACTTTGATGATACAAATTTGTCATTTTTATGTCCATTCTCAAGGGCTGTACGGTATTGTTCTTCTCTCCATTTTTGTTTCATTCCTATTGTTTGTAGAAACCTTTCTGGTTTGACAAGAGCAGTAGATTATTGACTGGATTTTGTATCATCAAATCTTGCAGTGGAATTGGACAGATTTTACATTAGAAAATAAAGAAAGTAAAGCTTTTGTATGTACCAATTACATATTCATTTTCTGCATGTACATGGAAGCTTCTTTGCTGAAAGGAGTCTATGTTAGTTTTACAGGACATGGTTTTTGTTGGCATCATAGTGTGCCTTTCCCTTGGTGCATGATAATATTACAGTTAGTTGAAAATGCATAGCATGGGAAGATTAGGAAGGTGATTGAAAAATTAAAAGTGAAATGATAAGCACAAAATTAATAATGGCCAGTGCAGCTCAGATAACTGGAGTGTGCCTCAAAACCTACACCATGCAAAAATCTAGTTTAAGAGATTCTCTGCGCAGATGTGCACAATTGATGCCATGATTTGAGTTGGGTGCATGCAAACTAGAAGTTTGGAGTAGTGGAGTAAAATGCTTATAAAACCCCGACATAACCATTGAAACAGTGTTAATAGAAACAATAGCAAAATTCTACTACATTGTTTTGCTCAAAATCTAGTAAATCATGGCACATTGTTGTTTGCTGCACTTTTCATGACCATGGTGTTAAAAACATTAATCATCTGACACGGGTATCCAAACCTAAGCATGCTTTGGTGGAGAAATAATTGTGCACCAGTGTGTATAAACAAATCACATCGTGAATGTTAGCCATGATCTAACTTGTTGCCAAATGATTTAAAGTTGGTTACATTCTCAGGACCCAGTTGGAGTTCTATTCTGGAGCAAGTTTTAAAGGTTTGCAAGTTTGTTTGTAGATCTGTGTTATTGTGTTTTTCTATGTTTCAATCAAAACAGATCTGGAAATGGAGGATATAGCAATTATCGATGATCTTGTTAGGGTTTTGGATTTTTCCAGAATTCTGATGTGTTGGTGCCAAAGTAACAAGAATCGGAATCAGAATGGAATTGGCGAGGCCGAATCAAATTGTGAATCAGCCATGAATCGGAATCAAATCGGCCATGAATTGGCAAATTAAAAAAACCCTTGAAATTTAGCAACTTATTTCATAAACCCTTTATTGCTGATTCGGTTCACCGATTCACAGAAAATCGTTTGGCTTGAATCGAATTGCCAAATCGTGTGAATCGCCGTGATTCTCAGAACTATGGTTGGTGCTACTGTGTATGGTACAGTTCAAATCTGGATCTCCATGTGTTGGTTAATGGTTTATTCTCTATTTTTGAATTTCTTAGTCATGGTATTAGTGACTTATTTTTATCTGTTTGGTTGATCTACATTTTTTGGTTGCTTGATCTTCTCACTGAGTTTTGTGTTGAATCGAGTTGGATCTTCGGACCTGCTTTTGAATGTGTGGGTGGGTAATTTCATTGGTGGAGAGTCTGTTTGTTTGGACATTAGTCAGCATTTGTTGATGGAAATGCTGGAAGCTACTGAATATATTGTTGAATCTGCTTTCTAGTGCCGAATTTGTTGTTATTATTTTGATCAGATTTTTTTTGTACACTGTTGGATAACACTGGAAAAGAAGCAAACTTAAAAAACCAAGATTTTATTTCGCTGAGATGGTAGGGAAGCTATGACCCTTCTGCAAGTTACAAAGATGTCTGTTCAGAAATAATATTGCAGGGTTTATGGTACAACATTGAATTTTTGAGTGAAGTATTGTGTGACAATCCTCTTAAGGCTACATGCAAGGTTTAGGTATCCAACCTTAACTTTTATTTAGAAGCAAAGAAAAATTGAAAACGTTATTCTGCAGAGTTGTGAATTCACAAAACTATGCTCAAGCTTATTTTTTGATATATGGCCACATGATCTCATTAAAAGTGTGAAGTCACAAAGCAAAAGTTGAAAACTCTTATTCTATAGAACCATGCATTCAGAAAACTTTTTATAAGCTTTTACTCATGTTTTCTAATTTTTATATCTGGCCACACAATCTTATTGAAAATGTGGTGCAATAGGTGCAAATAACCTGTTGATTGTGCAATATGGTTCAAATGCAGAGAGGTGTTGCACAATGATTCAAAAAGACGCTGAATATACAGGGATGATTCACAGCCTATATGAGTTTGGTGTGCACTCTCTATCAGTTCACAAGTGAATAATACTTTACATTTGGATACTTGCGAGGAAGGAGAAACCTTGAAGCACTTTAGCATGGAGCAGGTAAGTGAGGATATTACCTTGTTTATAGATGGTGTGAGTATTCGTTTAGGTTTCCAAAAGTAGCAAGGCATGTAGGGTAGAAGTTGATGCCCAGTTATTAAGAGCAGTTTGCAGGGATATAGACTGCATTAGAACATACAAGTTCAAATATTAATCGGGAACCGGCATGCAACTTTGGTGTCCACGGTTGCACAGGAAGATTGCTCTGTGCAGACACAGGCAAGAGTGCACATATACAATGAAAGTAAAATGATTGGCATATGAAGTCTGACTAGAAATACATGCATGCAGATATAGTAAATATTTAATAATTTCATATACAACTATGTAGATTTGTTTTGGAAGTACAATAGTTGGAGAGTGCATGGGATGCACAGTTTTCAAACATGGCTATGCAGTGGCATCTCAGGTCAAGCATACTTTTTAAGAGGCACAGGAAAGTAGTTGGTTTGTGTGCTATGATTGCAGAGAGAAATTATACTAGGGGTTTTAGACTTTGGCTTATTGCAGCAGTGTATTTATGCATAATGGTGCATTCATGTATCTGAGTTTAAGTTGTGTCTTTTTTTCGCTGGATATAGATGCATGCAGAAATGAGAGAGTTAGTTGCACTGGAGGATAATAGTGACTGCAGTGATGCTGCCGAAACACAATGAGTTTTTCTTTGGCGAGAGGTTGTAGTTTGTCTATGGCAAAAACCTCTTCTAGGTTGTAGAATGTTAATATTAATTGCTTGCAGCATGATGGGTGTTTGTCTCATAATTTCTTTTGCCCGTTAGATTGCTCTCTTTTAATTCGTGATGATGGTTTTCATTTTCCTGATATGCATGAATTTGTTTTGTACTTGGCTTTTAATTTTAAGTTCTTTTCTTTAGTTGGTTTGTTCAAGCAAGCACCCTATGTGAGAGGAGTTCCCCATGGATGTTTGCTATCATTATTAGGGGTTGCAGAGTTTAGCATCCATAGATTTTTTCATGTGGAATTATGAGGGTGGGATATATACTAAATTTGTTGGGAGAATGTTGGCACCTAAAATAATCCATGTAGACAAAGTACGTATTATTTTGGAGATACTAATAGATATTTACTTAACTAACTGGAGAGTAACGATAGACACACAATTAATTAGGTGCAACTATGCAAGTAAGGCAATGCAAAGTTTGCTAAAGTACACATAGGAGCTAGTTACATGTGGCATTGTGCATGTGATCGTAAAATAGGAAGGGTTTGCATAGTTATATGCATACTTCCTATGCATTTGAGAGGGATTGAGGGTTAAGACTACTTCTTATAAGCCAGAGGGCAGGGAAAGAGTGTTTCAGCTGCCCCCTTGCCCTTTGGGAGGCCATTGTATGTAAACATTATTGTAATGTCAAGAAGCTTTTGTGCATTCATGTGTTCAGTTATTGTATTGCATGTATGCTTGTAGTTGCAGATCTGCACATTTGACCTCCATGGAAAGAAGAGCATTGGATTCCAAATCGACATGTACCTCAGGTGAGACTGTCATTTGGGGTTGTTGCCAATGGGAAACCAGTGCTTAGATGTTTAATGTTTGACCAGCAGGGTTGCAGGTGAAGAGAATAACCCGGATAACAATTTTCATAATCAAATCTGAGACTGCAAGCGATTTTTTCATTTTGCAATGTTTACTCCATACTCAAATGATTTCTTATTTATAAATGTAAGAGATGAATCATAAGTTTATAACTGAAGAATATGTAATTTATGTGGTCATTTTTTCGAAGATGCAATGATGAAACATTAACAGATAAATGGATTATTACTGTGTTTGAGAATGTTTTACTTTACATTTTTTATTATGGTCTAGGATTGTTTCTTGGATCTTATAAGGTAGTATTCTTTGCAGCGACTTACAGGAGGTTCTCTGCTTTCAAGAGACAGAGAGTTCATTGTCTTCTACAGGGGAAAAGATTTTCTTCCTTCTATCGGTGCCGTATTAGAGGAAAAGAAAGCAATGGAAAAGGTTCTTCAAAAGAAGTATGAAATTGAACAGTTCAAAGAAATCTCACCAATTCTTTCCCATGATGAAGCTGTGCCAGTTGAATCAAATATTGAATCTCAGTTTGCTAGAGCTGGAAATCGATGGATCCATAGTGAAGAGCAGAGGAAGATAAGAGAAGCAGAATCCAGAGTCAAGAAGTTTGTAGCAGCTAGAAAACTTGATAGCAAAGTGAAATTGGTATGTTTACAAAAATATCCACCAAAAAATCCAATTACTCTAGACAGTTTATTTTATCACATTTCTGCTTGTTCTTTTCCTCTTCCATTGCATAGCTTTTTCTGTCTACCAAATGCATATCCATCTCATTAAAGAAACAAGGTAGTGATATTTGGAAGACATATTGATCCCGTCTATATTTAAGACAAGATGCCTTCCTTTCACTTTCAATCTTGTTGACTTTAACTCAGGTTTTTTTGAAGCCTTACAAAGGCTTTGTTTGATATACAGCTTGCAAAAATGAATTTAACATCACATTTTTGAATGATTTAATAGTATTATACAATTTTCATGCAGATTGAATCTAAAGAAACAATCTAATTGGTCACTCTAAATTTATAGGCCTTAAGGAAGAACAATGAAGTAGAGAACAAAATAGATGATATGGGAATGGTTTTAGATCCTGCCAACAAAGATACAATAACTGAAGAAGAAAGATTCATGTTACGCAAACTTGGGTTGAGAATGAAGCCTTTCTTACTTCTGGGTAAGATTTATTTCTTTAGAGAAAATTTGATAGTAGAACTATTGCAATTTTTTGGCCCCTCTCAAGCTTTCATGCATTATCTTATTTAATATATATTTTAGGTCGACGAGGAGTCTTTGATGGTGTGATAGAAAACATGCACTTGCACTGGAAATACCGGGACCTAGTAAAAATAATTTCTAAAGAAAAGAGCATTGCACAAGTTACTGACACAGCTAGAATGTTGGCTAATGAAAGCGGGGGAATATTAGTTGCAGTGGAAACAGTGTCCAAAGGTCATGCCATAATTGTATATCGTGGGAAGAATTATCGACGTCCTACTGTGCTGAGGCCAAAGAGCCTATTGACCAAGAATGCAGCATACAAACGTTCAATTGATATTCAACGACGTGAGGTGCTTCCATATATAATCATTTAATCTGGATTGGAATGAATTCCTTTCTTTTTTTTGAATTGACATACAATCTCCTTGTTTATTTTCTTATACTTTCATTGTGTTTCTGTGAAAACATTTGCAGTCTCTGAATCTTGGCACTTTACAACTGGAGAGAAGCATAGAACAGATGAAATCCCACCTTGTACGTTTGGAACTCACCAGTGACTCTAGTGGCATTTTTTTGTTTATATGCATTTTAATTATATAGAACATATGAATATCGTTCATTGTTTCAATAGAGTTTATTTAAAGTTGTATACCACCTTGTTTTAGTGCCAACCATTGTGTATGTGCACATAGATGTGTATAGATGTTATGTACACCCATATATCTTGATCTTATTGCATAGGATTATTAGAATCATATTTTTTTGGCCCATATTTCCAATTTTTGATGACTCTTCAGATCCTATAGAGAAAAGAGGAAGACAGAGAAGATACAAGTGAGCTGTTGACTAAAGAATTGGATGCTTGTGCTGCATACCTCTCTGAAGTCGAGGATAGAATATCCATGCAGTCAACTGAAAAATTAGTTTGTGCATCCTCTACAAGAGATGAAGAAATTGCAGTGCATTTGACCAAAGAGTTGAATTCTATAGATCCTGAGAACTCAACGGTCAGAAATTAAAATTTGAATAGTTTCTAGAAAGTCACAGTTATGTACAATTGAATAATTCCAGCTGTGACATATAAGATGTACTGTGAATGCTAACTATGCTTTTGTTTTTTGTTGTTAGAGTGAACATGATGCAACTTACCTTGACCATTCTGACAGCGACAGTGAAAAGGAAGATAGTTTGTCCATTTTGCAGATAGGAAAATTTGCAACTGACTCACAGAAAACAAATACTGATGCTTTAAAGCACAATAATATAAAAAGCAAAATGCCTGAAATTTTTCATCGAGCAGAGCCTCTCTCAAATAAGCAAAGGCTTGTACTAAGGAGGCAAGCTCTACAGATGGAAAAGATAGCCCGATTTCATGTTGGTAAGATTTTGGTGCTCTTATTCTTGAAATAAGTAATTACTATTGCTTACATATTTAATAGGGAGACATCAGAAATAGCTTGTCCAGAAACTTGGTGCTAATTCTACAATTAAACTGATCATACTGTCACTGCAGGAAAGAGTAATGTTTTATCTGGCCTTGCCAAGTCTATCCGTTCGTACTTTGAAAAACACGCACTTGTAATAGTTGCAGTGAAGGGTCGTGCCAGGGGAACTTCCATTCAAGAGATTGCATTCAAACTTGAGGTTTTTGCAAGGATGACTTCTTACACCATTGCTTGATTTTATTTAAAATTTGAGCATGCAAGGCCATTTAGTGCATGTATGATGAAACAATTTGGATGCTCTGTTTTCAGGAAGCTACAGGAGGAGTTTTGGTGTCCCAGGAGCCAGCCAAGCTTATATTGTATCGGGGCTGGCCAGAAGGTGAAGAGAATCCTTCTTATGATAAGGAGAGAAAAGAATCTCAAGATATTGCACCTGAGTTGATGACTGCAATTCGGAAAGAATGCGGTCTTTAGTGTAGAAGATAATTTCAAAAATTGGGAAAAATTTTCACCAAAGTGTCATTCACTTTGAAAAAGGATTTAATATATAAGGATTACTGATTCAGAATATAATCTTCAGTTAAATTCTCAAGCGTGTGCAGTAAAATATGCTTAAGAAGGTTCAGTTGAATCCTTCGTTCAATGACTCAATTGTGAAGATTGTGGTCTCTCTACATGTCAAACCATCAATATCTTAATTCGAGGGGCAGTTTTTTGAAAGACCGAATTCCTTGAAATATGCAAGTATGTGCTGATGTATTAGTCACTGGGTTTATTAGTGTTATTTTTTGTTTTCTTTTTCCTTTATCTTTTGGGTTTGTTATCTGTTTTGGCAGTATGTAATACAGTTTTAAATGTTCCTTCGCTGCCAATTAATATTTGGGATGCAGTCCTCCTTTGCATCAACTAATACAGTACACAGTTCTTCTGTGCCATTGTCCATTCCATTGGAAATCCAGGCCAGACAGTGTTATGAGAGCACAAATATTTTTATGAAGCTATTAAAGATGTTGGAACTCTCTATAAAGTAGAAGTAAGATATACAATATTTAGGAAAACAAGACAAATTGTTTCAGGTGAATTAACTCTCTATAAATTTAATCCAAACTAACTCAGCTATGGATTAAATGCATAATTCTACTTCAAACCCTTATACCTCAACAAGGGAATTGAAATCACCAAACCAGAAACCCTCACAAAGACAATAAAAAAGAAATAAACAATTTAATGATCAATTCTCATTATGGGAGCCATATATATAATCTCCATTGTGCAACTTAGTTTCAACTACACATCTTTATCTTAAAAGCCTTTTTGTTTTATGTTTAGGCACATAATATAATTTATTAATTTTCTTTTGGCTCCCAAAAATGACCTTTTAGACCATATCATGATATTCTGACACATGAGGTCATTGTTTCTTGTGCCCAAGATTTAAAACTTTTTAACTCGGTTCCAACGAGCTATGACACTAAGGTTGCCAACATACAATACTTGCAAAAATAACAACCTCAACATATTTAGTTGAATAATAATGATAATTCGTCTGTCTTGCTAAAATGATTAAAGAAGTATTAGAATCATAATTAGACAACACGAGTGACCCTGACAAAAAAATAAAATGAATGAATTTGACGAGGTGACTTACCAGAAATAGACGCTCCCTCAAAGATTCTTGGAGCCCAAATTAGAAGCCAATTTTTTTTTTTTAAATTATCACTCAACTCCTCTAACTCAACAGAGCTAGTCAAAACCAACCGTTGACTTGTTAAAAATAGTAAGTCACTAAAAAAGGAGTCAAAATCAACCATAGGCCTCTAGAAAGCCTAGTAACTCCACAATTGAGGCCTTCAAATTCCTCTGCCAACTCATAAGGGCCGTGATGAAAAACTAACCAAACCAATTGCAGGAACTTGCTAAAAATGGGGACATTACAGTCCTCCCTCCCTAAGATTGCTTGTCCCCAAGCAACCTTGGAGCAAAACGAACATCATAGTCCACCTGGATCCTAAAGGTAAAACCATGTGATATCCTTGTTGTGCACAATCAACTCTTGTAACACTAACACCCAAATAACTGGCATCAATAACAAAATCATCTAAAAACCAACTATAGGTGATAATGGAAAAAATAACTCATCGAAACTCAACCCACCTGAAATGCCAACTTTGTCAACACCTGGGTGCCCACTAAATTGACACTCACACCCAATTGCTTTGCGGAGATGGTAACAACCATAGGTACCTAAAACACTACCACCAACACTAACCTCTACCAAATTTTCTTGGGTGTGTGGGTACTGCAAGTGATATAACTTACAACTGCTAATCCCATTTGCAAAAGATGGTGCTAATCCATCCCATAATGGATGGTATGAAACTGGAGCCAACCCACACTGATGTGAAACCAAATCCTCTACTAGTGGGTCCAAAAGCAAAATAATGAGCACAACTCACTTTGCAATGCCTATAAAAAGCTTTAATCTTTGTTAATGACTCATTAGTACCAAACTAGGAATCATGAGATGATTCCAATCTTTGACTCTGAGCTAGTGATCACGTATCTTGGGCAATCCTCTTAGCAAACTCGCCCACACAATCCTTGCAAGGAAGCATCATAGAAAAGGTCACTACAATCATTCTCACCAACCTCTGAATATTGCGAGAGCCCCATATAAGAGTACCCTAAGTTGCCTGATATAGTCCCTCTTGCAAATCTACACACTTCAATAGATACTCCATGAAGGACTTTGTGTAGTAGAAATTATATGTGTAAGTGTCAATCTGCTCTCTTGCAATACACAACTAATCCCTCTGAAATCACGACACAACCAACTATTCAGTGCTATCAGTTGTGTGAGATGAAATAACAGATTTGTTCTCAACAGAAGGAAGCAAATCTCTATGAGAGCACATCCCCACATCAAGTGTTATCTTGCCCAAGTCCTGTGAATAAGAGGGAGTAGTGTCAGGAATTAGCACACATCCCTCTAAAGAATTCCCCGCTACCATGCTAAGTATTGGAGAACCTAGCACAATAGGAATCACTTTGTCATCCTCTACTGATGCTCTCACCTCCTCTGTACCTACTACGCCCATATCTTGGATGTGTGACTAACACATCATTATATCCCTCATCCTCAACTGTGGAAGGAAATTCACCACCAAGTGCCACAATATGCAACTCAATTGCATTTGGAGTTGTGTTGATTGTACTTGCTCCAACTCCACAATAACCTCATCCAAACATGATTGTGAGTCCTGGAGAGCCAATCGAGTTCATTGAAGAGAGTCTGTAGTCACCTCAAGTTGATGGGTGAGCTCAACCGCCTTCTCCTCTTTCCCTAACATGTCTCATAACATGTTTTACCCTCACTCCATAAGATAATCCATGTCAGCAATTAACTAAGTATTTATGCTTCAAAACCCTGACACCCTCTCGAAGTGCATGTACCTCTGTTAGGGAAAAACTAATATCATTGTGCTCATCTCACAAAGGAGAACCCCAACTAGATTTGGCCAACATCTGATGAATAGCATCATAATGCTCAGGAGCTAAAGAGATGCCACTATCAATCACCATTAGTTGACTAGTCATATGATGCCTCTATAACCCTTGACTCCTTTGCAAGATCATTGCCTTGTTAAATGCACTGTGATAGGAGACTGAATCTAAACTAGTCACCCGATGATTGCCAACCTCCTTTGTGTTCTCGTCCTTGCACATATCAATAACCAAGGTACAACTGCTTGGTACCTTTTACCAACTCCTCAACTAAAGAGGTAGAAGTCCTTACAGTATCAAACTCCTTGCATATCTCAACGCTGTCGCCCTCGCATCCCCCCCCCCGCCCCCCCTTCCCCAACTCCTCAATAGTAAGTCCTTGTAAAAATCAGTCCTGGGAACCATCCAGTAAATCCTCAGAGTCATCACCTAACATGTGGCAAGGAATATTAAACCTACAATTTCTCATAACATCCTCAAATGAATCATCAAGGGTATCCATACTATTTGTATCCACAACTCTTAACTGACCATCCACTTTTGTCGCCTAGTGCTACATACATGACTCCATGTCATGTTGTGAATCAATAATGCCAAAACTTAAACTGACCTTCGCTGACTCCGCCCTAACATCGAGATCACTAAAATCACAACTAGGCGCCTCCATACATATATTGGTCCCACCTCAAGAAGCCACTACCTCCTGCATTAAATCATCACTATGACAACTACCATATACATCAGTACTCACTCTCCGCATAGACTCCTATAACAACTACCTCTTCAAGAGAGTTTGAATACTTAGTGGTAATAATTGCATCATCCGACTCCACACTATCCGCCATAGCAACTCTATAATCCTCCAACTATTGAAGCTCGATGCACCTGTCCATTGACAACATTGACCCATCCACATGTCTCTATGCAAAAATCCCATTATCAAGATTACGAATAAGAATAGTGGGTGTCATACTAAACACAAGTACAACTACATCATAAACACATGTCAGGGAAAACTCAAGCCTTCCACCCTGCATCGTCGGTGCCAGTATACTAAAAATAGAAACCATGTATCTCATTGCCCTATCTATTGTCACCGGATTTGACAATCTAACCTCAAACCTTTTGTAATGTAGCTTAAATCTTTCCATACTCTCCCTCAAGGCATTTATTTTTTCGCTACTTTCCACAATACTTTGCTAGCTCCCAGAACTACTAGTCCTCCTATGTTTGTCCATAGCTACAAAATGTGAGTTTTGGTCACTCCAATTATAATAGCATATTTGAAACAACAGTGTATCTCTACCCCACAAGATGATAGGAAACTGTTTTGATACCATTGTAATGAGCCGAAGCCGGCTCATAACTGCACATTGTGGATGTTGTAGTTTCTTTTTCTAGTGTTTAATGTTTTTTGTCTTTATTTTAGTTTTGGATAGATAAATACATTAAAATAGTTGTACTTAAGTGTTAAACCACAAACTCAACTAATATGCCCATTCAAAAATAAACTTCAAATGCAAATTTTGATTTATTGAATCTGTTAGAGTAATAAAACATTTTTCTTATTAATTAAATTATATTGGTTTAATTATTAAATCACTTATTATCTCTAGTTTACTTAAGCTAAAATTTTGGCATATAATAATTGATTTATTTATTAATTATTATAACACAACCTAGGTTAGTTACCTATTAGGGTGTTGATATCCTTTTATAAGGATTGATCTCTTTATAATTTTTTCAATCATTTGATTAATACTATTTTTTCTTTTTGCTCATCAAGAATGTCTCATCTATGGATCTAGGAATTTCAACCTCTATAGCTTTTGCATCTCTCTTTTTGTGACAAGTGTTTGCATGCAGGTAATTCTTGGGAGCTGTGGTGTTGAGCTTTCATCAACTTCAACATGGTATCAGAGCTTCAGATCTTCATGCCCATGTTCTATTTATGAGAGTTTTTGGCTTGGCTTTCAGATCTATATTTTTCTTCAAAGGGTTTCAGTTCTTTAGAATGTTTTTTTGGATTTGGAGGGTCACTGATTTTCAGGTCACTTTCAGCTCTAACAAATATTATCGTTGAGCTCAAAGTGCCCAAAAACCTCTATTTTCATATATAATTTGTCAAATTTGGACATAGTTGGAATATGAGGAAAAAAATATTGCTCCCAGATTGGGCACGTTTCCTAAGGCGATGATTTTATAATTTTTGGCAGGGAAATCGAGATTTTTTCGCTTGAATAGTGAGATTTCTCGACATGGAAATCGATATTGTTTTGTTTGAAAATCAAGATTTTTGGCATGGAAATTGAGGTTTTCTGGCATGAAAATTGAGATTTTTACAAAATATCGAGACAGTTTTTGGCACATAATTGATATGCTTCCCAAGACAATTTTGGTACGGACTCGACATGCTTCCTAGTTTTCTTTTTGGTATAGAATCTATATGCTTTTGGAGATAGTTTTTGGTACAAACTTGCACACTTCCTAAGGTATTTTTTGGTACTGGTGGGCACACTTCCAAAAGAATTTTGGTACGAGTCTTGAGACAACGATTTTTCATTTTGCCCCTTCGACTCTTTTTTGACCTACTTGTGGTGTTTTGGCCATAACTTGCTCATCTAGACTCTATTTCTCACAAACAAGATATTGTCAGAAAGTTGATTTTGAGCCTGTCATGATGGTGTAATTTATTTGAACTTTTGATGCTGTTTGGTTACTAGTTTATGTAGTCAAAGTCATATGTTCTATTTTGCACTCCGAGAGACATATCTTGAGACATTATTTTCCAGATTTTGCTCTAGGCATATCCCATTCAATTTTTTGTCTTTTTGCATTCTAGTGGATATCTTGGTTGTTTTAGGTCTAGTGATCGATTTTGTTGCTTCAGATGATTTTTCATTGGTTGTACTCTTTTATATTAGTCTTATGTCTCTTTTGATCTTTGTTGACATCCTTTTGTAGTATTTTTGCAAACGCACTGAGATAAAGTGCCACTTTATTGCATTTTGGGATCTTGCACATCTTTGTGTTTTGTTGTACTCACACTACATTATAAAGTGTCTTGGGGAGTTTCATGTTGGCCATATTCATCATTTTCCTTTGTCAAGTGAGTGTTCCTTCCATGATATTAGCCTCATGATGTGTCGATGACACTTGCCATTATAGGTCTTTTTACTTCTTTTGCACTTTCAATGTTTTTGGTTCTTTCTGCAGGAGATATTGCATTTAGTTTCAATGTTTATGTCTTACCTCTCAACATTATAGGGAGGTTATTTTGGTTCTATTGCTTTCTTGGTTCAATGGAGCGAACTATGTATTTAGTACTTGATCCTATGTACCAGGCGATTGCAGTGGCTAGATAAATATGCATTTAAGTGAGATGGATCATTTACCATATAGACATTCTTTCATTCCTATTTTTTGAGGTCATGAAGATACCTTCCATATTTGATTGATCAGCTCTTCAAACTTGGTCTTCTCTACTTGGTCATGTTCTATACAGTGGAAGTTCTTCAAATCAGCAATATGGCAGTGTTTGAAGCTTCATGCTTTAGTGGTGTTCTTCATGATCATCTTTTTGTTCCTATCTTCTAGAACATGCTCTCCATCTCCTTTTGGAGTAGGGTTTTTCCCATGTGGTTTTCTCTATTTCTCCTCTTTTCAGAGATTTGGTTGTGCTTGAGTACCTCATTAGGCCTTGTTATTGGGACCCAAATTTCCTTTCAGTAGTGGTTTCTATATTTTTAGCTACTCCCTAAGTTTATCTTAAGGGGGGTATTAGAGTGATAAAGTATTTTCTTATTAATTAAATCATATTGATTTAATTATTAAGTCACTTATTATCTCTAGTTTACTTAAGCTAAACTCTGAGCATATAATAATTAATTCTTTTGTTAATTATTATCATGAAACCTAGCTTAGTTACATATTAGGGTTTTGATCTCCTTTTATAAAGATTGATCTATTTGTACTTTATTTATTCACTTTTGATTAATTGCATTTTCTCTTTTCGCTCATCAAGAATGTCTCATCTATGAATCTGAGAATTCCGATCTCCATAGCTTTTGTGTCTCTCTTTCTATGATAGGTATTTGCATGCAGGTGATTCTTGGGAGCTGTGGGGTTTAGCTTTCATCAACTCAACAGAACCAAATAGATGGAACACCATAGATTTACTTGTTAACAAATGATGCTGCTATAAATAGTTTTACAATTGATATGAACTTGATCACTCCTTCGCTATTGATAAATCTACAACACATGATATATCTTTCACACATGATTATGCTAGCCAATAGAAACTCAGCGTAGGCCCTTAAACTTGAACGTAGGTCCTCAAGATCTGAATGCAACCCTTTAAACTCAACCACTATTGTCATAGATGATGGACAATAGCCTGTATACTTTCAACTTGAACCCCAATATGGAATGGAATTACCACAACCAATAATTATTCACAATTACAGCTCAGAGTTCAAGTTAATCTCTTGAACACATTTACTTCTCAATTTACAGTGATGATAGATGAGAAGCCAACTCAAATTGCTCTTCAAACTTGATACTTTTCAGCAAAAAGAAATACTTCCAACAACGGTAATCATAGCTTGAGGAAGACAATGATAAATTCTTAGAATGTATTCCACATTACATCAACTATGAATTAAATGTGTAATTCTACTTCAAACCCTTATGCCTTGGCAAGAGAATTCAAATCACAAAACCCAGAAACCCTCACAAAGGCAATAATAATAAAATATACAATTGGATGATCAATTCACATTATGGGAGCCATATTTCATAATATCCATTGTTCAAAGTAGATTCAATTACACACCTTTCACTTAAAAGTTTTTTGCTTTATACTTAGGCACATAATATGATTTATTATTTTTTGTTTGGCTCTCAATTATGATGTTTTCAACCATATCATGATATTTGGACATACGAGGTCATAACCTTGGCATATTTAGTTGAATAATAATAATAATTCATTTGTCTTGCAAAAATATCTGAAGAAGCATCATAATTGAAATCTAAGAACATAGGAGTGACCTTGATGAAGAACATGATGAATGAACCTAACAAGGTGACTTACTAAAAATAGACACTCCTTCCAAGATTCCTGGAGCCTAAACAAGAAACTAGAAATAAAAATTGAGAGCATCACTCATCTCCTCTAACTCAACTGAGCTCATTATAACCAACTATTGACTTACTAAAAATAGTAAGTCCCTCTAAACAGAGCCAAAACTCACCATAGGTCATTGGAAAGCCTAATAACTCCACAACTGAGACTTTCAAATCCCTCGGTCAACTCATGAGGGTCATGATAATAAGTTGACCAAACCAACTACATGAACCTACTAAAAATGGGGACATTACGAGTATAAAACCCTAGAGGATCAATCCCTTTATTTTTCACTTATTAGGTCAAAATATGTTTATAGCACAAGAAATGGAGTAACATACAACTTGCAAGGTGTTATAACAAATCAGAAAACTATAAGTGGAAGATAATCTACTGTGTTATAACAAATCTCAAAAAAGGTAATGATAGACTTATTTTTCAATTTTGATTATGATGTTATATTGAATTTTAATATATTTGTGCATAGGCTTATGCTATTTCTTATGCGTGGGTAATTCTACAAACTCTCAAGAGGGTAAATAGTTGTGATATCTTAGTAAGAGATTTAACTTTTATATGTGTCTTGTCTAATTTATCCTTTAGTAATTTGCAAATAATAACTCTAGCTTGCAAATGTTGTTTATGATGCTATTTATCCACACAATGAAGTATGAATTGTTGTTTTTTATATATTATGATTTGCTCTTAAATTATGTTGTTGTCTATAAGTGGCAATTTGTTTCTTACAACTGATATGAAGCCTATTTGGCATGCACTTAGTTTGAGCAGTTCCAATAAGGAATTGGTATATAAACTAAACGTTCTCCGATGATTCTTTAAGGGTCCATTTGGCTACAAGAATAAGAATACAAGAATAGGAATACGTATTCTAGATTTGTTAATCTGAGAATACAAAATGAGAATACGTATTCTTATTCTCTATTTGGTTCACAAAAAAAAAAGTAGAAACCTACAAGACTAGATAAGTTAGATAGTGCAAATCACAATCTTCATTCTGCCTTCCCCTATTTAAGTTTCTAGATTTGGGTCTCATCAAAATCAACCTCACAATATTTGGGAGCCTCCGAATTGATGGAGGGAAATGAAGAAGGGGAGCATTTGCATAAGTGAGAGCATCGCCAGAGTGAGACAACATCAGCCATATCCAACTTGATTCCTTAAAGCTACTCTAACTAAGATGTGTATTGTTGTCGAGGGGTGAAGCTTAATAAACATCTGTGACTATCCAAAGTAGTGGACGTTCAGTAAGACAACTCAAACTTAGGGTTCCTATGTTGCAGGGTTCCTTAACCATACAATGAAATAAAACTCTGCAACGAAAAATGAGAAATAAGATGTATATACCTAATTAGAAGTCAAACCTGCACTTGTTACTCCCACCTTCTCATAAGTCGAACCTGCAATCCGTCTGTAAAATGCTAGAAAAATCATGGAAGCTTGAGTTTGAGGAAAATGAGTAGAAGCTTGAGCGCCAAAAATGAGCAGCCACATTTTTCATCGACCCAAATTTTTTGGTTTTTTAACAAAGTAAAAAACTGAAATAGGAATAAGTATTCCAATTCTACCTATTTAGGTGGAATTGAGATACTCATTTTTTTGGGCGTAAATGAAATACATATTCCTATTGTATGTCTATTCCCAATTCCTAGCTACTGCACCCAAACGAAGATTTCTAAGATTTCAAGAATAGACAGATGCCTATTCCATCCGTATTCCCCTTGTCAAACGGGCCCTAAAAGAATGAGGTGAACCCCACTTTATACTTGCGATCCAAGGACGAGGAGATGCGATGAATAAACACCTTTATCAATTGATTCATAATTGGTTTGGCTAATATCTTAACCAATCATTATATAAATTGTTTCCCTTCATATGCGACTTATCACTATATACGAATCCTTTGTTTGTTCACAAGAGTGTAAATACTTAGTCAATTCTTACTAAATATTTTTGACCAATGTCAACTTATAACAATTGTTGACTTCATTATTAACATGTCTATTTATTAATAATACATGTGTCATCAAACACACATATACCTCCTTTGTGGTCATCATATAAAATAATGATATTCTACTACTTACAACTATTGTATTACATATGTCATTTATTGATATCAATGACATCATTTATGTGATTGTTTCATGTCTAAATTGATAATCTATCTCATGTTAAGTTCCATTATGCAATATTATTAACTATTTTCCTGTGCATCCCATCACTCATGGTGTCTTGTTCATATTATTATAATTAGTCATTGTAATCCATGTTGACGATTCATAGATGAATTCAATACTATGTATCCTCGTAGTTACTTCATATTTAATATGGATTTCATCTTGTGATCTTAGTATGTCAGAATGCCTTCATATTTTCTTAGTCATATTATTAAATCATTCTATCCTTATTCTTTCATCTTTGCCTTCTTAAGAAGTGAGACCAACATACACCAATTTGTGATTAAAAAATTGTTTGTTCATCCTCATTGATAGTTGGTTTCTTAATGACCGTAGATGAATTACTTCCCCTTAATTAGGTTTTAGATGATTACAATCATTATGTAGGGTTGAGGCTGTTGCAGGAGAATCCTAGGTGTAAGGGTTATCTTGCATCACCCCCAAAAAATATTGTCTAGTTTTTCAATAAGGGTTATCTTTGTGTAAAGTTATTATTTTTGAAAATTTATTATTTTTTAGTAAGTTTATTTATTTATTTTAGCTTAGAATACTCCAATTTCTTACTTGAAGGTTCACTTTGGTTATATTAGCACGTTAGTTAAGTTTTACTGTACAAACAAGTCTAGTTTTGAAGATATTAATTTTTTTAAAATTTTGACAGAAGGGTAAAAAGACTTGAAATCAGAGGCTACAAAAGTGAGCCAAACCTTGGCTGATTGACAATTTGGTAGTGATGTTTGTAGAGAACTTCCCGTTATTTCCAAAATGGGGTTATAATAGTCAACTGTGTCAACGAGCCTATTGTCCTCAATTTTGACTTCACAAAATTTAGACAACCCTACACAATTTTCTTATGGATTCATAGGTGTACCCTATAAGTTTTAATTTATTGATAAATAAGCATAAAGTCAATTCATTATCCCTGAATTTAACTTAGTGTTTCTTTTATCTTGCATTTCTTTTGTAGGTTTCTATGGAGTTGAATCTCAAATTGCTTGCTAGTAAGAGGTTTTCTTCTTTGATCACAAACGCTAGATTTTTGACAAAATTTTGTGTGCTTTCTTTGTTCTTCTTTGTGTAGTAAATAGTTTTTGGTATTGTTTTTGCATTAGGTGAATAACCCTTGGAATTTCGCTCATTTTGAGCTCACTTAGGTCAAAATCAAAGTTGTCTAACTCAAGTTATAGGGGGAAAAGTGAGGTTTTTTAGAACAACTACATATCTTGAATTAAAAAACCTCATAAAGTGGGCTTTTTATTGGTAAAAACATAATATAAAATTTTATTTAATATTTAAAGTGGATTTTCTAGTCCATTTTAAATTTTTAACTCATTCTAAGTTGATTTGCCTACAGGCTTTTTATGTTTTATGAAAATAATCTATTTCAATACTTATTTTCATGTTACTTTATTAAAAACTATAGTTAGATTTTAAATTTAATTGCATGACACTTAAATGCAATTAAGTGGGATTTTTATTATTCATTGCATATATCAACATACAAATCACTTTATGAAAACTCACTAATAAATTATAAGCTCCAACATCATTAAAGTGCACTATTTAAATTCAATAACACATTTTAATGTGTATAATGGGGTTTTTATATGCTTTTGTATATTTAAAACTTATTAAATTAATATAAGTAGAGATTTTGAATCCATTTACTCATGTTGCACATATAAGTTCATTTTAATATTTTAATGCATTTAAGTGGAGTTTTTCAAACCTATTGCATATGCATTTTTAAAATTGCCTCTTAAGTGGACTTTTGAGATTAATTTACATGTTATTATAACATCCAAATACATGTTTTAATTGAGTTTTCACTTAAGTAAACTAAAAGAGGTATTATTTGATCCTATTGCATATGTTTTTGATAAAATAAAACTCATTTCTATAAGACAAAACTAGAAGTGGCATATTTTGACCCCATAACTATGTTTTAAATGTGAAAAGAACATGCATATGCATTGGAAAACCTCATTTTTCACTTAAAGATTATAAGTGGTGATTTATACAATACCATGTTGTCTTAAACATGTTTTTCACTTCTAAAAGTGCGTTTAATTAAGAGTGGCGATTTTAGATTCATTTGCATGCATGCTTGGAATTTGATGGTCGCCAATGCTTGTCATATGATTTTTTAATGATGACTAATTTTTTTTCATGCCTTTTATTATACATTTGAAGAAAAAATTGGTTGTCAAATTTTTCGTTATAAAATAATTTTACAGATGATATTAAATTTAAATATTTTATAAATTAGAAAATAATAAATATTAATTAGTAATATATTAAAAGTCTCTATGAATAATTTATAATTATAAATTAGTAATATATATAAATCTCAAATACAAGAAGCAACTTTCCGAGTTCTTGTATGTATGATTTTTAAATTAATATAATTATATAACAAATAATATAAAACTACATACTTAATATTGTAAGTTACTAGAAATAAGTTTTTCAAATTTATTATATTTTATTTCAACAAGATTCTAAATTAATATAAATATACAATTATTGAAATAGAACCATATTTAAATGTGCCACCTCCCCCCCCCCCCCAATAGAAAGGAAATGGGATATTAACTTGTTACATCTCCACTTTATGTTAAAAAAATAATGGCTCTGCAAAGCAGCGAAATTATGAAAAAGCAGACGACAAATATCTCAACTATTAAACCCCAATTTTTTGTAAAAATCACTAACCCTATCGAACCCCTAAGAAGTAAGTCGAATGACAATAAGCAAACAAATCCAAAAGTTCAGTGGGTGAAATCAGCCTCAATAGGCAATGAAGGCACATTTGCAGCATTTTTGAAGCTACATGAAGAAAGGAGTGAAGTTATCTAGAAACAAAGGGAAGTCAAATCAAACACAAATTGTCCTTTGGATGAGAACCCTGGCTAGAAAATGGTAAAACACAGAAAGTGAAACAAAGGTACCAATCAAGGATCTAGGGCTTTAGGAAGACCAAACACTCAGCAAAAATGGGTGAAAATAAATGAAAGAACCAAAAATAAAATGATAATAGGCAGATCTGGCCCAAGCAACCTAGTGCAACTCACCAAATCAACCAAGGTAATAAGCTCTCTATACAAATCAAGTACCATACTACTTAATCGCCACATTTAGGAAACATATCTAAATATTATGAACACAACTTACATCAACAAAAGCCAGTAACAATTTCAACAGTAAATAATATTCCTATAGGATTCAACCCAAAACCATGGAAGACCCTATCACTAAACCCTAGGACCTATCTTGCCTCATCAAAACCCCATCAGGATCATATGAGATATCAAAATCACCTCACTGAGAAATCTATACGTAGACCCTTAACCCTTACATTCTTCCCCCAAGCAATAGCTCCCTCCACACTAGAAAAATCTTTTGTTAAATCCCCAAAACCCTAGCTTAATCACGTCAAGCCTTATTAGATCAAAAAACAAAAACACTATTATCATTAATAATATGACATGATTTCCAAAAGAAAGGCCTATATGCATATTGGGATGCTCGAGTAGATAGAGAAGAAATATTAGGGGACTGGTTTCACATATTCAAACTGGAATAGGTAAGTATAATTCCTCTTTCTCATAGATTAGTATATATTCATTGTAATACTAAATCATTTAAAAATAAATTTTTGTCTACTCCTCCATGATTCTTTAAAGGATTTTTTATTAATTTCATTAAATGGTCACCAAATTTTATTGAGCTATCAGTTCATCAACTTAGATTGCCAAAATGGCTAAACATCAAGAACATCCCTATGGAAATTTTGCATTCTCAAACACTGGTAAGATTATTCTTGACATTAGGAAATCTTATAGGGACTTCAGTGGATAAAAAAACTATAGCTCTAGCAAAATTCTAGTCAACCTTCATGTAGAAAATAAAGCAAATGGATCTATTAGAATAATAACTAATAGATCAATTTATGACCTGCAATTTGAAAAATATAAAGGAAAAATTAAAGAATTATATCTAGTAAATAAATCACTATCAACAAAACCTCCAAAATTCAAACTCACTCCTACTAAGAGAAACACAAATTTTGATAAACTACTCTCAAAATATAATGAAGCAAACATGGAAGAACATGTGATAGAAAATACAAAGGAAGGTGATCAATTGGAACAATGCCATAGAATGGTGACCAAAATATAGAATATGATAACTCAAGAAAAAGGAAGATAAAAGGAGAAATTCAAGATAGTGAGCAAATTAGGGAGTTCGAACCTATTTCAAAAAAAAGATTAACATTAAGAGATAACAATAAGGTAGAAATAAATGATCAAAATCTAGAGAAGAACCTTAGGTTAATAGGTTCTAACATGAGGAGGATATTAAAAAGATCCAGATATGTGAAAAATGTGTGGAACATAACATTTCAATTGAGAATATTAAAGAAAATTTGAAAATATATAATCAACTAATAAATGAATTTATATTGATCCATAATGATATTGTGGATCAAATAGAAATATGGGAAAAGGCACATACTCAACACCAGGATGAATGTAGGGAAGACATGGACCTCTCAAACAAAATAGAAGGAGAAAAAATAAAGAAAGGAGCAAGATTAATTCACATTAATCCTCAACCACATAATGATCAACATACTGAGGGTATACTCCAAGTAATAGGAGTAGACAAGAATCAAGAGACCCATACAAAAAATGAAGAAGCCAAGGAATTAAGAAAAAAGAAGATTAACTCAGCTAGGAAAAAGGAAACAATCGAAACATCAAGCTCTAAATCTCCCACATTTGAAATTAATAACATTCTAGCATATAAAGAAAGCACAATAATTAGAGATATGGAAACAAACTATGGACATAACACAAATGAATAAGGACTACATGAAACAACATAGAGTGGAAAGAAAGGATCTCAAGGTAGCCCTAAGTATTTCGACGAAAAAAAACACAAGTTCTGGTAGACACCATAAATGTAAAAAATTAATTCACATTAGTAGGAAATAAACAACAAACAAAGTAGGATTCATCAAGATTCAATGAATTACATGGGGAAGTAGCAATAGTGCTGAATGTATTATGGATAGAAAAATATGGGAACATGGAAAAAATGGATAAAGAAGAGAGGCTCTCCAAGGAATGTTGGGAAGAGTTCAGACTAGTGGATCTATTGGAGGAAGAACGTCAATCTATAAAAGAAAATTTAAGTAGCGAGATGGGTGAGGACGAGACAAAGATGATAGCGAAAGAAAGATGTTGGAAATAACAATGGGAAAGTATGTTCTGAGAGGCGGGGAGGGGTGAATCAACACTTAAAACTTTTGCCTCTAAAACATATCACCATCATCCATCTCATAACTTAACATATAAACTAAAATAAATTACATGCATCACATCCATAGCATAAAGTAAACAACACATAACACGATAGATTGGTTACCTAGAAACCCTCCAATGAGAAGGTAAAACTGGGGTGGGGATGACACCCAAAAATCTTCACTATTACAGTTGTAAAGTGTGACCAATTATGGTTACAAAGTGTTTGATCATAAGCTATGATCTACTCTATGAGAGGTCTGCCCTATTAAAGGCTTACAAAGACTATTACATCTCACTTTGCTAGAGGATTACAAAATCACAATTGAGTAAGTACTCAGTTAAGAGATTTACAACAACCTGTTAGGACTACTCTGTTAGGAGATTTACTCTGTATCACTTGTTAGAATGATTCAACACCATGAGCCTTCGGTTAGCACTTTGCTACTTAATGTCAGATCTTCTCTTTGCTAGTTGTCTCTTGATCCTTCTGATAAGATCTATCTTTCCCTATCCTTTCACTTCTTGTCTCTATTCCTCTTAGATTGATTCTGATTTAAATAACTCTATCATAGCCATCATAGCCACCATGAATTCTCTCTAACCTCTTAGCATTCGTCTCCTTGCACATCCATGAACTCTCTAGGATTTTTCCTCCTTAAATAGGCATTGGTGGATATGGGTTAGGTCAAAATCAATGACTGAGGTTGATCCATAATGCCTCCTTAATTTGATTGGTTGCATGTAATGCATAGGGATTCATAATATGACTCCATACTTATCTCTTATAATCATAAATTCATGTTATGTCAACCTAAAAATGGTTTACATAGGATTGTGTACCATAAAAAATAATTATGCCAAAAATTGTTCACTCGACATCCAAACACTCTAAAACTTAGCCTTCACTATGACCTAAATGTTGTAACTCAACTTCTGTAGAACTCAACACTAACTGTTTCTCGACACCTAAATCACTCAGCATGCATAAAATTCTCAACATTGGAGTGACTTTGCATATACTATATTCTCAACACATAGTAGTGCTTGACACTTATTAGTCATATTATTTGGCATGTACTATCTGGAAACTTATGCTTGACATGCTTTGATCACTTGGCTCACACTGATTGCTTGGCTCACTCTGATAACTTGAGATGCACTATAATTCTATTAGATGATTATTAAGTGTTTTGTCACTGCCTTGTCAAAACCAAAATGAGATCAACAATCTCCCCCTTTGACATGAGTGGCAAAAACACTTTGTCATGTGCATAAGTCACACAATGTATATTCGTTGCTCAACTTCTATACAAAACTTTCAAAATCTCAAAATTTGTAAAAATGTTGTCTATCTACCATACCTTATTAATCCCCTTGAGTAAATACTTCATTTCTATTTCAATTATTCCTGCTAAGTAGATATCTGCCTTGACAAACATTTTTCTCCAAAATTTCATAATCCTCCTTTTTTGACACTTATGTCATTTGGGTTGTACACTACTAATGTGTTTGTCTAAAAATAGCTTGTAAAGCTCCATTATGATCTTCAATGATGCATCCCAATTGTTTCTAGCTATCTCTAGGGATTGATATTGAATGTCTAGCTAGGTAGTAAGGTCCACTAAGTCGTCATGTGTAGAAAGATGAGAATATTTCTTCATCAAAGTTTCTACATAGGCTAGTTCCTTGTGCAATACTTCCATGTGAGTTGTCAACATGGATTGGATATTGATCAAGGTAGATCTGATATTTTCATCCTGTGCTTGCAACTCGATAAGCCTACCTTGAGTCGCCAGTAACCTTTGAAAATGTAACTGACTATTTCCTAGAGATTGGTTTAGCATAGTACCTATGAGTTGTAAATCTCCCTGCACCTAGTCAATAGTCTATTATACTTCCTTAGTAAATATATCTACACTACATAGCTGAGTGTATAGAGAAAAAAAGTTCCCTAACACCTTCTTCACCCTTTCCATTTTAGTTGCTAGATCAACCTATCTTAGTGCAATAGAACTAGATATCTTCTCCAATACCTTGGTATGAAACTTTCTTTTCGACCATTCTAATAATTTTATATTAGAATCTAGGTCTTCATCTTTTATCTTTTCCACAATAGTGAAAAGTTGCTCTATAATATTCTTATCTTCATTTATTTCTGAGAGGCTAAAAACATCAATGAATATTTCTTTCATGTCATGCAAGACTTGATTTTTCTTATACTTCCTTCTTAAGATTTCTTGCATCTTCTTCCTTGGTAGAGCATCTTGAAGAATACTCATTCTTCAATAGTGATTGTAGATAAATCAAACTTTGGTAGATCAATCACTTCATCTAAGCTTACATCCTCAAATGATGTAACATCATCACTCTTGAGTGTGCTAGAACTTGGCCTTGATATTTGCAAAGGTGTGTCCTGTGTACTCGGCCTTTGAAAAGCTTGACTGCAAATAGGAGATGTAGAAACTAGTAAAGTGACCAGTGCCTATATGGAAACTTTCTCCTTAGGTGTAGTAGTCAACTTCAACTCTTCAGTCTTGACTCTTTCCTTCTAGGCTTCATGAGGTACAAGACTTGCTTCCTTACCCATGTTCACTTCTATTCCATCATTGTCAACAATCATTAAAGCTAGTAAAAATGAACTCTTTAGGCTTGGCACTGATGTATATGTAGATTGTGCTTTTGCCTTTTTGATCTAAATGTCAATTTTTGGCATTGCAGATGGTGTCTCTATTGTAAAATCCTTCTATTCAAGGTTTACACTTTTATCTGTATGTAGCTCCTATGATTTCGTTTCCTTTACCTTTGTAGTTTGTGGGGGCATATTTGATGTGTCTAATTGCTTCTCCCTTGCAAATGCAAGTTATGCCTTTTGAATCTCATCTACTCTCACCAATATTGGATTACTGCATAGAAGTGATACATCAGTAGAGTCTTGTAGTATTTTCTTCACATCATCCTCAGTCAAAGGATTGACATTTTTTGATGTATTATCAAGAATATCCTTGATAATAACTAAGTGTTGTTAACTCTCTTGATCTCCATGTGGTGGGCTAGCACTAGGCATTTGCACATCCTGTACATCTTGCTTCCCTTCTTCAACTATTGCCTCCTTTGATGTTCCTTCAGTTTCCTCCACAATACCTTCCTTGACTAGGTTATCTTTTGCAGTATCTACGACTTCTTGTTCACCTTTCTTAGTTATTGCTTTAGTGGATGAACCATAAATAGATTTCCAAATTGACATGCTCTTGGTCACCACATCTTCTATGTTCTTCTTCAGAGTATGGAATGCTTTGTATTTGAGAGAAAATTTCCCTTTGTGTCTCTCTATTGCCTTATCAATAATTTTCTTATCCAATTTAGACATCACTTGGGCTAGTATAGTTTCCTTGATTTGTCTTTCAGTTTGTAGATTGAATTGGCACTTTTTCTCAACTCTTTCATATAAAATCTTTGGTAATGAGTTGGAAAGGTCTAGAGGAGTGGTCCTAAAATTTACCATCATGTCATATATGGCCTCCTCTACATTATTTTTCTCTACACCTCCTAACTTATCAAAATCAACATGTGTGAAACCTAATAAATCCATATTGGTCTTAATATTTTGACACAAGTTATCAATGTTAGAAGAAGGATTGTGTCTTACCACCTTGAATTGACTCAAGTCATCAAACACTATCTTCTCCTCATCTGACTCTACCTGTGGCTTGCTTTTCTTCCTCAATCTCTTGTAAGTCTTCTTAGCAGGCTGACTTGGCTCTTCTATGACATTTTCTCTTTTGCCTTTAGGCTCTATGAATTTTGTAGCCTATACAGTGGCTTCCCTTGTGCTTGACCTAGTTAAAGGTACAATGGGCTTTTGTTGTGACTACTTCACAGTCTTCTTTGGTTTCTCCACTACCTATTCCTTTACTTTCCTCTTTTTCTTAGTTTCCTTGGGTGCTTCCTCAACTTATTCTTCCTTGAAACCTTCAACATCATCACCTTGATCTTATTCTAGGCCTTCTATTAGTTCCAGTGGTACTTGGCCTTTTGATTATTCATCTTCATCTTCATCTTCTTCTTCTTCATCACCACCTTCACCAAACCTTTCTTTTGGATTCTTCACTAGTTTGTTCTTGTTCCTGATCACCAAGGTAATCTGTAGGTTAATAGTTATTCTAGAAATTAGCCTCATCACAGTTTCCAAAGGATTTTGCATCCTTGTCAATTTCTTTTGCTAATAAAGTTGTGATGGTTGCTGAGGTTTCATCCACATTGATCTCATATGGCAAGGGTTTTAACCATCTAACCTTGGGTATTGCTTTTTGCACATATGTGTAATCTACATCAACTAGGAAACACACATCATTGAAATGTTGTTCCACTAATGATATTGGAATCCTTATTCTCTATTTCATGGATTTCTTAAAATCCTGAAAATAACTTGTCATAACATACTCAAAATTATCTCCAAGATGCTCAATGAACTCTATTATCTGGTGTATGATATGTTTGTTTGTCTTCCACACCACTTTACCAAAAGTAGGGAATGTGTTTTGCACACAGAAGAACATGCAAACAATCAAAGAACCAAACTTACAATATGCACTTTTGGCCTTCCAGATGGATTTCAAGTTTTTTGATTTCTATTGTAGTTGCAACTTGGTAAGGTCATAGGAATGGTCTCTCTTTATAATTTTATAATCTAAATCCACTACCATACAGGAAACACTATTTAGTTAACTTGACTAAAAGAAATTGTGAGCTATCACTCTAACTACAAAGGCAACTAAGGGATATGATATTGTGTCTATTGGCATCCCTCTCTTGTTCCACATGACACCCATGTTCTTCTCAATAATCTCTTTTGCATGACTTCTTATACTCTTAGGTCTATCTAGGGTAGGGTACCCTATTACTTGGTTCACAACCCATTTTGAAATACTAATTGGCTCATTATCTAACCAAATTTGATTGTCATGTATGTGGCTCAACACAATTTTGATCCATTTAGTTTTAAACACCTAAGGAAAGTCCAGGGCATGAGTCAACCCTTTCTTCTCAATGATTTTGTTTTCCTCTTTTAAAAATCCATTCTAACACAATTTCCTATAGATGTCTCTAATCTCCATGTCTCCTACTTTTCCAACCTTACAAGTATAACAACAATGCACATCCTAAACCATTAAAACTTTTGGTGGTAACATAGACAACACACTAGACAGATCTCTGTTATATGCAATCTCAAGAATAAAGTGAAATGGGGGTTGCCTCATATCATTTATAATTAATTGAACATTAAAAAACTCTTTCCCTTCTTTCCTAACTATTGATGAAGAACTAGCTACCATTTTTTACTCCTAAGGTTTGCAAAAGAGAAACACAAGAACTTGACACAAGTTAAATGCCTCACAAATCTTTTGAATAATGTTGAGTAGCGGTTGAATCTAGTTTGAAAACACTTTAATCTCCTTTTATAATTTTCCTTCATGCTCTTCGTGCTCTTCAAACTCTAGTAAGTGAAAATGAGTTGAAAATTGACTATATAACCCTTCAAACTCAGTATTAATTGCTCAGTGCTTACACAATTCTAACCTCAACTTATCATAGGACTTCCAACATGCTTAGCTAACATAGTGAACTTGACACTCACTACAATATCTCCTTAACTTGGTGACAACTACAATACCTTTCATGCTCAACAACAACTATAATACTTTCCATGCTTGAAAACAACATAGAAAACAACAAAATGATAGATTTTCTCTAGGTTCCAATCACTTCATCGTGTATTAATTCATACATATATAATCTTTTGAGAGCTTAGATATTTGGAATTGATGCATAATATAACTTTCAAATATCAGTTCTACACATATCTTTGATTTCCTAGTTGGGGTGATGTGATCACCTGATCCATTGGATGAAGTGATCTCATATGCACTTTATGTACTGCAATCTTCCTTCTTTTTCCATGTCTTTCTCATCTATATCTTCACCTTTTTAACATCAACCTTTCCATTAATTTTTCCAAATTCATTTCTTGGTACCGGTGACCGAGTTGGACAGTTTTTGCCAACATGACCAGTCTTAAGACAACTAAATCATACAATCTCATTCAACCATCTATTTTACTTGACTCTAAAATGTGTTCTTATGCAATTTTTAGGAATGTGACCATAATCTTGGTAATAGTGACAACCGTACCTTGTGTTATAATACCAATCATAAGAATTTCCATTGTGGTTTACCTTTGTTTTCTTGTTTGATGTCCACTTGGATTTGGATCTACATTCATATGCCTTGTGTCCATACTTTTGACAGTTGTAATAATAACCTTCAAATCTCTGAGTGTTGGTAGTCTTGGTCCTACATTCATGTGCCTAATGTCCTTGTTTCTTGCATTTGTGACAATGCCTTTTGAATTTTTGCCTAGGGTTTTGGTTTCCATTGTTACTCCTGCAAACATTTGTTATGTGACCCAATTTTTCACAGTGATGAGAAGTGGGCTTAATGTTCTTATCCGTGTTGTTCCTTTGTTCACCACTATTAGATGATTCTCCTTTTTTAGTTGTGGAATACTCTAAGCCAGTAGTGTCATTGCTTGATCTTGGTGATTCCATCAATTTTTCAAAGTACTTGATGACTTCTCTAGCTTTGTTGAGCTTTTTCCTTTTCAGTCTTCAATTCATTTTGTAGTAGGGTGTTCTATGTTTCCAAAGTAGTAATCTCAATGTCTTTCCTATTTGATTCTTGATTTGTAATCATCAACTAATTCATTATATCCAATTGCATGGTTGCAAGCTTTTGCACATCTGATGTCTTCTCTTCAATTTTGTTAGCTAGAAATATTTAATCTTCTTCAATCATAGCTCTATCTTCTTTAGATTTATTTTTCAGTTTGGTTGTCTCACACAAAAATATTGATTGTGCTTCTTGTTCCCTTTTTAGAATCCTAACTTCTTTATTTAGGACATTGTTCTTCTCCATCAGATCTTAATTGTTGCATCAAACTCTCCTGAGTTTCCATCCTCAAATAATCTAGTAGTATCTACTTCTTGATATTGAGTTTCATCTTGTTGAATAGCCATCTCTTTCCTTCTCATCAATGAATCTTGCAATTTATCTCTTACCTCCTTAAGTTGATGTAGGGAAAGTTGTATTTCAATCTTCTAGTTCTCAATAGTCTTTCCTAGTTTGTAGACTTCCATTTCAAGACCTTACCTCCAAAGTTGTCAAACTTTCCTTCAAGAGAACAAACCTCTAATACCAATTTTTGGAAATAATAATGAGAAATTAAGTTCTGAGGTGGTGGGGGGGTGGGGAGGGGGCAAATAAACACTTAAAATTTTTGCCACTAAAACATATCACCATCATCCATCTCATAACTTAACATATAAACTGAAATAACTTAACATGCATCACATCCCTAACATAAAATAAACAACACATAATACAATAAATTGGTTACCCAAAAACCCTCCAATGAGAAGGTAAAACTAGGGTGGGGATGACACCCACAAATCTTCACTATTGTAGTTGTAAAGTGTGACCAATTATGGTCACAAAGTGTTTGATCATAAGCTATGATCTACCCTATGAGGGGTTTTCTCTATTAAAGGATTACAAAGACTGTTAGATCTCACCTTGCTAGAGGATTTCAAACTCACAATTAAGCACTCAGTTAAGAGATTTAAAATAACCTGTTAGGTTTACTCTGTAAGGATATATACTTCGTATCACATTTTAGAATGATTCAACACCATGATCCTTTGGTTAACACTGTATTTCTTAATGTCAGATCTTCTCTTTGTTGGTTGTCTATTGATCCTTTTGATCAGATCTATCTTTCCTAATCCTTTCACTGCTTGTCTCTATTCCTCTTAGACTGATTCTTATTTACATAACTCTATCATAACCAACATAGCCACCATGAATTCTCTCTAACCTCTTAGCATTCATCTCCTTGTGCATCTATAAACTCTCTAGGTTTTTTCCTCCTTAAATAAGCATTGGTGGATATGGGTTAGGTCAGAATCAACAGCTAAGGTTGATCCATAATGCCTCCTTAACCTTCCCTTAATCTGATTGGTTGCATGTAATTCATAGGGATTCATAATATGACTCCATACTTATCTCTTATAATCATAAATTTATGTTATGTCAACCCAAAAATGGTATACATAGGAGTTTGTGCCATAACAAATAATAATGCCAAAAATTGTTCACTCGACATCCAAAGACTTTGACGTTCGACCTTCACTATGCCCTAAATGTTGTAACTCGACTTTTGTAGAACTCAACACTAACTATTACTCGACACCTGTTGGCATGTATAGATTGCTCGGCACTAGAGTGACTTGGCACATACTAGTGCTCGACACTTACTAGTCATATTACTCGACATGTACTATCTAAAAACTTATGCTTGACATGTTTTGATCACTCGACTCACACTAATTGCTAGGTTCACTCTAATCACTTGTCATGCATTATAATTATACTAGATAATGACAGTGTTTTGTCATTGCCTTGTCAAAACCAAAATGAGATCAACAAAGAAGACATACAAGAGAGATTATTGGAAGAGGTTAGACTAGAAGAATTAAATAATAAGGTAGAATTAGGTGGAGATGTAATCCAAAAAGCTCAAATCAATTTGAGAAAATTAGGGATAACCCAAAATATAGATGGGATTTCTCTACCAAAATGTGGGGAAACAGAAAAAAAAAAGAAAAAAAAAGAGGCAAGAAATCTATAGCAGAGATAAGAGAAAAAAATGGAAATGTACAAAATCAAAGGAAAATTCAGGATACTTTGAAAGGTGGGAAGGTGAAGGCCCTTCCCACTAAGAAATGAAGATAACATCTTGGAATGTTAGGGGACTAAATGCCCCTACCAAAAAGTGCTTACTCAAGCACAACTTAATATTTTTTAACTCAAAACTAATAATGATATAGGAAACTAAGCTAAGAAAGCAAGATGGTGAGAAACTAACAAAAAACTTGGCATTTGGAAGACCATTTTGAAGGAATTAGAAGGAGCCTCAGGGGGAGTTGGTTTGGTTTGGAACCCATGGAAGATAAACTTAGAAGGTATAATAGTAAACAAAAATTGGATGGTAGGATGAGTTAAAAGTTACAAATTAGATATACAATTCACAATCTCAAATGTATACAGTCCGGTATAGACAGGAGAAAAGAAGATGCTCTGGAATGAAATCAACAACTTTATGGACCTCATCCAAGATGAGAATTTCTGGGTGGGAGGTGACTTCAATTCCATTTTATATCTAAAAGCAAAAAGTGGGGGAACCCAAACCATATCTCAAACAATGTTAAATTTCAAAGAATGGTTTTCAGAAAAACCATCTCATAGAGACCCCTCCTACGAATAGTCAATATACATTTTTCAATAGGCATAGGGACTTCTGTCAGATTGGAGAAAGACTAGATAGATTTATCTTCAAAGAGAATTTATAGACATTTGATTTCTCCATTCAATCATCAATACTGCCCTATGTCAGTTTGGATCACTTCCTTGTCAATATAGATATCTTTGAACCTCATAAACCAACAAAAAATCCATCTAAATGTGAAAAAATGTGGTTTATGGCTGAAAGTTTCATGGAAAATATTAATAACTAGTGGAAAGAAGAAGTAGCAGAAGGATCCAAATTTTTTTTTCTTCATGTTTAAATTGAAATAACTAAAACATAACATTTTAAAATGGAATAATAAACACTTCAAAAATATCTTTAAAGAAAAAATAGAGATAGAAGAAGAATTAGAAAACTTAAATAAAATAGATATACAACAAGGAATGGACAATGACAAATTTGAAAAAAAGAAGAAGAAGAATTAACTCATAAACATGAAGACATCTTTAACAAAGAAGAAATCTATTGGAGACAAACATCATGAGAAGCATGGCTTCAGGAAGGAGATTGCAACACAAAATTCTTCCACAACAGTACAATCAGGAATATAAATATCAATAGAATATCGAAAAGAAAAAATAGTTTAGGAACTATTATAGATAACCCTACCCAAATAGTAGATAATTTTGTTAAATATTTTATAGACACTCTAAACTATTATGAACATTCAAATCTCACAACCCAAATTATGATGCTAGAATCTATACCTAAATTAATCAATGCAGAAGATAATAAGATGTTAAATAAAACATTCATGAAAGAAGAAGTTTAAAATGCCCTATTTAGTATGAATCCTGACAAGTCTCCAAGGCCAAATGATTTTCAAGAAAATTTATTCAAGAAATGTTGGCATTTATTAGGTGGGGAATTATATGCAACCATAGAAGATACCAAGAATTCAAGATCCCTGTTATCAGAAATGAATAACACCTTCTTTGAACTCATACCCAAGAAAGAAAATCACATCGAGCTTGGAGATTTTTGCCTTATTTCTCTTTGCAACACCATCTACAAAAATTTATCCAAAACCATCACTAATAGAATCAAGCTTGTCCTCCCCAAATTAATCAGCAGCATCAAACCAACTTTACATCCAATAGGTCTATTTTGGATGGAATAATTATCATTTAGGAATTTATACACTTAGTTCAAACATAGATATCAACATGCATGCTAATGAAATTAGATATTCAGAAAGCTTATGACAAAGTAGACTGGAGATTCCTTTGCAAAAATTTAGAAGCCTTTGGCTTTTAGCATCAATGGATAAACCTAATTTATAATTGTATTTCAACACCCAAATTTTATATTCTCATTAATGGAACACTAGAGGGATTCTTTAGCTCTTCTAGAGGAATCAGACAAAGGGATCTTATCTCACCCTTTCTTTTCATTATTATGGCTAAAACCTTTGGAAGAGCCATAAAAAAGGCTCAATTCAAAAATAAAGTATCAAGAGTATCTATCACAAAAGAGGTCAATAACATCACACATCAACAATTCACTAGCGATACAATGATATCATGTATTAGTAATCCCAATGAAGCTAGAATATATAAAGAAATTATTTCCACTTATATGAGAGAATTAGGAAAAAAAGTGAGTGGGGGAAAAATCATGAATCTTCTTCTTAAACACCAAATTAGAAATGGAAAACAACATCTATCAAATCATGGTATACAGAAGAATTTCCCCCTGCAAGTATCTAGGTTTACAACTAGAGAAAGGTTCTAGGAATGGAAAAGCTTGGGACCCCATCATTGAAAAAATTGAAAAGAAAAAAAATAAGTGGAAAAGTAGATGGCTCATAAAGGTAGGATAAGTAACCAAAATCAAATCGGTACTATCAACAATACCATCTTATAGAATTTCATGACTTCCCTTGCCCAAAGGAATCAAACACAAAATAAATTAGAAATTTAGGGACTTCTTTTGGAAAGGGACAAAAGAGAAGAAAAAACTAGCATTAATAAAATGGGATAGTATTTGTAAACCCAAGACTCAAGGAGGATTGGGAATAAAAAATCTCAGTTGGCAAAATGAAGCCTTTGGGGCCATATTAGTATGGAGAACGTATACAAATAAGGATAGTAAATGGGCAAAAATATTATATAATAAATATCTAACCAACAGCCCCCTCTCCCTAATTCACACTATTAACCCTCCACAAGGGTCGAATACTTGGAACATCATGATATATTGTAGACCTTTAATCACTAATTATCTTACTTGGGAAATGGGTAGGGGAGAAGAAGCCTTATCTAGGAGGACTCATGGGATGAGCTTCCCTCTCCCAATTCATCCTTACTTTCAGAATCCATAAAAATCAAATTGACAAGTCTATGGGGTAGATTTTTCAACAAATAAAAAACCCTTGATCCTAATAATCCAATAGAAATCTAGAAATGGAAGTCAGTAGAAAACACTGATCTAATGGAACACAAGAAACTCCAGTATAAGCATTTTATCAACCTTAGATTGGCCATATACAAAGATTGTTGTGATAAATTAATATGGGAATCTTTGAAAGAAGGAATCTATAAAGTTAAGTTAGGCTATGATCTCATCATTAATTCCCAAAGGTGGGAGCATATTGAAATCCCCCTCACTTTTGTTAGGATCCAACAAGCCTTCCCAAAGAAGGAATTTTTTTGTGGGAAGCATCACAAAATAGAATCCTCAGAGCATACCAGTTTACCAAATTAGGTTTTGAAGGATCATCAAGATGCCCTTTATGCAAATAGGCATCAAATACAATTGACCACCTCCTCTTCTAGTGTAACTTTGCTAAAACATGTTGGAACTGACAACATTTGAAATTGAACTAGCTTTTAGCTCTCCATACCAATCTTAGGGAACATCTCAAGATCTAGCCCAAAGATGGGCAGTCCAAGATCTATAACAACCTCTAGAAGATATCACCATCCATTTCCTATAGGAGATATGGAAGGAGAGAAGCAGGAGAATCTTTAAGAATGAAACATTACAACCTAACTCTTTCCTAAATAAAGTAGAATAGAGTATCACTAAATTCATGAATAATCATCTTAGGAATAATACCAAGGAAGAAGGAACATTCTCAGAATGGAATGCGATAATGAAGAAGAATTAGAACAAGCTAATTAACCCGACTAGGGTTTACACCATAAGTAACAAACATGCCCAAGAAAATTTCACTTGGAAACCCCCTATTTTTTGGTGTGGAGCTTGATCAATCCCCAAGTGGGAGATTGTTAGATTGTGGTGACTAATCAAGAAAGTACTATGCATACTTCATAAATTCTTTGGGGCCACCATGTAATTTTTAAAATTTTTTTTCCATGGTTTAATCCTAAGACCCCCTCCATGAGGTTGGGAAAAGGTTAATTTTGATGGTGCCTCTAGGGGCAACCTATGCATAGCTGGATTGTGATGCCTCACCTCAAACTCTGAAAAATGGATTCTCAAGTATGCTAAACCATTAGGGAGGGTAACTAACAACATAGCAAAATTAGAAGCACTCACCGAAGGACTCAATCTTAGCTTGGAAATAGGAATCAAGAAACTCATAGTAGAAGGATATTCTCAAATAATTCTTAATGCACTTCATAAAAGAATCACACCAAACTAGGCATTAAACTCAAAACTTGAAACAACACTAAAATTTGTGGACAAATTTGAAGAAATCAGGTTCCAACATATATATATAGGGAAGGCAAAAAATTAGTAGATACCTTAGCAAATTTTGGAGCTAATGGTCAAAACATCACTATTTACAATGCATAGTGGTAGCTCAACCTTACCCCTTTTTGCCTCCTTATAATCTGATTTCAAGTAATTCATTACTTGAATTTTATTCAACTAACATTGATTAATCAACTAAAAAGGAAGATAGGGGTGACATTATAACTGCATGCTCATTATTGAATCATTAAAACTTGAGGTGCTTTATTTATCTGATGTAGATCTCTTCACACATACCCTTGATCACACCCTTTATAGCAAATTGTACCATATTTTTTACAAGCACTAAGCTTTGGACAATACATTGGGTGAAGGACAATCTTGAGGCATTTTATAATCTCAGAGATCTTTTTCAAGATGTCCCAAATTTTGGCACAAACATCCTAAAGGAGGGTATCTCCTGATGATGAGGACTCTACTATTTAAGACTCTTTAAATCTTTATCAACTATATCATTGTTGGACTTTTGTGAGTTGTAGGCTATGGATACATTTGTCTTGAGTTGTTCATGTTTTGTATTTGGTGGGATGATACATCTATTAGGATGAAGTCAGGTCTTAGGGATATGGCTTTCTGGTGGGATATTACCACTCTTAGGATTAGCAAGATTGTCAAGCCCAAGGATGGTCTAGTTCATTGTGCCATCAAAATTATCCTAGTTGAGGAGTTCTTTGCTTTAGCTGATAGGCCAAGCATAATTCCAACATTGTGGCTACCATCCTGCATGTGGACAAGGACATTCTAATGCTTAGAGATTTCTATTAGACTACTTTCAAGGATCCCTTTCTTTGTGAGTTGGACGATGTTTTGGGAAATATTCATAATGACCTCTATACCCCCAAAAGGAGTGAGTATCATATTTTGGACTCCTCGAATGAAGTCTTTTTGATCTTGATTATAAAAGAAAAAAGGTTTTTTTTGCTTCAGATGGATCACCTACAATTGGATGTTTCTTCTAGTCGCTATTGAGACATGTATTTGTGTTGACTGGAGAGACATGGAGTGGTATTGCCAGATGGAAGACATCTTGAATGTCTAGCTCTTCTCTTCTCTTGTTGTTTTCAGAGATCTCTATTCTTGATTTTGGGCTCCATGGTTTCTTGGTTCTTCACATGGAAATCTTCCTAGGATTTCTAGTGGTTCCGTGTCATTTTGTTCTTTTTGGCTTGCCCTATTTTTGGTAGGTGGGCTATGCTCCTCTCGGTCATTATGTCTAAGTAGTTTTTTCAGTTATCTTTATTGGCTCCCTATCGTGGTTGAGCCCTTGTAATATATTGTATATATTATGAATACTTATAGTAGATATTTTCATAATTTAAGATACTTGCGTCTATCTGTGGTATCTCATCACTAGATCTCTATAGCTTTACAATGCTTTTATCTTTTCCAATTTTTTCACCTTAGCTCTTGTTTTTCTTTCTTATCTAGGCTTGGACTCTGGCTAGCTCAGTATTCTCTTCTTTATCTTTTGGTTTAGTGACATTTTTTAGCAGACATTCTTCCTCTAGTAAACATGACTTTAAAATTTATAAACTTATCCCTTCTTTTCAAAAGTATCTGCAAATAAAATTAATATTTAGCATTATCCTATTAACAAATGGCAATATAAAGATTTGGCTTAAAGGGACTACTTGATGATAAATTAAAAAATTTAAAGGTATATATCTATTTTTAAACTAATAATGTTAACAAACAAACAAAACTAATTTGCAAACTATGTAGATAAGCAAGATAACATATGTTGGATTTCTAACAATGCTGATGTGCTTAAACAAGTTTGCAGTTATTTACAGTAGGAAGGAAGATGAAAGCTTTTAATTTGTTTGATATGAAGGCCATGAGGTCTTCTGATCCTATCCATCATCACTATTTATGAATTGCAATTTCCCTATGTTGCTCCACTAATTGTTGAAAAGTAGAAGGCAGATTCTCACAAAGTTAATATTTGATCAAAGTTTATTTAAGATTAAAAGACTTCCATGCAAATTGGGGTATGCCGCTTTCAAATTTTTAAAAGTATATGGGATGGAAGTCCTAGGCAAGACTGGAGGTTTTCTTCTCCATTCTTTCCTACTAGTGCTTGTTTGAACAAAGATAACATTTTCTAACCTTTCCTCTTTTTTAATATTTATTTATAAATCAAATTGCTTCTGCCTTTTACCAATCAAAAGAAAAATATATAAATTTAAAAAAAATTTATATATATATATATATATATATATATATATATATATAAATATAAAATAATATATATATATTTCCCATACATATACATTATACATAATAAAATCACATTTATGTATATTATTAATTAAAATACTAAGTTACTTGTAAAAAAATATTGATGGTTTAGTAATAACTTTTCTTGTTATATTGATGGTTCTCGAAAAATTTAACCTATCAACTCATATGATCTTACAAATTTTCAAGTTGTCATTTATGGTTCAAAAGTGCAAAATGACCAAAGTGACCAGCGAATTCCAATCATATTTGCATATGTTTTGAATATGAAAATGTAACCAAAAGGTGTATTTTACTTTGTAATATGAGGCTTTTTGATCAAACACTTGAAAGTAGCAATTTTTAGCCCAAAAACACATGTTTTTGGCTCTCAAAACTTCACTTTTTTTGGGTGTTTTCCTCCAAAAATAGATTTTGCAACCTTCGAATGCTCATATCTTGAGAAATACTTGGTTGTTTTTTATGATATATGGGTCATTCTTTCCCAAAATCACCCAAAGAACACATTGGGAAACTCACAAAGGGAGTTTGTTGAGTTTTTTCTTCATTTTTCAACTCATCTAGAGAGTTTGTTTTTGCTAAAAAATGCCCTAGTTCTGAGCAATTTGAACCATTAAAACAACTAGTGTTTGGATCAAGGTAAGTTTGAAAGCATTTCCTATCCTTCCTAGATTGCATTCAAGTCTTTCAAATCACTTGATATTCTTTGGATGTCATTTTCTGAATTCTTTGCACGTTGTACATTGGTTGGTCAAAACAATTACTAAAATGATGCAATTTTTTTCTCTAACTTCCTACACTTGGCAAGCTCCAAATTTTGACTCATCTCTTGCAAGGATCAATTCAAGATTCAAAGTTTAATTAACACTTCATCTTGCAATATTTCTAAAGCCAATAAATCTCTTTAATTGCATTTTTAGATTTTTCACAAATGTTTAAAACGACTTCTTCTCTTGCCTCTTGATAAAAGGGTATGATTCCTTGTTATTTTTCATAAGGTTATTGTTTTATATATTTTCTATGTTGTGTATTCAAGTCTCATAATTTCAATTTTCATATTTGCATTTTTTTTGTATATGTCAAGTTACTTCATCTATTCTTTTGTCTACTTCTCTATGTTGCACATGCAAAGTCTTACTTGCATATGTAGTTGGGGTTAAAATCTCATTCTAAGGAAAAGGTAGGCTTTTTATTTCCCCTCACATGAATGCAAGTATAAATCCTACAATCATGAATTTTATAAACCACCATATGGTTTCCCAATGGTTGAAAGTATTTCTCACATGCTTGGCAGATAAAGTATCATGAATTGCATTTATAAAAGTGTGTTATGCCTCTCATATGTTACCCAATTACTGCTCATTCAATCTTCATTTACATAATTTAAATATTGTTGTCTGCATGTGCTTTTGATCACCATAAACCCATTATGGGTTTTTTTCCACCATACAGGCACATATTTTGAGCTTAAGCGCATTTACCCATTCGCTGTCCCAAAAGTTTCCATCTGTATTGTATATGTAATGTTCCCAGAATAACCCCAATTTTAAGTTTTTCCCTCACTTAAAGAGCTTGTTTTATGCATGCAAACAAGAAATGAGGACATGAAACAAGCAAGATCACATGATGGAGCTATAAGGACACTACACCAATGGAATATCCTACTATCCTCATGGAAATAGACCCCAACACAACCACCTTCAAACTACTACCAACATTAAATGTAGGAGAATTCATCATCAATGTGGGAATCCTAGTCATAGGAATGTTAGCTGCAAACATATCCACACGATTTTTTAGTACCTTTATTTTAGTGATAAGTTGAATGATGCCAAATAAATGAATTTTGTTTATGATAAGGAGTTTTATACTACACTTCATGCATTGAAGAAGTGGAAGAAGAGAAAACAATTATTTTGAAGGGAAGGGAGGGTTAGGGTTGAATCACTATAATAATAAATTTTGCAATTCAAATTGTATATACACACAAGCAACTTCAAATACTGAAATAAACAATTATGCACATGAACACAATAATACAATATTTACATGGAAAATCAATGCGGGAGAAAACCATGACAAATAATTACTTTTATATAAAATTTTTCTTTTATAATATTTTGTAGGCACCCAGCTACTAGAGGCTACAACCTTTATGTTTATGAGCACAGACTCACTGGAAGCTCCAAATTGAACACTTTGCAGGCACCAACCTACTAGAAGCACCAACCCTCTTTTCTATCTTTGTGAGCACCAACTCACTAGACCCAAACTATTTATCCACCTTCTCTATGTTTTTAACTCAAAAAATGATGGTTAATTAAATCACTTCTTTATATTTCTCCTTCTTATTCCATATCTTTTTTTATTTTCTCTCTTATATATGTATATCTTCACTTCTTCAAAAGTCTCTATGTTTTTATCATCCTTATATTTATTCTTTCAATTTAACACATATATAAAAGATTTATATATCTGTATGTGTGTGTGTGTGTGTGTGTGTGTGTAAAACTTTTCATCATTTAATACTCCACTCACATATTTTCTCTTTCCTATTGCTTTCTCTTTCGAACCTCTTATCTTTATTATTTCTTTTTCTTTACAAACCCTTCACTCATCTTCACACATCCTTCATACTCTATTTATATATTTGTAATATCCAACCTCTTTTAATCTTTTATTGATCACACATTTCCCTTTTTTTACCTTACCAAAGACTTTGAATAATTTATATGTTACTTAGGCAACCTTTTAGAAGGTACATGTATTTCCAAAGAGACGGGACACGCTATAGCCAACTCAACCTAAGAGTTTGTAATTTATCCAAATCATCGATAAAATACCATAAAATGTTATTTCAATAGTTCATTGTCTTACTAATAAACATTATAAGGGATATTGTTTCGATCATTATCATATAGCTCATTTAAGGAATGTTTGCGCAAACATTCTTAATTAAGAATGTTCGAGCGAATATATTAAAGCCAAATTTTGGCATAAAATATGTCATTTTTACCCCATCACTATTCATTTTTACGGCTTTGAACAGTGGTTGGAGCGAACGAGCGATATTGGTGAGCACCCCCCCCGTCATTTTCCTTCAGATTCTCGTCATCGCACTATTCAGGTATGTTTATATATTATTATTTTAATATTTTTTACATTTTTAGTGTTTTCAAAGCATATTTTAATGTTAATTTAATATTTTTAGTGTTATTTATGTTAAACTTAATTATATTAATTTAGAAAACAGTAGAAAAAACATTAGAAAAATATTATAAAAACATTATAAAAAATATTAGAATTTTTTTTTAGAAAACATTAGAAAACAAATTTAGAAAACATTAGAAAAACATTAGAAAATTTATAATAATATAAAATTTAAAAAAAAAATTTTAAAAAAATTAGAAATTTTATAATAATATAAAATTTAGAAAACAAATTTAAAAAAACATTAGAAAATTTATAATAATATAAAATTTAGAAAAGAAATTTAGAAAAATATTAGAAAAAATATTAGAAAAATATTAGAAAATTTATAATAATATAACATTAGAAAAAAATTAGAAAAAACATTACATTTAAATATTAGGAAAACATTAGAAAATATATTTAAAACAAAAAATAGTTTAGAAAATATTAGAAAACTATGAGAAAATATTAGGATTTAAGCATTAGAAAATATTAGAAAAAATATTAGAAAATATTTTTAAAAACCTTAGTCTTGAAAATTAGAAAATATTTAAAAATATTAAAAAAACAATAGTGTAGAAAATAAAATTTAGAAAAACATTCGTTTAATTAGAAACAATTTTTTAGAAAAATATTAGTTTTATTTATAAAAATATTAGAAATTTTTTTTTAGAAAAATATTAGTTTAATTAGAAAAATATTAGTTTTATTAATAAAAACATTAGTTTAATTAGAAACAAATTTTTAGAAAAATATTAGTTTTATTAGGAAAACATTAGTTTAATTAGAAACAAATTTTTAGAATAATATTAGTTTTATTTATAAAAACATTAGAAAAAACAAATTTAGAAAAATATTAGTTTTAGATTACAGTAAAAGTAGGTTTTGAAGGGACCCCAAAACCCTTTAACAAAAAAATAGAAAGATAAAGCAATACATCCCAACCAGGAAAAAACCTGCAACAAACTGAAGAATGGTATCAAAATCAGGTTTTACAAGGACCTGAAACCACTAGAAAAGTCCAAAAACAAACTAACCCAGGTTTTACAGGGACCTGGAACCAAAAATAGTCTTAACTATATAAAAAAAACCAGAAACCAGGACCAGAGTCCCCAACCAGCGACCAAAACCAGACAGGCACCAGACCAGAGTACCCACCCCAGAGTCACTATTGCAGCTCCAGGATCAATTTAGCTACTTCCTTACCAATAGCAGCAGTATCTTGAATGGAAATAGCATCCATAGTAGCAACAACTTTCATAGCACTCTTCCTCGAGCTCTGCCTAGTTCTTTTGCTCGGACCCTCAGCCAAAATGATATCTTCATTCGCCCTTTTGCCCAAGCTAGCATTAGTTAATTATTAGAAAAACATTAGAAAAAAAATTACATTTTTAAATATTAGAAAAACATTAGAAAATATATTTAAAAATATTAGTTTGAAAAATATTAGAAAATAGTGAGAAAATATTAGAAAAAACATCAAAAAGTATTAGAAACATATTTTCAATATTCATATAAATTTATTAATGTTTATGTACATGTTATTGATCTTTTAATGTCTTAATCTTTTATGTTTATGTATATGTTTTATTCATGTTTCTATATACATATTATTCATCTTAATGCCTTAAATTCATCTTAATCTAAACTATGTAATTAAATATATTTAATGACATACATCTTAAGGGGAGATCCTAAATTATACATAAGAATGCAGATTAAAATGTACATATTTTATTTCATAGATATATGTATATATGTTCATGTTAAATGTAGACATGTATGTGTGTTTTCAATATTCATGTTTATGTATATGTTAAATTCATCTTAATGCCTTAATCTAAGTGTAATTAAATGACATGTCTTAAGGGTCCAGATCCTAAATTATACATAAGAATGTAGATTAAAATGTATTTTTTATTTTGAATATAGATGTATGTATATTTGTTGATGTTAAAAGTAGACATGTATACTTTCAATATTCACATTTTTATATGTATATGTTATTGATCTTAATGTCTTTATCTAAGTGTAATTAACTATATTTAATGACATGTTTTATGGGGAGATCCTAAATTATACATAACAATGTAGATTAATGTATATTTTATTTCATAAATGTACATGTAAATATGTTCATGTTAAATGTAGACACATGTATGTTTTCAATATTCATGTTTATGTATATGTTATTATTTTTAATGCCTTAATCTAAGTATATAATTAACAATATTCAATGACATGTCTTAAGGGGAGATCCTAAATTATACATATATAAGAATGTAGATTAATGCATAGGTAAGAATATAACATACATGTGTACATAAGAACATATAAAGAGTATGACCTATTTAGAATACATGTTACAACATTTAATTAATAAAAGTTAATTATAAGAACATAACTTGATTATATACAAACATAAAGAATGTACATCATATAAGAACATAAAGATTATATACATAAATACATAACAACATTAACAATCATAAGAAAACATAAACAATGTCTGCACATAACCCTAAAACTAACTATAACCAGGCTAAAAGATAACATTGACCATAACCCTAATCCTAACTCAAACTTTTTAATCCTAATTTCTAACCCTAACTTGAAAACTCTAGTTCCCTAATTTCTAATGCTAACCCTAATTTCAAACTCCTACATATATTTACACTTTCTTAAGACCAATTATATATACATCCACACTAGTAGCTCAAAAACAAAGAGAGGTACCTAGATCTACTTCTATTAAATATGTTAACAAAGAGAAGGAAGATATTAAATAGAAGAAGTTCATGCAAGGTCCACAACATTGTCTATCCATTTTAATTCTTTTGTATCTACCTAACTTAGTCATCACCATCATACCCATGGCTCTGAATGATCTAATTGTAAAGTTACCAGTATTATGTTGCCCCTAGAAAAATAATAGTCAAAATGGAGTATGCACATGAGTTGTATTTGATATACCTGATCATTCACCAAAGACCATAATTCACAATTCCTTACTGTAAGTTTCTTCAATCCTCAACTAGATTCAATAAACATGCTAAATGATACCAAATGAAAGAGCTATAGAAATGTTTTGAATTGCACTTCTTAGAAAATTATAAAAACATATTACTTAAATGGAATAAGATGAACCCTTTATATTTCTTATACAATTAGTTATATATATATATATATATATATATATATATATATATATATATATATATATATATAAAAGAATTTAACTACTCCAAATATTTGATCTATGCCCGATAAAATAAGATCTAATATCCTTAGATCATTCTTATTTTATATATATTTTAAATGATGGATTATGGACCAATGTGCTCAAATTAATAATTAATTACATGTTTAGACTAAATTTAGAAGGATGACCAAATTCAAGTTATGAAAATTAAAAACATAAATAATCCCCCAAGATTTTGGGAGTGTATAATTTCTCCTAGTCAGCAATAAATAACCTCTTCTCAAGAATCTTTAACTCCTAGCCAAAGGAATATCCTTTTTATTCCCTCAAGCTTATTGAACCACATGTCAAGTATATGTAAGAGATACATGATATAGATAGCTAGGTAATTTTAATTAACCTCATGATTATTTTGAGTTACTTGCATTACTAAGAAGATACCATTTCTAGGTTTAGATAAGGCTCTAGAGTCAAGAACAAATAAAATTTGCCACTTTACCAATAAAAAAAGGGCATACCTAGAGATAAGAAGTCCAAGATTGGGAATGTGGCTATGCGAGCTCCTAAAATGTTAGCACCCATTATTAGAGGCTCTAATAACTATTAGACCCCATTTTGGTGATTTCAAGGTGTGGATGTCTTTAATGTGTGTTTCTTGCATATATCTTTCGATTTCACTCCCTTCTTTTTATAACAATGCCAAGACTTGGCTAACTAGGTCTACATTTAGGTAATATTTGAGCCCAATGTGAGGGATCTTCTTCCCAATCTTTATGTTCTATCATGCTGACAATGTTGAATCCAAAATTTATATAAAAGGGGTTTTTCTCCTTTCACTTTCGATAACATGAAATCAATAGATCAATAAATTTAAATATTCCATGAATTTTTCAAGTTTTTGTGCAATTGAAGACTTGTATTCAACATTTGAAGGAAAATGCCCAATTAAAGAACTTGAAGTCTTCATTTTTTAAGATCCATTCTAAATATAGAAATATTCTACATCTAATCTACATTTGTCTTCATACATGATTACCAATTAGAATAATTCTAAAGAAATAAAGAAGATCCAAATTTATCCATTCTTCTTATCTCTTCTTTTCCATTGATGACCATAAAGAACACCAATTTATTCTAGATCTAAGATTGGAAATTTTTTATATAAACATGCATTTAAAAAGGAATCCTTGATTCAAAAATATGTTTCAAGCACATGTATTCAACCATACTTACAGATTCTAGTATTTATTTCTTATTGCTAAGAAGATACCATTTCTAGGTTCAAATCATGAAATTACTAAGAAACTGTCTATACCAAATTTCTAGGTTGAAACCATGAAATTTTTTCCAGGAGTAGGTTGACTAGACATGATCCATCTCAAGGTAAGTTTACTCTTTCTATCTCACCTCTTGTGCCTACTTTTATACATGAGATGTAATATCATACCTTGCTATTTTCCAATTTCCTTTGTAGTATCACAAAATACTTTAATAATTTTATATATCATAAGCACTTATTTATCTTGAAAGGAATACATCCTTGACTCCCACATGATCCTTGAATCTATATCTTGCACTAGAATGAGCCTCTATTCATTTTGGGTTGTGATAATTCACTTTTGGTTTGAGGGTGAGCCTCAGATTGAGGTTTTTATGTTTTTATCATACATAAAATTTGATGAGTGATCATCACCATTTCATACTTCTCAAACATTTTTAGTTTTTATCATTTTCATCCTCAAATAATTAATATTTTCACAAAATCAACAAAGGGTATTTAAGCATCAAATATACCCCTTCGAACATGACTTAGATGGATGATGATACTATTGCACAAGTTCAACACCATCAATTTTCACAAAATTCACAAGTAGGATAACCAACCTTTGTGACACCACACATGATGTCTCAACAAAGTGAAAGTAGATTATCATGAAATCGAGAAATATTTTGAATTTTTTGAACTTTTAATTGCATATTAGCAAGTTTTGATGAACCACTCACTAGCTACTTTGAATTTCATTAAAAATGACAAGTCTTAAAAACAATTTGTTTGCATGCAATTACTTTGAATCCTAATCTAACTCATGTTGAACCATTTAATTCATTTACCTAGGTACTAATCTTTAATTCCTAAAGTTTTGAAAACCCAAGAACTCCCTAAATAACTCTAACTCTAACTCTAACTCTCATGTATGTATATGTGATCATATTTAAATTTTGTCAGATATGTACATGTTACAGATTATCCAGACATGTGATGTACATTCAATTACATGTATACGTTTTAATTTTTTAATAAAAAATACACAGTAGACTTAGCTCTTGATACATTTGTACAGATATGACTTCACATGATCAACTTGTTATGGCTCCTAGTGTGATTCCTGCTATGACACCTAATGCAATTCCTATTGTGGCACCTGATGCAATTCCTATTCTGGCTTCTCATGCAGCTCATCATGTTACTCATGGTGGGGCTCATGCTGCAGCTCATAGTGGAGCTTGTGGTGTACCTCATCCTAGGGCTTGTTGTGTAGTTCATTCCATGGCTCTTGGTGCGACTCCAGGTGGTGTAGGTCCTGGCATGACTCTGGTGCGGCTTCTGTTGGAGGTTAGGCTGTAACTATAGCTCCTGCTAGAGGTCCTGCTGCACCACCTCCATGCATCGATATTGATGCATTATTTGCATTTTCAAAGCAGGAGGTTGCTAGACTACAACAATCTATATTGTCCTCTGATGATGGTCTTTATAGAGACATATGTGCTACTATATGTAAGAGTTTATAGGATTTTACTGCTAGATTTAGAGCTCACCATTCATTTACTCCTGACATATTAGCTTCCATATCTAGGGAGCTTAGGGCTAAGATTTCAGGAGATGCATCTTTTGATGACATCAAGAGGGTGGCCCCCAAAGACGTCATCAAAAGAGATCTCTTTCCATCATATGAGGGAGCATGGGGTAGGGTGAGAGGCTACCAAGTCACACGATGCACAAATCCTATTATTGCTAGCATGATCTATCCTCATTTTTTAGCCACACATGGTCATTATCCTAATAATGACCAGATACCTCTTTATTTTGCACAAGAGTTGTATGTTGAGTTCCGCATGGGGCTCAACGTCAAATACTTGGACATTCCAGTTTATTGTAGATAGAGGCATGGTCAGATCATAGATCGTGACCAGTATCATAGTGCACAACGTCTGCCACCTCTAGATGTCAGACAATTTTTTGGACAGAGACTGCCTCCAATGACTCCAACACTGGCACCTATTGCAGATAGAGTTGTCATTGCTTCTCAAAGGGAAGCAATTGAAACTATTGGACACATTGCATCTGTGACCACTAGTATCACATTTGATTCTCTTGGTCATTATATTCATAGTCAATGTCCTTGTCCACCTGGTTGACCATCTTCAGATGCATCTAGTAGCACTTCAAGCACCTCCTCCGATGATGCATATAGAGTTGTTGGGCTACAACTACCAAGTGACGTTTGTGCTCTTTCAGGACATCACACACATGGATTTTGCACTGTATTTTTTGGAGGATCTATTATAAAGTATTAGTTATATTTTTGATACACAAGGGATGCCAGTTCACTTAGTGATGGATGCCATTTGATAGCATCAGAGCCCCGTAGTTCCATAGACACAGGCCGCAACACCAATGACAGATGATACACCTGTGCATAGCTCACAACATTTGGCACCAGGCTCACGACACTCTACAGATGACTCAGGCATACGAGTTGGAGATGTCAGGATCACAACTGAGGGTCTTGATGATTTTGGTGAGCAGTTACAAGGCCTATCTGAGATTGATACTAATTCGAGCATGGGTATTTCATCGTACATGGAGATGCTATTCCAACCTGATAGCCATGATTCTACACCATTACCTAGCTAGTTACACAGTCCACTACACTCATCATTACTAGTAGTTGGACATGGTGCTGAGGGTGGTTCAGTAGGTGTCAGAGTTTTAGGAGGTGCATAGACGATATGATGGAGTCTTTTGATAATCCTCCACCTCTGGAGACCCAGGTACATATATATATATATATATATATAATTTATTTTTAAATTTAAATATACATGAAATTAAAAAATATGAATTTATTTAAAAATTCAATTCATATAGATATAAAATTTAATCTATAACTAAAATAAATCATGAAGGCATAGGTCGCTAAGCACATGGTTACATCTAGTGTTGGTTCAAGGCATCATGTATGTGAGAGAGATGATTCTATCGAGGCAACTGGTAGTGCTCAGTTACAAGTTTTAAATAGTTTGTTTAAAGTTATTTATGTTTCAAACTAGATATATATATGCACTCGTATTTAATTTGAATGTACACAAATGTATATTTATGTTTAGATAGAACTCTAATGTGTGTGTGTGTGTGTGTATTTGTAGGGCTCGGTTGATGTGCCTTGGTGAGAGGATGTACAGGAGACTCGATTAGAGGTTCGTTCTGTTCGTATGCATCTTGAGGGGTCCCTCTAGTAGTAGTAGATCTTTATATATATTTTTATGCATTTATTTATTGGAGATAGTTTACATACACATATATGTGTATTTTAGTACCTTGACATGACACATTTATACATATGTTTCACTATTTATTTGATTATTTAGTACTTCAGTAGTTAGATGGTCACATGTATATATGAATTTTTATATTTTTCTACGGACATGTATTTATTTGAGATTTACAATTTGCATATGTATGCATTTCAGTCGTAGAGATATATTAGATGTAGATGTTTATTCTTGAGACGTTTATATATGTGTATGTGTATTTTTTTTGTATTATAGCTATAGAATGTTTATGTTCTTGAGACGTGTACATGTGTATATACATGTGTTATTTTTTTTGCATTATAGTAAAACATTCTTCATGAATTAAATTATAGCTTTTAAACTTTAGATTTTATTGTCATCGTTATTAAATAATCAAATTAACTTCTCTAAAGACCTACTTCAATAGTTAAATAGTCAAAGAAGTTCCAAATTGATCTCTATGAACCTAATTAAAATTTTTGAAAAATAATAATAATTTATAGGGTGATTGAATTGAATTAATATAGGTGCTTAAAACTACTAAATTAACCCAAATGATTTAGATTATAAATTTTAAACATTATATTTATTTGTATTCATTATATGAAATAAAAAATTAGTAGGACTAAAGATATGTAAATTTGGTAAATCAATTAGTAGGAATAAAGATACAAATTTGTTAAATCAATTACTAGGAAGTTAGAAAGATACATATTTCTTAAATTATCAATTACTAACCCCCTAAAGATAAATATTAGTTTTATGTGGATAAAATTATGTTAATTAGGTAAGCCAATACATTATTTTAGAAAAAATTTACAAAATATAATATTTAAAAACATATTAAATTAAAGTAATTTAAACTAAGAGTATGACCGTAGATGTAATAAACTAACATTAAAATATATAGTTTTTTTAATAAACTAATTATCTAACTATGAACTTATTAATCTTACAATTTTAAGAACACATTTAATTCACTTATGAAATTCAATAATTTGAAAAAAAAAGTTGATAAATGAATTTAAAAAAAAATAAAAAATAATCTTTGATATATACATATCTATCTCTAATTATTTTGTAAGTTCGAACTAACTTGTATTGCCTATTTATATCAAGTTGTTAACTTATTAAATTCATCCATTGTAAAATTAATTTATTATTAAATTATATAGTTTTTTAATAATCTAATGATAATTAAGAACTTATGATCATACAATTAAAAACACATTTAATTCAAGATGAAATTCAATAGTTTGAAAAGAAGTTGATATTTAGGAATTCTAACATATTAAATTATTTTTGATACATGTATCTATAGATAATGATTGTGTAAGTTCAAACTAACTTAGCCTATTTATATATCAAGTTGTTAACTTATTAAATTCATCCATGGTACAATTAATATTATTAATTTATATAGTTTTTTAATAAACTAATGATAACTAATCTAGTATGATCGTACAATTAAAAACACATTTAATTCAAGATGAAATTCAATAGTTTGAAAAGATGTTGATATTTAAGAATTCTAACATATTAAATTATCTTTGATACATATCTATCTAATGATCAAGTGTAAGTTCAAACTAACTTGTATTGCCTATTTATATCAAGTTGTTAACTTATTAAATTCATCTATGGTACAATTAATATTATTAATTTATATAGTTTTTTAATAAACTAATGATAACTAAGAGTATGATCGTACAATTAAAAACACATTTAATTCAAGATGAAATTCAATAGTTTGAAAAGAAGTTGATGTTCAAATTATTATAAAATAAATCTCAAATGTCAGTTCAACAATGATGTACACTTATAACGTGTAATATCTTCTCATGATCTTCACTGTCTAGCCTCCACTTGTGATGTGCACACTTAAATTTGACTGGATGTAGACAAAGCTCGATAGCAATGACCAGGTGGTTGTATTGTAAAACTTTGTTGTTAGGTTGATAAACAACAAAGTGTATTCCATGTTGGACTATTTTGTCTTGCTTCAAATATGTTTCCTCTATCACAAACAAAACCTGCACCACAAATTTAAGTATTTTAAAATTTGATAAGTATAAAGTTATATATATATATATATATATATATATATATATATATATATATATATATATATATATATATATATATATATATAAAGTTACCTATAAGGAACAACATTCCATCACTTTCTTCAAGGTCATATAACTTTGTCCTCTCTGCAGTACATCACAATAAATAATAACTAACACCTTCATGATTTCTAGGCTCAACAATCATTGCAAAGACATCTCCTACATAACAAGTATACATGTGTATGTGTACAGTACATATATAAGATAATTCAAATTGATAATTAAATAACACTTGTTGAGATTTTTTTTATGATACTTACCCACTTTTACCAATCCAAAGATATGATTATAATCATAAAAAATCAATGGAAGATCATCAAAAAATTTATCATCTTTATCAAATATATTAGTAACATCAAGTGGTACCGAAATCTATGCACCTGTATATCCACATGCTTGATTGATGCATTCTTCATAATCTTCATCAATGCAACTGTCACAAAAACATGAATATTCTCTTGTCTTCAATGTCCAATTGCAATTATTTGTACTCACGATTGAATGTAAGGAACATGTCTTTTCTATACTCTGACAACCATGCATGTTTTTTCTATTAACACCTGAAAGTTCATTAAATTGAAAATATTGACAAATTAAATTTAAACTTCAACGAATTTAAAAATAAAACTTAACAATAAAATTTTATAACTTAATTGCATAAAAATTAAATAGATGTACACATCCATACCTGTTATCTCCCAAAAGACTCTATATGGTACCTGTTGACTCATTGTTGATGAGGTCCCGACCTCATCTAATGCAAAATGTGTCTTACACCATTCAACAACATCATGTGCATCACTTACACAAACTCCCTGATAATTCATTTGATACTTTCATAGAGCATGTTTGATGCAAGCTCCAACGCCATCATGTTCACCTTTTTCATGGCCACTCTCGAAGAAATTCCATATGTGTTTTATATTCTCATTGCAATGATATCTACATAATGCATAAAATGGTCTAAATGATTTGAATTGTGCGACACATCCATCAGACCAAACATAATGTTTATCAACATTTATGTTTCTTTCTTTCAAATAAGAAAAGAAGATATTGAAGCAATGTTCGACATAGTGAATGTCATGTTCTTTATCATCACTAATATAAAAATGGTATTCCTTTTTAATTACTCATGCTTGAACTGTACTCTAAACACCATCCGAATCTAATTATGCATGTCTATAACAAACGTGTACCATAATAGTGACCTGCTTAGAAAAGTAATAATTTGATTGAATTGCTTTCTAATGAACAAAGGAATAGTTCTCTACAAAATCAACAACTGATACAATCGTTCCAAGTGGGAAATTATCTCTCAAATTTTGAAACTGTTGTGCTTGCCACTTTGCAAAAAATGTATGATGAATATAGGGTTGAATCAAATTCTTAAATCTGTCCATAAATGTTAGAAAAGGTAATTCATCTTCAACATATTCCAACTTTTTTGTCTCTTTCCCCAACTTTGTTTCATTCTTGACATAACTTTTGCAATTCAATTTTTTTATTGCATCAATATTTTCAATTTTCAAAGGAAATAGAGCCAATTCACCACATGTTTCACATAATTCTTTGATGTAATTTATTTGACTAGTTTGATAATCTATTTTGTAACATAGAATGGATGATATAACCTCACTTCTCCTACTAGGAGGAGCAACATGAAAACCATATGTGTCTTCTACAAACTTTTGAAATACCTAATAGTGGAGATCAAACTCAATATGATGATGACAACAACATGTTTCAAACACTTTGTTTGACCTCACAAAGTATGGCTTCAATTTTTCAAACAACGTTTGGGATTATGATGTTCATTACAAAATGATACATATAACTCATGTTGTGTCCAACCAATGTTTTGTATGATGTTCATATTGACCAAATGCAATCCTATGCCAGATAACATCTCTACTATTTGATGAAGGATGAGTGTTATCAATCCAAAATGATATGACTAAATTTTTTAATGACTCTTCAATCCTATCAAAACAAGGTGCTCTACACATGATTACCCAATTGCCCTCTACAGTACTGTCATCCACAATTAATCTTCTCTTAACATATTTTCTCATTGTTTTCCTACTAAAACCCATTTCAGATGAAATTAAAGATATTTGTCTATTTTGGGTCATATTTTTATTTACAATAGACATCAATGTCACTTTTCTTGCCACAGACTTATCTTTAGTTTGAGAGTATTTTCCTATGTTTATCAAACCTTGTTTAACATTTTCAATCAGATCAGTTTGCATGCTAGAAAATATTCTCTTCTTTGATGTTGTCTCTACACCTAACAATTTCAATGCCTCTTGCAACTTCTTTTGTGTAAGCAAAGTGGAAAGTAATTGAGCTTGTTCAAGTGTTTCAATGTTATCAAATTGAGTCATAATTTCTCTTATTTTCTTATTTATTGACCTTTTCTTAGACAAACTTAATGGTTGAACAGTAGCTACAAGTCTTCTCAATTCATCCACATCCATTTTAAGTAAATGATCTAATTTTTTTGGAGAAATAACATTCTTTATAGATTGGGCAATATTTAGGAGTTCATCCATACCAGTTCCTGCACTTGATCCTGACCCTTCTCTGACTTCTATTACTAGAATTTATATAGGGAGTGATCTTGAGCCTTCTCCAACATTCATTGTTTGAGATTCTGTAGGGAAAGATTTTGACCCTTCTCCAACTTTTGTTATTTGAACCTCTGTAGGGAGCGATCTTGAACCTTCTTCAACATTCATTGTTTGAGATTCTGTAGGGAGTGTTCCTGACCTCTCTCCCATACCCACTTCTTCTACTTCTGTTGAGCCTTCTTCAACATTTCCTTCACCATGTTGATTGGTTGTGACAAATTTATAAATAAATCAAATTAGATTAAAAAATAAGATTGAAACATAATTAAATTCAAAATCATAAAAAAAACTAAAATATATAATTACATACCTTTTTTAATTCGATGATAACGTGCCACAGTCTTTTGAAGATTTCTTTGTTCTGCTTCATCAAATATATAAATTTTGAGCAATAACTATATAAAAATGTCACTGTACAAATTCGCAGTATGGTTTCACTATTTTTAAGCTGACCTGTCTGAAGCCAACGTTAGCTTTTTTGCTTTTTTACATGTTTGCATGAACATAAAGAACTAAACATGTTTGTGTGAACATGTCTAGTTCTATTTCTAGTGGCTAAAATTTTTTGGGCTGCATGTTCACTGCAAATATGTGTTCACAGTGAACATGCATTATATGTTCACTCCGAACAATGTGTTCGCGCGAACATGCAAAATTAAATTTTTTTGGGCCCTTTTTTCTTTAATTTTTTTTTGGCTCTTTCGACACCCATAATTGTAGATGAATGATCTCCTACTGTAAAATAAAAAAATGCAAAAATATGCTTCTCACAACAAGCTTTCCAACGACTATAATTGTAATACATATTTTAATCATTAAGACTTTCAAATATTAGTTTAACTCATCATAGGTTCATTACTGATTGAACAACAACTGAGTTAAAATATGAGATAGCTTTTTATTAATTTTTTTTTTAATGATAAATTGACTTCAAGTTATCTATGTCAAAATGTACGTATGTCTGAATTACGATTGGTGTCACTTCAAAACTTCATAAACTATACAATATTCAACCAAATTGAATCAAACCAAGTGCATCCTCTAGATATTGATGTTACAAATCCAACGCCGAAAGAATTGCCTCATTATCTTTTCTAGAAAAAAAGTTGTGTGTCACTTTTCAAAAAGTTATTAAGTGTCGAGTGTCAAAAAATTTAGTAAGTGGAGTTTCAGGGAAATAATAGTGGTGACCATGTTGAGAAGACAAAGTTGATGCTAAACAACCTAGTGTTGGCCGAGCATCAAAAGATTATTATTGTCGAGTGAACAATGTGGATGTTGAGTGATAGAAAAAAGTGTTAAATCAAAGATTTGATAAATCTAAGCCGACTAATTTGATTTCTTAAATTGTGTGAAGGGGATGGAAGATAAGTGTGATGAGCTAGTGGCACATAATTCAAGATAAACCATTTTGAGGAAAATTCAAAGAGGATTATAGAAAAATTTTCTAGAGGGACTAAAATGGAAAAGTGGGTAGATTCATTGAATCTTACCTAACCCTAAAATAAACAATTATGATTAAATGAAAAAGGACTTAAATTCTCTATTTATAGAGATATCAAGCTAGAAGCAAAGGTTTTCATGTGGGAGAAACTAAGGAAGACAAGAAGTCTAGGGTGTTGCTTCATATGGTGGTCAAATAGAAGAGTCTACAATTGGCATACAAAGAAATAAGGCTTAAGAGGATGAATGCTTGAAGGGCGAACAACCTATCAGAGATGAAGAGTATGAATGCCAAGCATAATGGAGGACTGAATCAGAGATCTATAATCTACAAGTGAATTATATTTTATTATTAGATCAAGTCCTATTTTACTTTCTAACAACTATATTAGTCTGGATAAATCCTTTAGATTAAGATTGACCTAACAGTTATTTGTAAATCCTTTAACCAAATGACATTCTAATGGAATGTTCTAAAGCCTCTAACAAGGCTCACCCATAATAGGGTGATTAAAATCCTTTAAACAAGTCACATTTAATAGTGTGTATTGTAACCTTTAACAAGCTTGGCCTTTAACAGGGCATCACTTCAGAAGAGTGAAATTGGGTAGCATGTTACTAGTACTTTTTCTCAAATTGGGGTTCCATGTAAAATCCTTGTGTCAAATCGTGTGAATGATTTTGTAGTATTCATACTTACATTTTAAAAAAGTCATTTTGACCTAGGACAGTGACCTATTAAGTTAAGGTATTGGATGTTCTAATGGATGCATGCATGGTATGATTTATGGATATGAATCTATTAAGAACTAAAAAGTTTTATTTATAGATTTGGACCTTGGATAACCGATTCACCCCCCTCTTAGTTATTCTAAAGAATTCCAACAATTGGTATCAAAGCATTGGTGCTTGTGAGGAAATAGTTTGAAGGTACCAAAAGCTAAAGATCAAGATGTACATAAAGGAGGTGCCCAAACTAAGCAAGGAAAACTTTCTTGCATGGAAATGTTTGATGAAGCTACATCTAGGAGGTCTTGGATATTATGTACAATCTACCATTAACATTGAGAATGTTGATCCTACTAGAGCCCCTACTGCTTGTTGGAAACAATTGATTAATTGTGTATTGTCTTTGATGTTACACAAAATATCATATCATTTCTATTTAGTGTATGCTAAGCTCACTCAGGAACTGAAGACAGTTTCCTATGTCTATCGAGCATTCTAGAGTTTGCCTACTTCAAAAGATAGTGTCTACCAAGTTCACTCAAGCGACGAAGGAAAGTTTGTAGAAGTTGTGTGTAAATCGAGCTCATTCAACTAATAAAGAAAATTTTGGATGGAACCAATGTTAACCGAGCTTACTCGATTACCAAAGGAACTTTGTGAAAATGCAGTGTTAACTGAGTTCACTTGGTTAACACGAGAAAATCACTTTGAGTTAGTGTCTACCGAGTAGGGTTAGCTAATGAAGGATTTTCTTATTTTGGCATATTGAGTTAAATAGTTTTTTTGTTGGTTCTAGCCATCTAAGGAGATAAATATTAGTTATTCTAAGTTATATTCAAGCCAACTTGACAATGTGTAAAATATAAATATAAGGTCAAGTTGAGGATTGAATGTGTGGAAAATAATTCAAGATTTTCTGATGCTTAGAGGAAGAAAATTAGAAGGATAAGCAGAATATCCTTGTTGAGATGCAAAGATACATTCAATCAAGAAGGATCAAGTATACAAGCTAGAATTGAGATATGTAATCAGCAATTTAGTTGCATTATAAATCAGGTCATCTCATTTTTACTCTCTAACCATTGTAGTAGTGATCTAAATCTCTTAATAGAGTTTTCTTAATAGCTATTTGTAAATCCTCTAACAAGGTGGAATTTCTATTGAATTGTTTAAAGATCTCTAAAAAGGCCACTCCTAAAAGGGTGATTAAATCCTTTAATAGGTTCACACCTAATAGTGTGTTCTATAACCTTTAACAGGGTTGGCTCCTAACAAGGCTCACTTCAGAAGAGTGCAAATCAGTAACTAGTTGCAATTGGTGGTTTTTCCCAAATTGGGTTTCCACGTTAAAATCTTTGTGCCAATTGTGTTCATGTTATTTATTTTATGTATGCAACTAAGTCAAAGTAAGTTTAACCATAGATAATATCTTAAGACATTTATTTTAAGCATTTGTCAAGCTATTTCAATGTTTATCTAGTTACAACATTTTTCTTGTGTTTTTACCGAGTTACAAAAAAGTTTTGTTTTGATTCATATTGACATCTAAGGGATCTGGGATATATTTTTGTGGTGACTGATTCATCCCTCCCCTCTTATATTTCTACACTACTAATGATCTAAAAAGGAAGAAAGAACACAATCAGGCAATGTTAGAGCTTGCATCTTCCCTAAGCTACGCAAAGTTTGATGATATCAAAGGATGTAATTCTTCTATGAAGATGTGGGATGCTATAGAGATGATCTATGGAGGAGATACAAATATTTTGAGAGCTTAAGTTGAAACTCTTAGAGGAAAGTTTGAAGACACGAGAATGCAAGAAGGTGAGACTATAGTCTAGTATTCTAGAATAATAAAAGATGTTGTGAATGCTATCAGAGGAGCAAATGGTGTTATTGAAGATGAGATTATAATAAGAAAAGTATTGAGAACCCTGCTGCCTATCTATGCTATTAGAGTCTCTACCATACTAGAAATAATGTGTGTTCCTAGTAGTAATATAACCCTTGAAGGACTAATGGTTAGACTCACTACTTTTGTACATTCTTTTTTTGATAATTTCAAAACTAAAAATGTTGAGTCTACTTTCAAAGCTAAACTAATACTGAAAGAACCTAAAGATAAGAAGAAAAAGGTCAAGCATGTTTCTAGTGACAGTGATACAAATGATGATAATGTGGAAGAGCTTGAAGAATTGTTGGCTAGAATATTTCAGAAAGGCAAAGGGAAATACAAAGGTAAGTTACCTATCATGTGTTTCAATTGTAATGAGGTTGGTCATAATGTTGCAAGGTGTCCAGAGAGAAGAAAAATAGGATTGGAGATAAATATAGAAGTAAAAGAGATGAGAACAAATAAGACTACAAAGACAAAAGAAAGAAGGCTTTCTACATTGCTAAAGAAGAAATAAAAGATGGATCTGATGACCATGATGATGAAGTTGTGTATGTTTCTATGAAAGATGATTCTAATGAAGATGAGGCAATTGCATTGATATCTTATGTGAATAAAAGTTTTAGATGGATCATTGAGAGTGGATGTTCACATCACATGACTAGAGACAAAAGTAATTTCATTACCCTTGAGTATTACAATGGAAATAGTGTTAGATTTGGTAATGATGCACCCTATCTGATAAAAGGTAAAGGATCAATAAAATTGATAGAAAAGATCATGTATGACAATGCCTACTATGTAGAAGGAATTAACTATAACTTGTTGACTGTGTTATAATTGAATAGTTCAAGTTGCAAAGTTGAATTTGATAACAAGAAGGCCAAGATCTATGACATTGAGGGAAAACTAATTGGAAATGGAGATCAAACTAGAGGTAATCTATTTTGTCTTGACATGAATAATGCTACTTGTCTTGTTGTAGAATTTGATGATGTGTGGCTATGGAACAAGAGGTTATGTCATGTTAACTTTGATAACATAGTTAGTATTAGTAACATGAAAAAAGTCAGAGGTTTGCCAAAATTGAAGAAACCTGATAATGTGATTTGCAAGCAATGCTAGTTAGGCAAGATGAAAAAATCTAGTTTTAAAAGTAAGACTCACTCCTCAAAAGAAATTCTAGAATTAGTTCATACTAATTTGTGTGGACCAATTAATGTACAAAGCTACAAAGGTGACAAGTACATAATCCTATTTATTGATAATTATTCTAGATGGTGATAGTTATGTTTTTGAATAAAAAATCTAATACTTTTCAAATGTTTAAGTGGTACATGGCAAGAATTGGAAAGGAGACTAGTGAAAGCTTGAAATGTACACACACACACATAAACTTCCTATCGTAGACATGTACAACTTTTGATTACCATCCCGAGACACATCATTTTTACTAAGTTTTCATCTTGTTTTCCATGCGAGTGCTTACTATATTAAAATCCTCCATTATGATCCCTTTTAACATTTTTCTAATATTCTCTATTTGAAAAATAAAAAATACTTTTATTATCTAATTAATGAATTTTCAAGCCAAGAAAGAACAAAAATTCACCCAAACTAGATATTTCGAATGTTGGAAACTACAATTGGAGCAATTGTTATGTTGTCATTGATATCAAACCTATTGGTAAGATAGAGTGTCAAACCTATTGGAGAGACATTTTACTAACAATGTAAAGTGCCATATCATTTGATTGATGAAGAGGATTTGCAAAGAAGAAGATCATGAGATGACCTAGTGAAAGGTTAAGTTTTGATGTGTTAAGTATGATGGAAATAAAATGGGAGCTTAATAAGTTAGTCCTTGACAAGATAACTTGGTGTTCAATCAATACATGAAGTGAAAAAGATAGTTGGATCATGGTAAGAGTTGAAACAAGTCAAAAAGATAAGCTTGACCAAGTATCAGTATTGCACAATCAATGAAGGCATTGAAGTAGAAGATTAAGGAACTTATGTAGAAGCTGAATAAAATAGTTCAAGCTAAGTGTTAGTTATCATTGAGAAAATATAAGGAGTGTCAATAGTGATTGAGCATAGTAATGGTCGAGTGAGCATGTTGATACTGAGTAATATAGTATAGTATGTTCCAAGCTACACACTGATGACCAATCTAAAGAACATAGTGATTGCCAAGTGACATCAAAAGTTATAGTTTGAGAGAGATTTAATTTTGGGGCCAACACAGTTGGAATTTTGAGTTAGTCAAAGCATGTGAAAGATAAGGATTGATGAGCTAGCATTTTAATACATGTGGATTTTTTTTTAAGTGATCAAAGGAAAGGATTTAACAAAAAAAAATTAGAAGAAGAACAACAACAAAATAATGGAAGGATTTGATGATTCTGACCTAACCCTAGGATTAACGGTGATGTTAAAGAGACTAAAGATCAAAATTACCTATTTAAGGAGGCATAAGAAATGATTTCTAAAGTTGTTTCCTTGTTGATTGGAGATCTTAAGGATAAGTTGTGAAGGGAAGAACAACAAAGGTGAAGTGTGAAGAGTTTGGTGAAGAGTGATTGCTTGAGGAGATGCCAAGTAGATCGATGGTAAAGATGTCAATGGAGCCTAGTCAGTGAACCAATAAATGAGTGAATGGAGATCTAAGTTTTCATAGTCAGTTGTACTTCATAGATCAAAACTAATGTTACATTCTATCCATTGAATTAGTCAAAATCCTTTAATCAAGTTTGACCTAACAATAATTTTGTAAATCCTTTAATCATGGTGACATTCTAATGGAATGATGCAAAGTACTCTAACAAGGGCACTCCTAACAAGGTGATTAAATCCTTTAACATGGTCACATTTAACAATGTGTTGTATAACATTTAATCATGTGTTGAATAACCTTTAACAAGGTTGACTCTTAATCGAGCTCACTTTAGAAGAGTGAAAAATTGGTAGCATGTTATTTTGTGGTTTTTCCCAAATTGGGGTTCCACGTTAAACCATGGTGTCAAACTGTTATTTTCATGCGTGGATGTAATTTTTATGCATGCTATATTTTATAGTACCTTATTTACTAGAAGTCGACACACATAGAGATAGACTAGAGTTAAGAAATTACATGAAAAGTTTTTTTGCTGATGATATGCTGTAGAGACTGAGTGGATATCTGAGATCTATTAATATGTTTGAAGTTATTGAAATTTGAATTGGTACATCTAGACCTAAGGATAATTGATTCACCCTCCTATCAGTTATTCTAAATCATTATAACAATTGGTATTAGAGAAATTGGTGCTTGCAAGGAAAGTTTGAAGGACTCAAGCCAAAGACCAAGATGTACAAGAAAAAGATAACCAAGTTGAACAAGGAGAAACTTTCCAGAATGGACAAAGGTTGATGAGATTTCACTTATCTAGTATTAGAGATTCCACATTATACTACTTAGATAAATAATACATTGAGGTGCCTAGACCTATGATAGTTGAACGAACAAAAGAGAATCAAGAGCATAACCTAATGATGATTGAACTTGCAACAGTCCTAAGTTATCAAGAATTTGATGATGTAAAGGAATGCACTACTGCTAAGAAAATGTGGGACAATTTGGAAAAAAATGATGAAGGAGACAAGAATGTGTTGAGAGCTAAGGTATAAAGTTTGAGAGGAAAATTAAATGACATGAGAATGAAAGAAGGTGAGAATGTTCCACAATATTGTGGCTGAATCAAAGAAGTGGTGAATGCTATCTAAGGAGCTGAAGGAAAAATATTTGATGAGACTATGATAAGGTATTGATGATGACTTTACTACCTATCTATGCAATCAGAGTATCTACAATGTAAGAGCTTCGGTATACACCTAGTAATGATATGACCTTGGATAATTTGATTGGTAGACTTACTACATTTCAATGATCAAATTTTGATAATTATTCCTCCACTAGTATTAAATCTACATTCAAAACACAACTAACTCTTGATGGATCTATAAAAATAAGAAATCAAACATGTAGAAAGTGACATCATTTACACGACTTCATATTAGAAAGACTTACTTCTAAAACTTCTTTTACTCATCTTTCCAATTTGACATTATTTACACATGCTCACCTCAAGTTTCTTCAGATTTAGTATGCCACTTACTCTTTTGTTCTTGCTTATGGTGACCATGTTATCAAATTTAACATGACACATCATTTTATACCATAGCCAAATTTCTTCTATTTGAGCTAATAAACATTTACTTTTAGTGAGATCTAGGTAAAAAAAGTTACCTTTTGTCTGATTGTTAGTCCCAACTAGGTTTCCTTTTCCATGGGATCAAATAGTTTAGCTTTGACATTCATGAATTCTACCTTGTATCCTATATTGTTCAATTGTACTACACTAAGTAGATTATGTCTTAATCCTTCAACCTAGTAGGCACTTTCACATTTGATTCCTTCAGTTTATGCAATGATTCCTTTTCCTTTTACATCACATGGTTCATTGTTTCCAAATCTAACACTTCCACCATCATAGTGTTTGAAATGTTCAAACTTAGTTTTTTCACCAATCATGTGATGAGAACAACCACTATCTATGATCCATGGATCATTTTTTCCTAACATGAGAAATAAGTGCCATATTTTCATTTTTGTCATTATCATATTAATCCTTAACAACAATGTAAACTACTTGTTGTTCATTATCATCACTATCAGAATCTTTAGAAATGTAACAAGATTTATTACCTTTGGCTTTGTAGTCCTTGTAGCTCTTGAAGCCTTTCTTGCCTTTGAACCTATTATTTTTTTTCTCATCTTTATCTTCTTTATTTGGACATCTTGTAGTAAAATGGCCAACCTCTTCACATGAGAAACAAATCAATGGAATTTTTCCTTTGAATTTTCCATTAGATTCATCATTTTTCACTATCAACCTATTTTCCTTTTGAGTTTCCTCCTTTTTTGCCAAGAGTTAGTTTGGCTTTGAATGAAAATTCAAAGTTGTTAGCATTAGGAACATAGTTATCAAATTTATCCAACTCAAAAGTAGTTAATCTTTCCACAAGTGCATCCAAGGTTATATTATTTTTAGGATTGCATCTCATCTCTTGAATTTCTCAAACTCTAATTGTATAAATAGGAAGAAGAGTTCTTAGTACCTTGCTAACTACTGTCTCATCAGTTATATCTCCTCCTATAGCTCTGATTACACTCACACCTTCTTTTATTCTTTCACTATATTGGACAATGTTCTCACCTTCTTTCATTTTCATTTAATAAAAATTGCCTCTCATTTTTTCTTCCTTGGTTTTTTGCACATTTTTATCACCTCCATAGACACTCTAAAGTTTTTTCCACATTTCAAATGCAATACGACAATATTTAACCTCATCAAATTATGAATAGTTGAGAGAGGAAGCTATATCAATCATCATTATATTGTGATCCTTTGCTTCTTTCTTTTGTTCCATAGTCATAGGTTAAGGTGGTGGCACATTTTTGTTTTCCAAGTAGAACAGGCCAATATCACTCATGCTTGATAAGTGTAGCTTCATCAATTCCTGCCATGCTAAAAAGTTGTCTCTATTAATTTTGGGAATCTCCCTTCTCCATGACATCTTGATCTTTAGTTTAGGTCACTAAAACCTTTCCTGCAAGCACCAAAAGCTCTGATATAAATTGTTGGAAATAAAGAGTGTAACTGAGAGGGGAGGGGTGAATCAATTACAAAAATAATAATTTCCTATCCCTAGATGTCTAATCAAACTTTTCATTGATAATGCAATATTGTCCAGCTCGATTAAAACTAGAATATTACTATCACTCAAATAACAAAGAAATCTTATGAATATTAATCTTTTTCAACCTTTAGTAACTTAGTTTTAGAAACATAAAGCATAAATAAAATAACATGAACACATATGACACCAAGATTTAACGTGGAAACCCAATTAAGGAAAACCACCATGCAACTCGTCAGAATAATTTTCACTCTTCTAAAGTGAGCCCTATTAAGAGCCAACTCTATTAAAGGTTACAAAATATACTATTAATTATGACCTTGTTAGAGAATTTGGATCACCCTTTTAGGAGTGGCCTAGTTAGAGGTCTTCAAACACTTCAATCTTGAAATGTCACCTTGTTAGAGGATTTACAATATAACTATTAATTCAACCCTGTTAAGAGATTTCTTCACTACTAAAATGGTTAGAAGGTAACAACTATTTGACTTGATTTAAGAAGCAACTATCTTTTCATATTCATATCTCTGCTCTGGCTTGACCTTTGGATCCTTACTGATCATATTTTCTTTGCAACTTAACTCCCACACTTTCCTACTCTACTTTTTCCTTCACTCACATATCCATCTTATTCCATATTCCACTTGTTCATTCTATCCTCACTATTTGACCTTTCATATATATCATAAGCTTTCATAGGTCAGCTCGAATACCCTTTCAAATAATAAATAAACATTTAAATAGTCGGCCTCAATCAATAAATTATTAAGCAATTGTATTATGTTGTCACTCTATCAATACTACAATTGAATGCTCGCTTAACACTAGAGGTCCTTTGATACCTAACCACTTGGTTAACACTACAAGTAGAATATCCTTCATTAATTGACTTCTCAGTTGACATTGAATGTTCTTCTTTACCCGACTGCTCGATCAATACTAACATTTGTTTGGTTAATGCTGCAAGTCCTTCATTTCTCGGTTAATACTGATATTTGTGTAACATCAATGACAACATACAATTTGAAGAATTATTTCAAATAGAATGTCAAAGATGCAACAAAGTATATTGAATTTATGAAGGGAGATCTTGAAAGTTGCAAATACTAGATCTTGCATTTTTTCTTTCAATTGCTTGAATGCTTGAATCCTTGATCTTCAATGGAAAGATTTCTTGAATGTCTTGGATGCTTTAGAGCTTGATTTTTTGCATGTGTGATGTTAGTAAATAATGAAAAATAAGACAAATTGGTGGATTTATAAAGAGTTTGGAATAACTTTCTCCTACGGATCGACTATACTTAGAATTTTGCACCTTGAATAATTCAAAAAGGGTCCCAAGGAGGGACACACTATGTCCCTAATTGGACCATAATGGATGAAATAAATCCCTGATTGAGAAAGGATACATTATATCCCTACTAACTAACTCCTAACACCTCTAGAATCCCTTAGGCTCCCAAAGTAGTTCCTAATCTTTAAAAATTGGGTATAGTTTTTGAGGAAAGTCCATTTCAATGCAAAAAATAGATTCCAAGTTATTGGAGGAATGCAAGGGAGGACCCAAGTGGTAATATCCTACCTCAATTTTTTTGTTACGAAATAGGAATACTAAGGAGGATCTATTAGGTCATACCTTGATTGCACCTAGGAGGAATGAAGAGAAAGGAGAAGAAAGGAGAGAAATTCAAATAAATGATGACCTCGCATTAAATGGGTGCTAAATTATCATTAAATTAAAGTTATTTTAATTTAAGATGGTATATTTGGCACCCACTTTAGTGAGATTGTGGATCAATTCACACTCATGGTAAAGTAGAGAAGAGAGAGATGAGAAGAGTTCAACAAATCACAATGAGATAAATCATCACTTAGTTCAAGGGAATAGACTCCCAAGAAAAAGGGTCCTAATTCCACATTCATGCACAAGGATGCAAAATAAAGAAAAAAGAAAAAAAAGTGAAAAATACAAAGACACAAAAGGGGTTTAGTACTCAAACAAACCCAAATCATCTAGTGAAGAGACCTCGGCCAATAATATCTCACCCACTAATATCATATTTGGAAGGCTATTAAAAGAGCATAAGTAATGACATAAGAAATGAAAGAGAAACATCATCAATAAAATATCTTCAAGATCTATTTCTACTAGCATGAAAGAAAAAGAGAGAGAGGATAAAAGAGATTATCTCACCTAGTAGGATGGCCACCCTACTAGCAAATTCTTATGTGTTACCCATAAATAAGATTTATAATATTTTTTTGAATTTGGTACCTATAAATGATATTTAGATAATTTGTATGTGTTACTTATATGTGAGCTTTAGTATATATCTAGACGTGTTTCCCATATATGAGATTAAGCATATATTTGGATGTGTTGCCTATAAATGAGATTTAGAAAAATTGTATGTGTAACCATATATAATATTTCACATGTGTGTGTGTGTGTGTGAAAGAGATAAAGAAAAAATGAATATATTTGAGGATAAGTCATAAAACATACCATGCACCCAAGGTTAAAGTACTATAATCCATACTCATAATTTGTATTTTCTACCCCATGATTACATGAAAACACTATGTACAAGGAGGGCATATGTATGTTCCCGTCCTTATCATTTCTATATAATAGACATGGAAAGGAAGAGAAAGAGAATACCTACCTCAAACAACAAGGAGATATCCTTAAAGAAATAATGTGGACTATATTCAAAGTGAAGGGGCTTAACCCTTACAATCTAAGAACATAGTAAATCATGGAAATGATATCTCACTTATGGAAAGATGATCCTCAAAAGGGAGAAATATTAATGAAAAGACATCAAACTAAGAAGAGTATTTGATCAAGATAAAATCTCCAAGAAGAGGGGAAGAAGAACAAGAATGCACCTATTTAGCCCCCTATGTATAGGTGGAATGGGGATCCTTGGATGAGGGATAACAATATTTAACCCAAAGAAATACAAAGTGTATACAATGAACATAGCTTTTCTTCATAAAGAAGAGGACATGACATAGGCGATATACCTCTTACAAAAGAAAGAATCAATGTCACATAATAAAGAAGTTTCACTTAAGCCTAAGAAAAGTGGATCCTTAGAAAAATAGATAAAGAATCTTGTGCCCCACATGTGAGGTAAGAAAAATGGTGGATTATATTAAAAGATCTTGTAGGATACAAAGATGAGCTTTAAGAAAATACCTATAGACATGCACGTGACACAAACACCATATATCTAACAAGAAGTATCATAAATTAGTGCAACATCGTTGAGAAAAGTAAAGTAGGAGAAAATCATAGGATATGCAATGCCAAAAAACATAATACGCTAGACAAGTATCACCTATGAAGTAACCTAAACATGATTATGAAATGAAAAAAACATTATAAGCTAAGGCACGAAAAGAAGTTTTCTAGGAAGAGACATGCAATCTTGCATGTAACAAAGCATAACATACCATAGATAAGAATGTACCATAGAAACATGCCAATCTACAGAGAAATAAAATAAGAATATGAAAGGATTCTATCATATCACTTAAAGAACATCCTACCAATACAAATGAATCAAAAGCAATATAGGTCATAGAGGTGCAACATATAGAAGTAATAGATACAAAGACAGAAGGAAGAACATCATCATGAAATTAAGAAATACTATCAAGAAACATGCTAGAAAGAACACCAAATTACAAGTAAACACAAGGAGAAAATACTAGCACTCGAGGTGGTTTCCATGGAAAAGAAATGCAATTTCTTAAGATAAGAGAGAAAGAAGACTCTGAAAATAGATAGAAAAGATGGAATATAAGGGATAATAAACTAATCTCTCACCAACTAACAGAAAAGAAACAAAAACCTATTAGGTCATTCTAAATTCTCATTATGTGATGTAATGAGGAACCTTCCCAATAGGCAAGAAGGAAGGCTATATAAAATTATGAAGAATTTGTAACACCTCTCACATATAAGGGATAATTACTAAAGAGGATTTCTCCCTTACATATAAATAGAAAATGATACAATCATTAATAATATGAGAATCATTATAGTGAAAAGGACATGAAGGCTTATAAATAACATCCCTAAGAGGAACAAAAATTTGTTTGGGTTCAACAACAAGTAACCGAATATACACCTTTATAGATACATCTTGATGAATATCTAGATAATCAAGATTAGGAGTAGGTAATAGAAGATGAAGAGGAGGTCAAATAACATAATCCACTACTTCTTTAGAATGATAAAATATTATACTATTTTTATTCTCCTATGGACTAATATGAATAGGATATTTAATACCATTTTCACTAATACCAAGTCTTCTAAGCCTTCATAACCTTGTTTAGCAACCATGTGATATCTCATAGTATATGTATCTTGCAAAGCCTCAATAGTGTGATATTTTTCATGGTAATCATGAGAAAAAGTTGTATAAGGTGGGAAAATAGGAGAAGGGGGAGGAGACATACCTTTTTGCTTCCCCTCAACATCATCATGAATATAAGGAGAAGAAGGTTCATAAATGAACTTTTTAACATCCTTACTGTGAATAATATTTTGAGATTGAATATATGTTTGAGAAATGCTAGATGATAAAGAAGGAGAATGAGGAAGAGGGATGGGAGGATTAGACAAAGGATTAGGAGGAGGATTAGAAGGATAATCAACTAGGTTTCCTGCATAATCCAAAGAATAAATAATCCAACCACATAAAAACCTAATCATAGATTTGAAAGATGGAAAATATCTATCTGTTAATCTCATAATAGCATAAGAAAGAAAATAATTATGACCTATAAACACTAGGAAATGTAAGAAACTCTCATATACTTCATAAGTTCTATAAAGGGATGCAAGGAAAAGAATATTGATAAAAATGACCATACACCACAAGATATTCATTAGGCAAACTATAAGCTACCCAAGAGAAACAATCTAACTCAAAATCAAAAGAAGAGGTTCACCAATTATGTAATGGCAATGAAAACACACATAAATATAATAATCTAACTCCAAAATAAATAAAATGATGAAAGTGTGTCAATTTCACCAATTATGTGTCGGGGGAAATGGAATCAGCCACCCTAAACCACAAAATTAAGGGGGAAAACCAAGATTCACCTTGTAATGTATGCTTGATTAACCCAAGAGGAAGTTTTATTTCATAACCTAATGCAAAAGGGTGAATTGGCTGGACTTATTTCTCCCTCAACTCTGCCTTAAGAGGATTCTAGTCAAGTAGATATGCAATACAAAGACAAAAATCTATATGGAAATATGAATTGAAATAGAGAAGGAAGGATGATATATCTTGCAAAATATAAAATTGAAAAATAAGTTGTCAAATAATCTCCAAAACTATTGATTCTCACATTCTGGAATGGAAACAATGAGATCCACAAAATCTATAAATCTTTTGACTATCTAGTAGCGTCAACTTTCTCAAGAAGGGTCAACTTTAGGAAAAAATGTAAACTGTTGAAAGTGGGGATGACATGTGATTCTACTCATCAATCTTTGAATGTGAAATTGATCTTAGATTTTTGAGGTTTGGCAGAAAGGGTGTCCAAATGTACAACATGTTCTACCTTCATAGATTTGCAACTTGCAAGAAAAAGGGTTTTTTATTTTTATGGTTATTTTATTTTGGTCAAACCCTAGTTTAAGGATTAACCTTGAATTAAGATAGAAAAGAGAGAATTCCAGCAAGTAGTAGAAGTGGATCTAACATGACACAATGTAAATCAATGAATACGCTCTTGAATTTGTAATATAATTAAGTATGTAGATGTAATATACTTGACTCAACTTCAAGAACCATAGGAAAGGAAATCAAAGTAAATCAGAACCTTCATGAATGAACATGCTTGATATTCACCTTAAGAATGAATGGAAGGATGAATGTAGAAGATACAACAAAGGATCTTCAATATATGAAGAGAGATATTGAATGTTGAAAATGCTAGATCTTGCATAAATTCTTTCAATTGCTTGAATTCTTGAATCCTTGATCTTCAATGGAGAGATTCCTTGAAATGCCTTGAATGCTTGAAGAGTGTTTGAGAGCTTGAGAATTTGCACACATGAAGTGATGTTGTGAGTGCATGATGAAAAATGAGGCAAATGGATGGGTTTATAAAGGGAGAGGAATAAATTTCTCCTACAACCTAAATATACTTAGAATGTTGCACCTCATATAACCCTAAATTCAAAACCCAAGAAGTAGACCCAAAATGGGTCCCAAAAAAGGACACACTACATCCTTGATTTGACTACCAGGGATGTGTTGTATCCCAGATTAGACCAATAGAGATACACTACATACCTAATTTAGTAGGACACATTGTGTCCCTACTAACAAAGTCCTAAAACTTGCATGAATCCCTTGGGATCCCAAAGTAGGTCACAAACTTCAAAAAATAGGTACACTTTTTGAGAAAAATATATTTTAGTGTGAAAAATAGATTCCAAGTGATTGGAGAAAGCCAAGGGAGGACTCAAGTGGTTAGATCCTACCTCAAGTTTTGTGCCATAAAATAGGAATACTAAGGAGGATCTATTAGGTCTTGCCCTGACTCTACCTAGGAGGAACAAAGAGAAAGGATAAGAAAGGAGAAAAATGCGAATAAATAATGACCTCACATTAAATGGTTTCTAAATCATAATCAAATTTAAGTGCTTCTAATTTAAGATGGTATACTTTCATATATTGAGAAAACACTGGTGTAATTTAGTCACTTCACATAAAAATAACATCCTCAATACTAGTAATATCTTCTATCTCCAAAAAATGTTTGACATAGTTATGATTGTACTTAGTCAACCAACTAATAATGAACTTGGATATACTGGACGAATGAAAATTAAATTTTAAAGAAAATTAAATAATGCCACAATGATGGATATTTGGCAGACATCAATTTTTTTCAAGAATGTTTAGATATATTGGGAATTGACATGGATGAAGCTATCAAAGCATCTTGGTGGTCTAGTCATCTCCTTAAACAATTCAATAATACTTTTATTGTTGTAGTGCTTAAAAAATCAAATCTACATATTATTACATGCCCATTTCTCACTAAAACACAATATATAAGGTAATGTATAAAGTCATTGCATATCAACTAAAGATCATCTTTCCAATATTTCCTCTAATGAGAAGACAAGAATTATACCAAGGATATCCATTTTGGATGGAGTCATTGTTGCACAAGAACTTATCCACTCCTTACAAATAGTGAAAAGAATGGTATGATCATTAAACATGATATTAAAAAGGCTCATGAAAATATTAATTGAAGGTTTTTTATAAAGGTTTGGAAACTTTTGGATTTGATAGGAGATGACTTAATTGGATTTTAAGTGTATTTCCATAATTTGTCTTAGTGAGTGGGAACCCTGAAGATTTATCTGCATCTTCAAGGGGAATTAGACAAGGTGATCCTCTTTCACCCCTTTTTCTTATTATCATGGTTAAATCCATGGGTGCCTCACACTTTTTAGGTGTCACTTCCTTACAAGGACAAAAAATCACAAGCAATTGCCCTTTGTCATGCATCAACAATTTATTGACGACACAGTGCTTTTGGTATGGGTAAGAGAAGAGAGGCTTCACACAGAAATATATATTGAATAAAAATAATAAGGTAACATGAAAAGAACTAAGCAAAGAGAAAGAGAAATTATTGGTTTTCTTTTTCAACACAAATAAGAAAACAGAAAGAGATCTTTTAAGTATTTCTCAATTTAAACAAGGCCAACACCATGCACATATTTGGGCATTACCTTGGCTAAAGGACTTAGAACCTCTACATTGTGGGAAGATCTTAAGTATGGGATGGGGAACAAATAACATCATGGAAAATTAAATAGTTATCTTGGGCTATTAAGCTTACTATGGTTAAGCCAGTAATCTTGGTCATGCCTATCTATCTTGTGTCATGAATGACACTTCCTTTGGGAGTCTTAGATAAGTTGAATTAGTTAATGAGGAATTTATTTTATCAAGGCTCATTAGACAAAATATAAGAGTTTTTAAGTATCTTTAGAAAAGGTAGTTAAGTTGAGAGATGGACAGATTGAGATAAGAGCAAAAGCATTCCATAACCTAGGCTTTGAGAAAGAGCTTATCTAATGGATGGATAAAGACAAGAATAAAAAATGGACCCAAATTATACAAAATAAATATTTAAATGTTGAAAAGGATAGTGATAGTTTATCTACTAGTGATACCCCTAATGGTTCTCGAGTGTGGAATTTTATGTATAAATGTAGATCTAACATCTTAGATTATATTACTTGCAATATGGACACTAGAGTTAGACTAACACATGGATTCCCCAAGTAGCATGAGGTTGTCAACATTTATGATATTCCTAAATTGTTGATTCCAACAACCTTGGTACAAAAATAACCTTTTATTTTGAATAACTTAGGTGGGGCTATGGAATGCCAACATTGATGTGCTAGGGTTAGAAAAATACCTTGTGAGGAAAATCAAAGCTCTAGAGGAAGTTGATAACTTTTGACTAACTATTAGTTTGTGGACATTGTGGTGGTTGGGGGTTTTTACAATGAAGAATATAATTTTTGTTTCTCTTTATTTTGTCTCTATTATTTTTATAAAATATTTTGGCAAACTTTACTAAGGTTGTGTCAAATTATAAAGAAGGCAGATTCATGAGGAGAAGAAAATTGGTTACAACTTTTTCATTAGAATACTTTGATGTTTAGTTGACAAAGGGAAAATTGCTTTGAATTGGTAGCACTGATGAAGGGATGGAGTATGTCACTTCATTTGCTATAGAATTTAGGGGTCATTTTTGGAGTACGTTTACATGTAACTAATTGAATCCTTATGACTATGATTATATGTTTAAAATGATTATTGATCATGTCTATGTATGTACTTCAATGAGTATTGAAGAGTGTTTTGCCACACCTAATATGATATGTAATAGAAATATTTAATATTAATACAAATCAAAATTTCAAAAAATTATGGATAAAAAATCATTTGATACCTTTAGAAAATCAACACACCAGCATTAATTCACAATTAATGAAACTTTGATAATGCAGGTGTAATGCCTCAAAAACTTGGTGCTCATTTTGATATTATTTAGCTTAGTTTACTATTTTAATTATGGTATTCCTTCTAGAGACCATCCAAGACACTTTGTTCACACTTATTATTTTTATTAAGTCACTTTGATGTTTTTCTCATTCTTACTATTTATAGAAAGTTGTTGGGGGTGCTTAGTTGGGGGGTTAAAGAGTAATTAAGTCATTTTCATTGGGTAACTTTATTTTGGCACCTAAAGAGTTATAAGATTTTAAATAATCTAACAAATTATTTCATGGAGATAAATGTCAATATTAAGAGATATAAGTTGAAAATATAATTAATTCATAAACTCACATTAAGTTAATTAAATTATATAAAGGACCTCTTCGTCATTTATTCTTGATTGCATGTTAATATGAATATCAAAAGAAGTTTTTGAAAAAATGGCATGAGATGATTAGAAAAGAGGATTTGAGGAAGCCATTTGATATACTTGGTTGTGTTTAATTTCTCTCTAATAAGTGTGAGAGATTTAATGGCTTTCATTCAAAGAAAATCTGAGGACAAAAACCCTCAAAGTTCCTTGATTGTATGGGTGAAACCAATTCAATCTATTGGTTGGATTCATTTATGAATTCACATAGAGCCAGTTGCAAGTATTTGGCATTGAGAAGGAAAATATCATTTATTTACAAGTCTACAAGTACTAGGGTTTTTTATTTGTTGGTTTCCCTAAAAAAAATTAGTTAGGGCTACTTGATGTAGACTGTCATTTGGAATCCATTCAAGTGGAATAATATTTTATCATAACTTAGACATTTTATAAGATTTTAGCACAATTTTTTGTGTATTATGGAAAGGTTAAGCATGATATAGCCAGGGTTTGAAATTTTTTGATTTACATTAGAACATTTGAAGATGTGTTGTTAATAACCATTTTGATCAGCATTTTAGATAATTGTATTTTCTTTTAAACATGAGCTTCTATTCTTGCTTCTTGGAATCTATCTAACGATTTAGATATGTAATAAAATTCAAATACAAAGATATTAGTTTATTATTACAACTACATCAAACTCATAACAAGTATTATTTGATGTAAATAAAGTGAGATTTCATTGAGAAACTTGTTATTTATGTTTTATGCATTTTAGTGCTTGCATTTTGACATCATTTGGCATTGAAACAAACTTCAAAAACAAAACCAAAACCCCAAAAGCAAACCTTTGACAAAATGTAAAACATCCAAAATTTAAAAAGGAAATCAAAACTAGTAAGGGTTATTACAGCATGCCAAAGCCTTTACCACAACATTTGAATGATTCATTGTTACATTCCTTCTCTTCTTTAATTCACCATCCATCGATCAGAAATTTCCCACACTTATTTAGAAGTCATTAGGATATGAGGCATTAAGGAGAATAAATAATATACTTTATTTCCAAATAAAAATTTCAAATATTAAATTTTGTAGAATAGCATGGCAAAATAGACTAATTTGGCACAAGTAAGTAGACAACATAACATAACTAGACACTCAACAACTCAAGCACATCAAACAACCCAAGCACCTCAAGTAGGTCAAGTACTTAGGCAATTTCAAGCATGTCAAGCAGCTCAATCCAATTTTCTAAAATTTAAACGAGCTTGAGCATAAACCTTTGACATAAATGACAACATATTCAACAAAAATGAACTTAGAAAATACTTCAAAACAATATTATGAGAATGATGATACGAATAATAAGAAAAGCTCAAATTGAAATCAGGAAAAGGATTGATTAAGAAATGAGTACACTTCCCCCCTTTAGTGTATTCTATATGACCAATGCATCAAACTCATTGAAAGGAGCATTATGTACCCATGTGTATATATTTCTCTATCTTCAACAACTCAATATGTACATGCATTGGTGATGTTATTAAAAAAATATGAATTAAGAACCTAGATTGCTTTTTAAATCCCCAACTCAACATCTGAAGATAACCTCACCCCCCAACAGAATAATATGACTACCTAGTTCTTAAGTAAGCATTATTGTTGGAAATAAATGATGATATGATTTAATATATATAGATATTATTTCCATCCTCTCTAATAGCGAATGGGTTCTTTCTTCATAAATATTGATGAAGGAAATGACTGATTGGCATGATCTTTGCAACCTCTCATGACAATCATCCTTAAGAATCGCATTATTATAACTCATCAACATAACTTCTAATATAAAATAATAATATTGAATAAACTCTTAAAGTCATTTTTTGAAATTCCTCTACTGTCTTAATAACCACTAGGTGATTTATGCACCCTCTATATATGAAAATCTTATAACATTTTCCTCCTAACATTATAGAAAGCCATATACTATTCCTCAATAATTATTCTCTTTCTTTTACAAGACCCAAAAATACCTCAACATCAAATATAGGAGGCATCCAAGGCATAAGAGAAATCTTGTATCACACAAAATTATTTACACCTTTTTCAATAAAGGCTCTCTTGGGTAGAGTCACTGTTTTTAGAAAATTTACTACTTTCAATAAGTTGTTCATTTGAGCACAAATTGTTCCAATTGCTCCAATGAAGGTTCATTGTGGATGTGGAAATATCAAGTTTGGTTTTGAAGATATTGATGTCTTATTTGGTACGGTGGCACAAAAAAATTGAACTCGGTTTTAAAGGTCTTGGAGACTTGAAAGGAGCTCAAACATTACTTGGGTGGTGCTTTACAATCATAAGGTTGTAGAATTCTTCAAGACATTTTTGAAAAGTTGTAGTAGTCAATCTAGTCCAAATTTCACAAGATATGATCGTTGAGAGTTGTGCTACTTTGGGAGAAAATATAAAATCCCTTTAAACACTCCAATGAGTTCCAAATCCTATTTGGGGGAATATTTTTGATATATTCCAATGTATGGAAAAATAATATAAAGATGGTTGGCCTCAAATTGGGGGATTACAATTGATGCAGGAGCATGATGGATGTAAGGGAAATCTTGCATCACCCAAAAATATTTTTGTTTTTGTCTTTTTCACTAAGGGTTGTTTTTTATGCCGAGATACTATTTGTGAAAACTTACTATGTTTAGTAAGTCGGTTATACGAGCTAAAAATGTTCAGCCTCATCGCCATACCATTTGAATAGGAGAAGTTATTGAGGATTTTTGGTACAAAATCTTTGTGCTCAACTTTGAAGAGAAGCTCTAAATGAGGTCAAACTCTGATTGATGGTACTTACACATCTAAACATTGTAGATCAGAAGTTTTCATTTCCAAAAAGTGGTATAATAGTCAACTAGAGTTACAATTACAAAATCATGGCCTTTGAAAGCTGGGCTATCTAAAATTATAATTTGAAATTATTTGAGTTGACTCTATGTAATAAAATGTGAGAAGTAAAAGGATTGGTTAGCCTCAAGAGTTAGGGTTAAATTTCTATCATTTTCGTGGCTAGTGGAAGATTTTCTATATAAGGAAGGCCCATAGGGTTGTTTAGGGTAATTCTTGGTGGTAGTTCCTAACTCTAGCTTACAAAATATTGTAAGGGAAACTTCCATGTGGATTTGCATGTCATATTTCTAAGATTTGTAACTCTAGAGTTTTGTAGATGATAAGAAAACCATTTTCAGTTATTGAAAGTTGTTGTTGTTTCTCTATTTCTATTATGTGTTTGTGGTATTAAGGGGAGCACCCTTCATTAATAATCTTTAGCACTTTCTAGGGCAAGTAAACTTCCCAATATATAAAAGATGAATAGGAGTTACCAAGGACATCTATGATGGTGTGTATATGGGATATTTTTTATGTTATTATAACAATGGTGAGATTCCCTTAGGTGGACATAGATAAAATAAATGGTCGTACTAAATAATTTTATTGATAACATTATTATTGTAGTATAATTACTATTATAATATAATATAATTATTATTATTCTTGTGATAATATAATTGATTTTATATAATATTATAATATTATTGCTATATTAGATTACTCTATATTAAAGGAGTGGTTACCCTTGGTGAAGGGTCACTAGAAATCATAGCTTAGTGTGCAATGGGTATGTCAAAGAGGTGTGGATGGTCAATTCAATGGAAGTATATTGTTGGTAGATATCTATAAAGATGTGTTATCGTGGCTTTCTATGACCATAGAATATACACAAAATGGATTTGTGAAATTTTCCTTTTTAATCCCTGTCTCTAGAGGGACTTAACTTTCTAAGAACCACCCTTCAAAACCTATTTTTCTTAATCAAAAATGTAGTGCCTGCCCCTAGTTTACATTTTTCGAGCTACATTTATGTTATGATTGCCAAACTCTTTTAGGCCAATTTATGTTTGATGAGTAGTATTATTATTTTAGAGATTATCAGATGATGTTTACACTCAGTTATTATATGATGAGATTACTTGGTACTCTATATTTCATGCATGTATGATGATTATTCAATGGTTTTAGTTATCGATGATGATTAGTTGGATGGCTTATTATTTCATGTGCCTCTTATGGATACTTACCCCATACTGCATGTGTATGGTGTGCGTGCTGTTTTATTTATGTATGGTGTTTCTGATATGGTTAAGGAAGGGAGTCGTAGTCACCTGCTAGTCGGGATCTACACGATGCACCACTTCCTGCCATTGCCTGTTTAGCTTAGAATATTGTGTTTGTACATGCGTGGATTTTATGCAGGTTGCAGGTACCGGGTATCGACTTCCCTGAATTGTCAGGATGAGCGTACCCTATCGCACTATCTCAATGGTAAGAGAGGGGAGATAAACTCTTAAGTCCAAATCCTAAACCCTCTAGCCAATTATCCTAATTGATAATTAGGACAAGTATCTGAGTTAGTACCCTCCGAATGCATCAAATGATGTAATTTTGTGATTATAACCCTTCTGTTTGATTTGGTATGTATTTTTCTATGATGGGTTTTCGTATGTTGCTTTATGAGTCCTTGGTGTATTTTCTATTAATTAAGTCTAATTAAAAAGACTAATTAATGATTTAATTTAATAAGGAATTATTATGATATCTTTATATTTAATTAATTAATTAATTAATTAAATAAAAGAATTAAAATTGGAAATTAAAGTTTAAGATATATTTAGAACAAGATAATATTTATTTAATTTAATAATAATATATTTGGAGTTCATTTTTAAATAAATGCTAAATATTATTGTTATTTAAATTAATTAAATATGTTATCAATTAAGTTCTAAAATAAATTAAAAAGTTGAAAGATATAAATTTATTAAGAATTCTAGATCGCATGATCTAATCATGAGTTAAATATAAGAATTAAATTAAAAGATTAAATTATAAAAAATTAATAATGTTATTTTAATTTCTTAAAAGTGCACATAAGATTTAAAGTAATAAATTAATTAAGAATTGAAGTCAAGTGAAATTTTAAATAAAGTTATTTAATCATTCAACTTATTGTGCATGAAAGTTGAATGCAAAAGAATTAGAAAAGATAATAAAAGTTAATTTGAGTTAACTAAGTTGTGCAAAGAGTCTTCTCGGGTAAACGCACAATTAGTGCCCCGAATTGAGGAGAATTTGCTTATCACAACTTTGGGGGTTCATTTTTTTGGGAGGATACGAATTTGGACGAGAATTTTTGGGAGGAAGACAATTTTTGGAAGCAAATTTCAGAAGGCTGATACGAAGAAAGTCTTGAAGGGGAAGGTTATTGAGAGGAGCGAATTCGCATACAGTTTTCTGGAGGTTGCATAATAGCATCAGGATCAGGTAGGGTCTTGTGTTTTTTATCCATTAAATATGCAATTATCCCTTCCTGTCTTCTTCGTGTCTGGGGTTTGTAGATCTGAATTCTCTGTGATAAAAGTTTTAAGCTTTCAAATCTTGTGAAGTTATTAATTATTCGTCAATAATTTTTGTATCCATGGAGACTAGATGAATTAATTAGAACCATTATTTTCTTGATTTAGAAATTAAGATCTAATTTAATAAGGGTTTTGTTTTAATGAATTGAAAAGTTCTGGATAAAAAAAATATAAGAAAATAAAAAAAATATATATATATATATATATATTTTTTATATATTACATATTTACCCCTTTGGAAGAAATTGTTTTTAAAAAAAATAAAAAAATAAAATAAAATTAATTAAACAAAATTAATTTTTAAAATAAAAACTAATTTTATTTGTATTAGAATAAATTTAATTTTTAAAAAATATATATATATTTAAATTTAATAAAGTGGGGGGGAGGGAATTACCCCGTACCCGCCCCCACTGTCGGCGCAGGCCGACAGTACCTGCGTCGCAGGTACTGCGACGGCAGGTACAGAGTACCTGCCGCCGCAGGCCCTGCGACCGCAGGCCTGCGACCAAAGCCGACGGGCTATAAACGTTGGTAATTCGGTTTTTAAAATTTTTTTTTTTAATTTTTTTTTATTATTAAAAAAAATGAATTTTATTTAATTAAAAATTTTAAATAATAAAAATTATAATATATTTAATTTTTTATAATATATTAATTTTTTTTAATATTTAATAAATAAATATTAATTGCATTGTTATAGTTGTAAATTGTAATTTATTAATAATTTTGTTTAAATATTAATAAATTAACAATTATTGGTTGGATTAAAATAATTAATTAGATCTAATAAATATTAATTAATTTAATTAAAATTAGTTTAATTAAGTTAATTAATAAGGAATGTTATTTGACTAAATTATAAAATTGGATACTGATTTAATGTAAATTATTATAGAACTGGGTTATTCGAAAAAGGGTAGTTGTGAAAACTTTGTTACTTGAATTCGACATTGAACTAAAACACAAACCTTACCTTAACTTAAATAATATACTTTCAGATCCAATCTCTGAGACTTTGATGTTGTCTTTGTACTTTGAATGTTTTGGGGTTGGTTTAGCGTTGACCAGTTCAGGTTGTTACCAGAGGCTCGGGGTTTGTGAATGTGATGTCTTGATGATTTGGTCTCGATCTTTCTTAACCTGACCATGGTAATGTGATGAAGTGCTCTATGACATGATTGTGTTTACTGTTTGTGATTGCTTTCCAGTTTCCTTGTGTGAAGCTGAGATGTATGTATTTGAGAATACCTAACTTAACCATTTCTGAGTCTCGATCAGTTATACTTGTATTACTTTCTGGTTGCTCATTAGAGAACCATTGGATTTTGTGACTTATCATTGATGCCTTCAGTTGCTAATAGAGAACTGTCGTGATTACTTGATTACTATTTGATGTTATCTGTTGCTCATGAAGAACTGATATATTTTGTGGATTATCTTTTTATGATATTTTCAGTTGCTCGCATAGGACTGAGATGGTTTTATTATGATTCTTTGATTTATGAGTTCATGAGCTAGGGTAGGTTATCTATGTGTAGAGTCGGGAAGTGGCTTGCAATGGGGGTCGGAGCCCTAAGTGGCTGCCTTGAGAAACCCATTGTAAGTCGTTTTTAATAAGTGAAAACATTTACACTAAATGAGAGAAAATGAACCTAACAAGATAATTGTATGTTCTCTCCCATGCCATGAGTGCTAGTACAGACTAGGATGGGGTAGAGAGGACGCTTGGTTACGACCTTGCATACCATAGTATGCCTCGTCAGTACGAGAGGATACTAGTGGCCGCAGGATCAGTAGGGACCCGGGATTCCTAAAGGATTGCTCGGGTAACTTCTACATGACTTTTGCGATGACACTTTCCCGCTTGCATATTAGGTTTCCTACGTGTCTTGTGGTACCTCTGGGATTTAGATGTCGGTCATTTTAGGAACCCTTGAGTTAGCATACTTATAGGATTTCCTGGACTTAGAGAGTATTTATGATTATAGGTTTTGTTATCCTATTTGGGACTTGAGACTATCTCCTCAGCACGGTGGGAGTGGACCATTTAGGTTCCACGCGGTCGGGTGGTAGTGCTTTTACTCTTACCAATGAGATCCGTTCTGTGGTCACCGTGGCTGGAGTTTTCGTGATTGGCATTTACCTACACTATGTTCTTGGATTAGTATGATGGATGATTAGATTTTATGATAGATGTTTTATCATTATGGATGTATGGATGTATCATGTATGGTGAATAATTTTCATATATTTTTACTGTACTTTGTATCATGGATTTGAGGATGTTGTATCTTGATCTTTACGTATGTATATTCTTTTAAGCCTTTCATACCCTGTGACATGTACAGTGGATGAATGAGCATTCCGAATTAATTTGCCAAGGAGCATTCGGAACAAATGTATATTATGGACATTGGAGTTTCTGATTATTCTTTTATATGTATGTGTTAGTTGTTAGACTTAGAATTAATTAAATTTAAACGTGACTCAACGTCTTGGGATCTTTAAGAAATATAACTTGCAATGTATGTTTGTCGATGATTACATGTTATTGCTTCCGCTACTACTTGTTTGATGTGTATGTCATACTTTCTTACTTAAAAAAAAAAAAAAAAAAAAAAATGTTTAGCAAACTTAGTGAAACTTTAGGTTAATTCTTTTGGATCCCTTGGCGGGGCGTTACAAAAAACTTTCTAAGAAGCACAATATTTGCATCATAAAGAAAATATCACCACAATGTTGCAGTCAATGAAAATAGGGCATAAACTTAATGATCTTTAGATGCATGGAAATAGATTATAAAATGTAAAAGAGGCTTTACACACCTACAAGAAAAGAATTTAGCTCATAAAATTTTCATTAGAAGAGCTCTAAATGGTTCCTAAGATTTTAGCATTTTAAAACCATTTTCTAGTGTTCTTGATCTTAGCTTCCTACTAGGCTTGAATTCTTTCTTGTCAATAATAAATGAATTTATTGATACAAATAGAGTGATTTGGACAAAGGTTCTTGACCTAAGTCGAGGCATAAATTCTTAAAATTGGGTAAATAGTTATCTCTAATTCCCACCTCATTTAACTCAAGCCTCTAGTTGAAAAAATAGATAGGTAAGACATTTTAGAAAAAAAAAATATAAATGCTTCTTCATATAGATGAAATCATGGATATAAAAAAGAACAATCAAGGGGAAAATTACTATAAACCCAAAGATATAAATAAGAAAGGATATTGTTGTTTGCGTATAGCAGTTTCATCTAAAGCCACATCAACATCCCTAGCTCTAGCTTGTAGAAAATCTCATGCACCAAATCCATGAATGACATCTTAGGGAAGAAGAGAACAATAAACATTGTTTGATGCATTACTTGGAATTGCCCGAACCATGCAAGTTGAGTTTTCAAAAAAAGTATTTAGGTCAAACAATATCTACTTTTGCAACCTAAAAAGTAGAGATTCATTACATGCCACTCAAAATTATTTGAATGCAAAGAAATGAGAGGGCAATTTGCCTAAGGAAGCAAGATTCAAGCAAAAAGGATCAATCTATGCCACTCAATGATGGAAAGAGACAACAATATAATTCAAGTTCAGTATTTTGTGTTTTATACAAAAATAATATTGAATATAACAATATGACTTCTTTTACAAATAGCTTGGAAAGTTTAAATTTGTTAAGAGATCAATAAAATCTTTGAAATGAAATTAAAGGAAAATTTTGTAAACTTGCCTTGAGTTCTTTTGGTAAAGACATAAACTATTATTAAACAATAATTGGTTTGCTAAAGCATCTACTTTTTCCATATTTTGCATAAATTCAGTAACAAGTTCCTATCGTAAACTTTTTAGGACAACTATTACAACATGGCCATTTTTAGTATTAAAATTTAAAAGTACCAACATCAATTTTTGTCTTTGTTTACAATTCAGAGGTGCCCTAATTCTCTCCCTTTACTCAAAAATATGTTCATCCAGCTTACCATAAATTAGAAACTATTATTTTCCTTCAATGTCCTTGTTGGAAACAAAGAATTCTCTCAAAACAAATAAATTCCAGAGCCTGATTCTATCAATAGTCTACACCTCATTTATGAAACCATAATAGCTTATCCCTTGATAAAACAGTGTAAGCTAAGATGTTCTTCAAGTGATCTGCCAAGTCATAAGGTTCAAAAATAATTTGAATTATAATTTGAACCTTCTCTAACCACATGCCAAGTACCGACATCTTCTTAAACATTTAGAAAATCAAAAAAAAAAAAATGTGTTTATACATCACAAAAATTATTGATGTTAATAAGAATCTCAACCATTATAATAAAAAGGTGCATATGTTTAAAATTTTGCTCGTTTTAGGGATTATTTAATTATATCCTATTTTCTTTTGATTGGGCAATTTTATTTTCCCACCTAAAGACCAATGTTACATACATGTCAGGCAATTGCAACTATAACATCTAATAAAAATTACCCTTCCACAATGTGTTCATGGATGTTCCAAAGTTTCCATTTTTGTAGAGTTTCAGAGCATGTTGGTAAAGGTTGTGGAATTTGGCTTTACATATGCCAATTGCATTTTCTTGTAAGTTTCTAAAGCCTTTTATGCACATCCATTGTGTGCATATTCTACAATTATTGCGACCCATGAGATGAAGATTATGGTATTCTAAAAATTATTTTGCCTAGCTTGTTCATGCTTTGATGCTTTGTATATCCTAGAATTATTGTAGTCCTTGAGATGAAGTCTCTTTTTGGTATTCTATCAAATAATTCACCGACCTTCTTGCTTCCACACTTTGCATATATTTATGTTGATCAATGAATTTCCAATTTTTTATATATCATCCAACCATGGCATTCCTTGAAACTTCATTTTTCTAAGACATTTTATCAAATAGTTTATGTGACTTGTCTATCCGTTCGCACTTTGTATGTAGGCCTACCAGGGTAGTTGCAACTACAACATCTGATAAAATATCTCTTAACAATTGTGATGTGACTGATATCCATAACCTTTTCCAAAGGTACTATTGTAGCATAGTTTGAAGAACATGTTCATCCCTAGATCTTTTGTTGGTCTAATAATGGTAGCTATGAAATACAATAATACCTTGGCCACATGGTATCTTCATTAACTATGATAAATATAGATTTTTAAAAATTTTAGGCTTTTAAATGTCTTACAAAATGTTCCCCTACCAAAAGCAAAAAAATTGTTGACCAAGAACATAATCCCTGATAGGCATAAAAAGAGCCTTTAGATCAATCATTAAATTTTTGTGATGCTTAAAATTCCATCCTAGTTTGTTATTTTAGGGCAGATTCCTTTGAGTTTTGATGATTGGAGGTCTTATTAACTGTGTACGTTTCTCACTAGAAAACTTTTGGCTATGAGCCATTCACGTTTGTCTATTTTTGGTTTGGAACCATGTGTGTGTCAAAGAAAATATTTTCCAAGATTGTAAGTTTCAATAAGGCATTGGAAATCTTTGTTGTCTATGGATGAAGCTCAATGGCCTTCTAGATGGGTTGTTTATAATTGGCAAGGGTACAAGGTCTAGTGGACTTGCTTACCCCAATGGTGGCATGTCAATGGAAGGTTCCCTTCATGAATAGCCCCAATTTGCAAGAATTGTAAAAAAGAAATTCTCAAATAAAAATATACTGAGAGTTTTAGCGAAAAAAGTGTTGTCTAGTTTCAATGCCTATTGAACCCAACTTTATAGATCTTGAATTAATGAACAAGGGGGGAAAATGGGTTTCCCTCTGTATTTTGTTTCTCATTTGTCCTTGAAGTCATGGGGAGGAAAATGTATAAAAGTGATGTACACTATGGTCATTCACTGCCTCTAGCAAACTATCAATAGTTGATGTCAAAATTTAGGTCATCCATCTTATATGGGGAAATGCCTTTGGCAAAATAAAGATAGAAATAATTCTTCATCCTTGAATGTTGGAATAAAAATAATATACAAATAGATAATTCTTGCAAAAAATAGCACAGTATCAAAGAAAGCATAAATTAATAGGATTACAAATGTCTATTGTTAAGACTATATTTCTATTTGCATCGATCTCACTATTACCTTGGATTTACTATTAGTGACGAGAGCTTGTATTGCTTGAAAGCTCGATTCATTATTTATCAAGAACTCATGGAAGGTTGTTGGTTGTGTGTGAAGCAATGCTGATAGATTCAATCACGTCTCTTTATTTAGCAAATCATTTCACCTAATGCAAGTCCAATCGATGTTGTCTTGGTTGGTTTGTGGGTAAAGCAATATTAATAGTGGTTTATTCTTCATTGACAACAACTTTTGTGAGGATGGTTGAAGATTGCAAATCTATCTGCATTGGCCTTGTATTGGTGGAGAGCCTAAATAAAATCAATGCTAGCTATTTTTGTTTGTGGTTGGATTTCTATTTCATAAGTTATCAATTCATATTGACTCACGGTAGTCAAGGAGGTATTAGTTTCTTTGTAGGCATTGATCAACAATTTATTATGTCAAGATCTTCCTTGGTTTCAGATTGGGCAATTCTATCATTTGTTAGTGACTATCACCTATCTCCATTGGTCCACTTTTTATTGCATCACGTGGCTTTGCACATGATTGGCATAATTATATATCCATTGACAATAGATTCTTGCAAAAGAGCTCGAGTGGAGTTTAGTGGAACCACAATGAATATTCAAATGATTATTAAAGTGTAAGCATGGAACAAACTCTCAACCTTTGAACTTATGTGGAGTCTATGATGAGGATGTGAATTGATGGGAGTCATTGTTGGTAAATAGTTTTGACCTCTTGAAAACACCTTGACAAAAGACCCTTAAATGCCTAAGTGAGAAGACAAACATAACTAATAGTTGAGTTATTTACAGTGTTATATGCAAACGCTCTCTGAGTTTTGATATGAAGGCTCAGCTCCTGTCCAAAAGATATTCAATGAATTAAATACAAATAATGTCTTTAACTCGAAAACATTAAGGTTTTTGACATTCACTCATCACTATGAAATGAATGTGTTTTCAGACTTAGATAATCAGAGGACGAACTAAGAAATGACCACAAGATCACATGCTAAATTCTCCCTGTTGCAGAGAAATCGAAAGATTAAATATCTCAATTCAAAGAACATGAATGCACAAACTAACAAGCTCCTTAACTTGACATGACGACATAACTATATTTGAATACGAAAGAAATAATCACAAGATTGTTTTCAATCAGAAAGATAGACAATCAGACCAGAATCTCCTTAATTCAAATACATAACAGAAATAACCATATGATTATTTGTCCATGCAACTCTATCAGACTATCAAACTAAATATCCTCCTCTTCCCTACTACAGAACAACACAAATATATTCTCCCCTTTCTCAAAGCCACAAAACTGCCCGCTCCGCCCCTCCCGTCCCCCCGTCCCCCACCTCCCCCAAAAAGAACCCCATTAGTTTCCGTCTCTATCCTCTCTGTATCCTCCTGGCCTCTCGGTGATCTTGTCAGTTTTCATAACTGATTCTTTATTATCCTTGAAATCTATTTCTCTTTATCGCTCTATGTGACCCACGGTTTAATTGATATTATCTTTCAAAAAACTAAAAATTGAGGACACGTGCTGAGTCCAAGTTTGTGGATTTCTAATCAGGTGACATCTGATTTGTCCAACATCTCCATTGGTTTTATTTCTTTTATAGTCCCGTGAGAGTGCCCAACAAACTTAATTTACATCCTTTTGCATCACCCGCCTTACTCTTTCCTTGAGAAACCTATCTCCGAACTCGTGATTAATTAATTGTATTCATATTGGCGTGCCTTGCGAATCGAGCTTACAGGAACATTTTCATATTACTTCATCACTATTTTACCATGGGTAACATGGGCATATCCTTATTCGGAGATCTGTTTGCATCTTAATAAATTTAAAACATCCCTCCATATCCTCTAAGACACCTGTGGCTTGTAAATATGCTTTTAACCCTTCTCATGATTGTCATGTGTGTTAACAGCAATTCACTGCTAAATTGATGAGGAAATATGGGTAGTGACATTGTCGTGACGATTGGGAAGATGACCGCGACTAGAGGCTTCATGTTGCTGACAATCGCCTACACAACATCTCTTTTTGGTAGGATTAAACCAACCCTTGTCTTAGCATCATGATGATGATGATTCAATGCATGCGGGACACTAACTCTTTTAACACCTGTAGAATTTGAGCCAAATCAGGCGGATATGCATATATGATTTATTAGCAACTATGTGTACCTTCCATTTTGGACAGGTTCCTTCTTGGTTATTGTCTTGGATTGATTGGAAGGATTAGCCAATACTACCGAGTTCATGATGGCGTTGTCCTTCATATTCTACTGTCGGCATTTTATCCAGTGGTTCACCATATGTTATTGAGATGAAGGAATCGGCCTATCTTTGACTCGCATGATACACCACTGACGCTCATGACATTCTGTCAAACAGTTCACCTGTCCCTTTATGGAGCAGCGACTCCGTTTTGTGGAACGAGCCACTGCGGATGCTTGGAATTTATTTTGGTTCCACTGTAATGAACATTCAAATCAAATAAGAATATATTTAATACCCTCGATACCATATTGAACAGATAGCGGGGAAGTATTCTCATTTTTCTAGGTGCTATAAAGGTTGCCACCAATCTAGAAGCTCAACATTTGGTCAAACGGATGAGTGGCATTGCGCATGCTTCCCTACACATAGAGGAGGGAGCTGACATTCTATTGAACCTTCTGCGCAACCTTTCCTCTCGAGTTAACCATATGCAAAATATGAGCCCATGGAATTCTTCGTTGTGCGATAACCAAATCCCACCCCAACCTGTCTATTCGACACTGTCACATTCTCAACCGATAATCGTATGTTCTGGTTTGCTATGATCTTTAAAAAATTTCCCCTTGTTATGAAAATTCGATGCTTGATGTGTGTGGATGTAATGATGTAGACAAAGACACATGGTCCTTTACACGAAATCCGAGTTGCTTCGTCATCGAGTCTTGGAGGGATTGAGCATTTTTTTAAGATCATCACATTCACTTTCCCCTGCAATGATTATCCTTTGCAATGGAAGAGAACTGTGATGCCTGCACATGCACAAGGCAAGGCTGTTAGAGAGACATGTTTAATGATCTTTATCAACAAGTACAAGACTTTCCCCACATTTAATTTTGGCGGCCATGTGTGGCGGAGCATTCCATCAAACACTTGTCTTCTTTCCTTGATAATATGCAGTGGTCTATGCAGTCAATGGAATCTATTTTTCCATTTTCTGTGTATGTGATGTTGGGTACATGTTATTTCAAGCCGGCTTGATGTCTTAGGCACCCACCAAGGTACCATTTACACACAAAGAGACCCGAAAATCTTCACAAGCTGACCCCTTGCTAACACTTCGGGCATATAATGTGAATGTCAGGCTGCTGACACCGTTTTCGAAATTCGAGATTCAGCTCTTAAAAGTACCATGATAGTAAGATTTTAGTGGTTGTTGTTATAGTGTCAAACACAACGACGTAATACAGCAGCTTTTGATCAAACGGGTGTCTTCTGAACAATGATTCCTCTAAGACTATATTCGCAGTGCTTAGAAATATACCATTCTCTGAAAATGGTTTCTCCTTCTGAAAGCTTATCACATCTTCCACCTTCTAGGTTACATATGAACCTTGGAAAAGGAGGACTGCATCAATCACGTGCCTTTGAACTTTGGACTTTGTATGAGCAGATCTTGAATTTGAAAACTTCAATCTGAACTTTGAATGAAGTGTGTTCAAATCTGGAAATTTGATTCTCAGAGCATGGATTTGATGTTCTTAATCTGAACTTGAACTTGAAGTTGAACTTGAAGTCTATAGTTTAAAGTTATAAGTTCAACATAACTTTAGTACATTGTCTTCTTCACAAGTCATAATCTACAAAATCATCACTAGCAATAAAAACTAACTAAAATGCCATGATAATTTAGGGATTCCTTCCATTGGATTGATTTTGAAAGTTTCAAACTCAGGGGTTGCTTACAGTCATTATGATCTAATGAGACAAATTATTTGTGTGTATGATATCTTGGAGTATCAAATTGATGATGATGTTCGAACCAATAGCATTTGTTGTGATGATGACGATGTGTGACCTAGCCTTAAACCATGCACCTAACTTTAGTACCATAATATTGGCATTGCATTTGTCATCTTCACAAAGGCTAGTAAACATCTACTCTCCAACCATTATTCTCCTAAATTAATCAAATGAATATTTAAATGTTATAACACAATAAGCAATACTATTTGTAAAGAAAAATTGTTCAACATTTGTGAAAAATTAGAACATAATTATGTTAAAAGAAAAATATCACAAGAATATTGCAATATGACCAAGATTATTACACTTAGAACATATAGTAGTGTAATTCTTTGTAGTGAAAAAATATTTCTCTAAATAAATCTAGAATTATTTCTTGCAAAACATTCTATAGTTCATTTCTTTGTGTCCAAAGTAATTTCAAGAAAATAAATAACCATGAAAGAAATAACATTTTTCTAACTTTTGAAGATGGTGTGACTAGCATTGTTCTTTTGTTGTTCCTCTTCTAAAGACTTTGAACTTCTTTGAGGACAACTCCAACTGTATCAATAGACTTCATTTTTTGAGTCTATAATAATATCCAAAGACATATATCTTTTCAGGTCTATTTTATCTTTATTCAAATGTTTAAAATATTTATCCAAGCTTCTAAAAGAAAAAAATGTTAGTTTTAAGTTTCTCACAATTTTTGTCTTTAAACTTGAGTTGGATAAAAGTATATTATTCAATTATCTTTTTCTTTTTCAATATGAATCTTCAAATCAATTATCAATATCTATGCATCCTTTGAGAGCTTGTGATGCCTTGTTATTTTCTAATTTCCTTCACTTAGACAAAATTTCAAATTCTAATTTTTTTTATAAGTTTAATAATTTCATTAAAAGAACTTACTAACCTTTGTTCAAGATCCAACTCTTCCTCTCCTTCATTAGAATAGTGTTCATCTTAATTTTCTTTAATTTTAATTTCCTTTGGGTCTATGAATACAACTCATCATTCAGGGGGGCTTTGAAGAGTTGGAATGGCGAGCACGAGTGGAGGTAAGGGAGGGTTTCAAAATTTGAATTTTGAAAAGGGCGGGATTCCTTAGGAATGTCAGAATCAAAACCCTGGTCTAGAACACGGATCAAAAGCGGGAGATAGTGAGGTATCTTCTGGTATAGGGGGTCAGTCGGAGAATGCTGATGGGGACCCAGATGCACCCCCCCCCAAGGGAATGGCTAAGATTCCTTTGATTCTCAAAGCAGGTCAGCCACGATCCTCTAAATGGTCATCCCTTTTTGGGGTTAAGCCCTCAAGTAAGTCTTCTTTCCGGCCTGTTAATACTCTTCCTGAGATTGAGAAAGGTTCTTGTGTCATTGCCATCCCAGACGAAATTGTGGATCACAGCATTCGATCCATGACTTCTACCTTGATTGGTAAATTTTTGGGGCCTAGACCAAAAATAGATGATGTCAGGACTTTCATTAAGAAGAAATGGGTTCCCAAAGGTCAAGTTTCGGTCACAGCTATGGTGAAGGGCTTTTTTTCGTTTGAATTCACATGCATGGAAGACCTTTCTAACATTCTATGTGAAGGACAGTGGGCTATACACTGGTTCTCCAGAAGTGGTCATCTTAGTTGAATTTGAATGACTCATTCTTTGTTAAGGCCCTTGTCTGGGTTAGGCTTCCCGAGCCGCCTTTATAATTCTAGAATGAAGATGTTTTTGTAGGGCTAGCTAGGACTTTTGGAGAACTTTTATTTATTGATCCGATCACAACCTCTAAAAGACATCTCAATTATGCTTGCATCTGCATAAGGGTCAAGGAAGGCACAAACATGCTAGAAACTGTGGCGTTTCACTCCAAACTTGGAGTGCATGTTCAAAAACTGATCTATGAAATAGTGCCTTTTGCCTGTTTCCTTTGTCTCAAGGCCGGACACAAGGAAAATCAATGCCCTAGGGCTGACAAGCAGAAGAGTAAGGCTCTTGAAGACAAGCAAAAGAGTAAGGCTCCTAATACCTCTACCAAAGCAAAGAACAAATCCAAACTCACTAGCACTTCGGTCGAGGGGAAGAAGAAACTGATTTGGAGATGAAAACCTTCAAAGCAGTCTAAGACTAGGGAGAGCAGGGAGGATATGAAGAATCGTAATGGCCTTAATCACCCTATCTCAGAAAAGTTGGATGGAGTCCAGAATAGTGCTACAGTACCAAAGGAACCTGCTACTGTAGACCCAATTGTTGATGCCATGGTTGTGGCGGGAGACAATGTGCTAGCTGAGAAAGAGCAGAATGTAGAAAGGCAGGAGAACCCCCATTTGAATGAGGAAAGGCAAGAGACCCCCCAGATGGAGATCACAAGGGTCTCTGACTCAAGATCCCAGAAAAATGGTGATGTTGTTCCCCTGAGGTCAAAGGATCACAATCAATGTGATGGAATCACTAATCACAATCAACGTGATGGACTTTCTAGTAATGGATCTGGTTAGGAGAGAAGTATGACTACTCCTCTTACGAATCTGCCAGCATCCAAAGGGTTGGGGACAAAGCTCCTAGAGCTTATTAACAAATCCTCCCCAGACCAGATCTCTCAATGGGAAGATTGGATTGATAGTTGTTCTCAAGATAGTATAGATGGTTGGAGTCTAGTGAAAAAAAGAAGAATCAAAATCGTGACCACCCCGCTCTATCACCAGCGACAACCAAAAGCAAGGTTAAGGATGATGTTGAGGTTACACCCAAGAATCCAAGAAGGACAAAATCTAATCAATTATTGCAGGAAGAAACCAAAAAAAACCTGGTAGATGGGAGCAAGAGAACCATCAAGGAATTCTTTGGAAGTAAAAAATGAAGATCATATCTTGGAATATAAGGGGCCTAAATGGGGCTCATAAACAGGAGATAGTTGGAATATGATCAGAGATCAAAGACCTAATTTTTTGTTGATCCAAGAAACCAAGATGAGAAAAGATGTGGTAGGCAAGCTCTCTTTCAATAAATACATGAGTAGCAAGGCCACAGACTCAGAGGGAGCTTCAGGAGGGGTGTTGATGCTCTATAACAACAAGGCATATCAGATCTCTACCATTTGTAATGCAGGTAATGCCCTCCTATGTAAGGTGTCCCACATTCATAATGATTTGTATGCCCCCAACTCTAAAAGGGAGAGGAAGGCCTTTTGGGCTAAGATCTTAGAGGTTATTAGCATTAATAACATATAAAAAGGGATTATCATGGGGGACATCAATTCCCCCCTCACTGATGATGAAAAATGTGGAGGTCTTGCTTCGGATTAGGAAAGTAAGTTAGACCTCTTGAATTTCATTAACAATTTGGCTTACATGGACGTTGATCTCTTGGGGGGTAGATTCACTTGGTCTAATAGGAGAGTTGGAGGGGAATGCATCTAGGTCCATCTTGATAGAGCCCTTATTTCCCCTATTTGGTTGCAATCTCATTGCTACAGACTTTCCCTTCTACCCCGAGTGGGATCAGACCATTCCCCCATATTGTTCTTTGTTTTTCATTTAATGATCAAACAGACATTTCCTTTCTGATTTGAGAGAATGTGGATTTCCCACCTGGCTTTGGAAACCAAGATTTCTTCATCGTGGAACAATATTGAAGTGGAAGGTACTACAATGTTTAGGGTAGCCCAAAAATTGAAGAACGTGAAAATAAATATTAAAGTTTGGAATAGGTTAGACTTTGGCTACATTTTTCATGATAAGGATGAGAAGATTGATTAGCTCCACATAGTCCAGGAAGAGATTTAGTAAGTTGGATATAAGGACCAAAATTGGATGGAGGAAAGATCTATTCTCTCTAACCTCCACAACATCATTTTCGGGGAAGAACATTTTTGGAAACAAAGATCACGAGTTAATTGGCTTAAAGAGGGGGACTAGAACACCTAGTTCTTCCATTTATCCATCCTTAAACACCATGCTAACAATAGGATCTCTAGCATTAAGAAAGGTCAGATTGTGCTATCCAAGGATGATGTGATGGTGGAAGAAGTTGTGCAATTTTTCTCCTTTCTTCTCACCAAGGATCCTTCACTCTCAGTGCCTAACCAAGAGAAAATTTTATCTGTTATCCCCTCTATTGTAAGCCCACCATAACTCTATGTTGAAAGCTATCCCATCCTTGGAGGAAATCTTTCAAGCTCTCAATTCCCTTCTGAGGAACAAGGCTTTTGGCCCGAATGGTTTCCCATCTTTCTTTTTCTAGGTGTATTGGGAGGTGGTCAAAGAGGACATTGTGAAGGCTATGCAAGAATTCTTCGGGGCCAAAAATCTATTGAAAGAACTCAATGCCACTTTTATGGTTCTCATACCGAAAATCCTAGGGGTTGATTCAATGGATAAGTTCAAGCCTATCAGTTTATGCAATTCTTTCTACAAAATCATATCTAAAGTCCTTACCACTAGGCTCCTTAGTGTTCTCCATCTAATTATTTCCCCACAACAAACTAGTTTTGTCCTAGGGAGGCAAATTCTCGATTCCATAATCATGGTGCACGAGGTGATGCACTCTCTTGAGGCGGGCAAGAAGGAAGGCTTTCTGCTTAAGCTAGATATGTCTAAAGCTTCTGACAAGGTGGACAGGAATTTCTTGATGGTTGTCCTCCAGGCTTTTGGTTTTGATGCTCAGGTTTGTAAACTTATCCTCTAGCTTGTCTCTTCCCCTTCTATGTCTGTTTTGGTAAATGGTTCCCCCTCAAATTTCTTTTTCCCTTCGAGAGGGTTGAAACAGGGTGATCCCCTATCCCCTATTCTCTTTATCATTTTGGTTGAATGTTTGGGAAGGCTTATTCTAAGAAAAAGACAGGACCGGAGTCTGCAAGGTCTCAAGCCTTCTTCTGGTCATTCTTCTTTCACTCACCAACAATTTTTGGATGATACTATTTTGGGGGGAGATGCTTCTGTTCAAGAGGCCAGAGTGTTCAAGGGTTTGCTAAACGCCTACACTAAGGGTTCTACCCAGGCTATAAACTGTGATAAGAGTTCGATCTACTTCATTAACACACCGTTGGAGAGATAGAGGAAAATTGCTTGGATCTTGTGAAGTGGTATTGGGACCCTTCTAGCTACTTACCTTGGTTTGCCTTTGGGGTCCAGACCCCCGGATTCTTTTTGGAACAACATCATAGATAGATTCAACAAGAAATTAGCTAGCTAGAAAGGTGCCACCCTCAGCCAGGCAGGCAAATGCACTTTGGTGAAATCTATATTCCAAAATATTCCCACTTATGCTTTAAGCCTTTTTGGGATTTCGACCAAGCACGCTGATAGAATGGAGAAGATTCAGAGGGACTTTCTCTGGATAGGGGTTGAAGAGCACAAGAGATATCATCTTGTTGCTTGAGACCATGTTTTCCTCCCCAAATGCTATGGGGGTCTTGGTATTAGAAAAATAAGACATCTTAATATTTCCCTATTAGCCAAACAGATCTGGTGCATTTTTTAGAGCCCCAGAGTATGGAGGGATATCATGATTGAGAAATACTTGAGTAGGCAGTCTTTCAGTTTCTTGCTTGATGAGAGTGAGATTCCTCAAGGATCTTACATATGGAACGAGATCCTAAAGGAAGAATTCCTGGCTAAGTCTAAGGCTAAATGGAAAGTTGGCAAAGGTGACAATATTTTGTTTTTGCAGGACAACTGGACGAGCCTGGGACCTCTTATTGATCATCCTAGTTATGGAAGATGGGCAGACTTATTCATAAGAAGATATGGCCCGAAAGTCAGTGATTATAGATCTAGCCTAGGTTGGCATGACCTGGCTATGATATCTCTGAACCTTAATTCTTTGGTGATTAGCCTAAATGCTATAATTATTAACAACAAGAGGGATGATGTCATTTGGGGAGATAACTCGAATGGGCAATACTCTGTGGCCTCTGGATATTTCTCTTTGTGGGATTGAATGGAGAAACCCATCTAGGCTAAGGCTTGGAGTCCTGATCTTACACCAAAAATTAACATCTTTTTCTGGCTTCTCCTCCAAGACAAAATTCTCACTTTGGACAATTTGACCAAGAGAGGTTAGATTATCCCCAACAAGTGCAGTCTATGTAAGCATTATTTGGAGATGGTCAATCACTTATTTATTCACTGCCCCTATTCATCCAAGGCTTGGTACCTTCTGACTAGGGATTTTGGGGTCAGTTGGTGTCCCTTGACTAACATCCAAGAGTTCTTCAGCCAATGGAAGAGCTCACACCTTGGCTTGATAACACAGTTAATTAGCTCATGGTCCCTTCCGCATTTTTTGTGGGGAATTTGGAAAGAACTTAATAATTGAATCTTCAAAGATAGAGAATCTCCTGAGTTTGTCATTGCTAAGAAAATTGATGGATTAATGAAGGATAACTTCTCTATCAAAAAGGAAGGAAACATTGAAGAAGGTGGGAATAGTAGAGCAAGGAAAAAGGACAGGGACAAGAAAAGACAGGAGGCCAAGTGGTTTCCCCCCCTAAAAATTAGCACAAAGAAAATTTTGACAGGGTGGCCAAAGGGAACCCCAGTCCTACTGGCAGTGGAGGCACCATTAGAAATAGTTATGGAGGAGGTGTAGTGGCTTTATCCTAGCCTCTCAGACATCAGACTAATCATTTCACAGAAGCCAATGTGGCCAGTCACATTGTTAAGCTGGCCCTGGCCTTTGGGATCAAGAACCTCTAGCTGGAGGGGGACTCTTTAAATATCATTAATTGCCTTAAAGGCCAATCAAAGCCTTCCTAGACTATAGCGAACGTGATAGAGGAGCTAAAGTCTAGCCTGGGTAAATTCAAAAAGATCCATATTAGCCAGGTGTACAGGGAGGCTAATTCAGTGGCAGATTGGTTCGCTAATGAAGTGGTAGCCAAAAATTCAGCGATGATGTGGCATGTCGATGACGACTTTCAGCAATTGTGATTGATTTAATCCAGCATGACCGAATCTAGGGAAGTACCAAAATAATCCCAATTTAATAATGGTTAGATATGCTAGATTGCACGTCAAATTGGGAATTATTAAAAATTATGCAAAACTCTTTTCAAATAATTATAGAGTGTATGTTCAGATGCTTTATGAGTTGTCATGAACAGAACCACTAAAATTTGCAAAAACATTTTTGAGTTTCGCATTTTGAAGCAGGCCAAAGTCTATAATTCTGTGAGCAATGGGAGGATTTTTGAACCAGAGGAAACCATGGTAGGCGAGAGAAGTAGAAGGGAGTCGTTGGGGGAGGCAGAGAACTGGAAGAATAAAAGGAAGGTTTGGCGTAAGTTGGAAAAGGGCAGTAATACTAAATTTTTTGAGAAGCTCCATGGTTTTGATGTGGAAATCACCAAGTTAATGGTGGATTCATGGAAAAATGGGAAAGTTAAAATAGATGGGGTCACCCACCATGTCAATGTGGAGTTGATTGCCTAGGTAACGAAGATCCCTCTAGAAGGGATTAACTTCTTTAGGGATAAGAAAATGTCGGCCAATGCTATACAAGAATTTGTGAAGGATGAAGATGAAAGGAAGAAACTCGTCAAGGCAGAGACATATTACGAGATGGAGTCGATTAAAAAGCTGTGGAGGTATGTCCTTAGGGTTGTCATTGAATATATTTCTCTGGACCCTAGATTTGATAGGATTGAAACACATCATTTCGTGCTGCTTAATCATTTTAGGCATGGTATAAAAATCTCTTTTCCTTTTTTATCTTTTCACCTCTATGAGCAAGGGTATCGAGGGTTTTAAGAGGAAACCCACTGCTAATCCCACCCTTTATGAAGGATTACTCCTCCTAGTCTATGAGTATCTGAAGACTCAGACAAGGGGAAAATTCTTCGGTGATACTGAGAGTGCTTCTAAGGAAACTGGGAGTTCGGACTCTGAGGAAGTGCATACCATAAAATCTGATGATGAGGATAATACCTCCTCTAAAGGAAAAAATCCTAAGGAAGAAAGGAATGTCACCACTTCTGCATGCATCCCCTATAGAAAGAGCCCTAGAAGCCTTCCCCCCAAGTCTGAGCCTCAAGAGGAGGAGGAGGACGACGATGACGATGAGGAGACAAATTCAGAGGAAGAGGAGAAGGGGGAGGAAAATGTGAAAGAGGTGGTGAAGGGGAGGGAAAGTGAAAAGGAGGAGGAGATTTTAGCTGATATGTCAAGGAACCCCAAGAAAAGAAAAGCTGATGAGGCCTTGCTGCAAGAAGATACCAATGTCTAGATTCTAGAGACTCCTAGCCTTGGCCCTACTCTTTCTCTGCCTGAGGAGATGACATAAATTCTGGTGGAAAAAAGTGGGGAGGTGATAACAAAGAATAGGAGGAGGGCATGGAGGAAGTTTAACACGAACATCATGAATATGGGGATTGTTAGGGAGCCATTGAATATCTAAGTGATGGAAGACATTAATGGCAATGCCCACTATGATGAACTCACTGATTCAGCTCTGGTTGTTATCTTAGATAGTGGCAGGAAACTGGGTTTAACCTTCTGAACAATGCTAATAAAGGGATGATAGACAATTTTCAGTCAATTAAATGACTGTTTCATGAAATTGAAGACCTTAAGGGGAAAAGAAGCCAGGAAGGAAACTAGAGAAACAACAGCGACTAGGGGCACAACAAAGAGAAGAGAAACCAGGATGGAATCCAATGACACAGTAGTGTCCAGGGACACAATGATGACTAGGAGGATAGAATCACCAAGGTTGAACAAAAATTCCAAAGGTTGGAAACCACCCACCAAAACCTAGCTAATCAGATGGTTGCCACTTTGAATACCTTGAACGAGAATATTGTTAGTCTGGGGGATTCTCTAATGAGCATTGGATTTTGCGAGGATATGATGGAGAAGGCCATCTTGGACATTGGGTAGGCTGAGGATGATCAGAAAGAGACCAGGGATCAGGTAGATGTCCAGAACCAGGACCACGAGGGTGTGGACAACCGGAAGGCCAATGAAGCTACAGAGACCCTACAGGTTCTCAATAAGGAGAATTAATTTTTAGTGTTCTCTTTTTGTTTCGTCTCTTTATAGGGTTGTTGGATTTTTGTCTCCTAGCCGCGGGCCTATTGTTAGTTTTTGGCTTTTTATAAGCAGTTGCATGGTAGTTGGACTTTATTTTATATCTATATTACAGACCTATTCTAAAAACTTTTGGGTTTTAGGATCCCTATAAAACCTGTTTTACTTAATCAAAAACCCATCATTCAAGGGCTCTTCATCACTATCATCTAATGAACAAATTTCTTCCATGGAAAGTGACTCATTTTGAAATCTTAAGTCCATTTTTCCCCTTGTATTTAATTTTATTAAACTTGGTATTCTTTTATGTTAAATTTTGTATGGTCACTTTCTACAAATATAATAACACTACCATTATTTATGTGTGTTCCAAGTGCAGATCCAAATGCATATATATAGAAGTGGAAGAGACATGTCCTAGTTAATCAAATAATGGTTATTGTACGTTAATTTCTATTAGACATTATTAACAATATTTTTTTAATTTTTTAATTTTATTTTTGTGTGTGTGTAATGGATGATTAATTAAATGCAATAATATTGACCAATAACCATAGGGGATTGACTCTAGATAAATTCAATCTGACGAAAGCTACAACATTAATACTCCCTCTTATCTAGGGAGGATTGTTATAGAGAACATTATGCTCTCAAGTGTATGGAGAGAGATATCATCTCAATATGATATTCTTGGAATGACATATTTAAGGATATCAACATATATCCATCAAATTAGATGTTATCTTTTGATATCATCTAAAGCATGATTCAACAAGAAATATCAATCATATGATATTCATCATCATCATCATCATCATCATATATATATATATATATATATATATATATATATATATATATATATATATATATATATATATATATATATATATATATATATATAGCTTTGTGGTATGTGCACTAGCATCATGTTCATGATGTCTACTAATAGAATATGTAATATCCTAGAAAGGGTGTGTGTTATCTGATCTCCAGCACAGTTTGGGACAACAATTGAATGTAGTCTATCAAATTACAATCATAATCTCAACAAGTTAATGTATTATTTAATCTTTCAAACATATCAGGACAACAATTGAATGCAATCTATCAAATATCAACCATGATCTCAAGGACAACAACTTAATGTAATCCATTGTGACTAGTATCATGATCTTCGACACTTTTTGAGACAACAACTTAATGTAGTCTATCATGATACATTTTTTATCATGATCTTTGACTTATTCAAGGACAACAACTTAATGAATTCCATCATGATAAAAAGTCAAGCCATTGTTAAGATTGTCACCTTACAATAACAATCTCACAAAGAAACATCAATGTAAGATTGTCACCTTTCATGACATTTGTCCACATATGCAAAATAGTAACTGTAATGATATTCACCATGAACCAAGTCAGAGGGTGGATGCACCTCAAACTTCTCTCTCACACAAGGGATTTGACCTTGAACTTCTCCCTCTTAATCTATTAACTTTTCCATCCAAGGTTGCTTTTGATGGAATATCAGACTCCCTCTAAAATTGATATCAACTTTTTGACCTCCTTGTACAAGGTTGCCTCTGGTGAAGTATCTGACTCCCTCTTGATATAAAAGGATACTCATAATCTTAATCATCAAATATACTCACTTCGAGAGCCTCACTTTATCTAGCCTAATCATCATATTAATGAATCCTAGATCACAACTTCTTTGGAGCTACTGTCATAAGATTTGAGTCTACACAATATTTGGTAGCATGTGTAAAGTACCAACCTTTTTTTTTGCAAGAATATCCTCATATATAAAGAGAACAGATCATGCAAATAACTCTTATAGTATGTATAGATTTACAAATAGGAGAGAGACTACAGTGAGTAGATAAATCTAAATGATAAGAATACTTATCCACACATGAGGTTCCATAAGCATTTCATAATGGAACATCTCCTTTCTAAAGATCTCTACCTTTTAGATTTGATGCAAAAAAATTAAGCAATTGAAGATATAGTTGATCTTCACAAGCTTCATGGAATTTCAAAGCCTATGAGATCTTGAGAATTTTCAAAATCTTGAAGAAAAGTAAAGAGAGGGTTATAATAGAGAATCTAGTTTTCATCCTTAAATGGGATACAAAATTAAGCTCCATTTATAAAGCACCTTTATGTGATAAAAATTTAAGAACACACACAAAATACTAGGTGGTGGGAGGGGGGGCAAGGTCATAAACTTTAAATCTCATGAAAGCAAAACAAAGATATAGAAATGAAATCAAAATATGGAGACAAGAACACCATTTTTTCTTGTGGAAAAACCTTTTGGGTAATAAATATCTTATTCTAATCATTTACATAATATTGGACACCAACCCGAGACAACCAACTTGAATGCAAAACACAATCAATTTAGAACATTTATAGCTCCTTGAAAAAAAAAACTCCTTTGTTTTGTGCACACACACAACACAAACCATCGGCACTACATACTTGCATAAATTGAAAAAAAAAACACTAGTGTGATTTAATCACTTCACATCAAAATAACATCATCAACACTAGTGATATCCTCTATCTCAAAAAATTGTTTGAAATGGTTATGATTATGCCTAGTCAACCAACTAATAATGAACCTGGATATACAAGATGATTTAAAATTAAAATTTCAATAAAATTTAATAATGACATAACTATGGATATACAAGGCACTGAACCTGATGGTTGGGCATCAAGTTTTTTCAAATATGTTTGGATATTTTGGGAATTAACATGTATGAAGCTATCAATGCATCTAGGTGGTCTAGTCATTGCCTTAGTAAATTTAATAGTACTTTTCTTTCCCTAGTGCCTAAAATATCAAATTCAAAATTTGTGAATTCTTAAATGCCCATTTCATTGTGAAACACAATATATAAGGTAATATATAAAATCATTTCATATCGATTGAAGATCATTTAACCCAAATTATTTCTTATGAGAAGACAAGGTTTCTACCAAGGAGATCCTCTTGGATGGAGTTATCGCTACACAAGAAGTTATCCACTCCTCACAAATAGTGAAAAAAGTTGGTATGATCATTAAACAAGATATAAAAAAGGCTTATGACAAGATTAATTGCAGGTTTATGATGAAGGTTACAAAAACTTTTAGTTTTAATAGCAGATTATTTAATTGGATTATTTAGTACATTTCCATAATTTGTCTTAGTTAATGGTAATCCTAAATCTTTATCTGCATCTTCAAGGGGGATTAAATAAAGGGATCATCTTTCAACCTTTTTTCTTACTATCATGGTTAAATCCATGGGTATCTTTTACTTCATAATTATCACTATTTGCAAGGACCAAAAATTAAAAGCAATTGTCCTTTGTCATGCATCAATGATTTGCTAATGACATAGTGCTTTTGGAATGGCGAAGAGAGGATAGGCTTCCCACATAAAAAGATCTATTGAGTAAATATGCTAAGGTAACACGAAAATAACTAAGTACCAAGAAATCATTGGTTTTATTTTTCTACACAAATGAGAAAACACAAGTAGATCTTTTAAGTATTTCTTAATTTGAATAAGGTCAACTTCCATGTACATATTTGGACATTCGCTTGGCTAAAGGTCTTAGAACTGCTACATTGTGGTAAGGTCTTATGCGTCAAATGGGGGAAAATGATGTCATGGAAAGGTAAATGGTTGTTTTGGGTCTGTAGGCTTACTATGATTAAGTTAGTAATCACGACTATGCCTATCTATCTTTTGTCATGTATTACACTTCCTTAGGGAGTCTAAGATAAACCAAATTAGATAATGAGAAAATTCTTTTATCAAGGCTCAGTAGGCAAAGATAAGATTTTTTTAGTGGATTTGGAAAAAGTAGGTAAGTTGACAGATGAAGGATTGGGATAAGGGTGCAAGCATTCCAAAACTTAGGCTTTGGGAAACAACTTGTCTAGTGGATGCATAAAGACAAATTTAAAAATGGGCCCAAATGTTGCACAATAAATATTTAAATGTTGAAGGAGATGGTGATATTTTATCTACTAGTGATCCCCCCAATAGCTCTCAAGTATGGATAACTTCATGAAGAAATGTCATGCATCTTATATTATATTTTTCATGATAGTATGCCAAATAAGCTCTAGTGAGATTCATGGGTATGAAGACCTAATTTAGACAATTTGAATGTAGCCACAAACATCAAGGCTTTTCCTATAAACTAGATGGAGTGTGTAGGTCAAATATTTTACTAATTTCATAGGGAATGATGAGTTGGGTAATTGGATGTGAAAGATTATGACTCCTTTGGCCTTGATTAGTGTAATTTTTTTCTTTGAAAACTATCTCTCTCAAACTATGATAGGATGCTATTATTTGGTAAAGATCAAAAGATGGCTCCTGTAATGTAAAGGATGGATATTATTTTTTGACATCTCCTTATATAGAGCTACATCTTCACTTTTGCCAAAACAAATTTACTCTTCCTCAAGCTAGCATTTTCACTCCTGCCTCTCTACAATGATAGATTCGTAACAACTAACAAGTTTAGAAGGATGTAATTATCCAGGCCATATATGTGTATGTTATGAAAATATGAAGAAAAATAATCTATTAATCTATTAATTGAGAGATCTCCCACTTTCCATTATTTATGGTAGATTTTTCGTTTTGGATCCAAGTGATGTGAAAATAACAAAATAGGAGATTGTGTATATAGAAAGATATGTCTTTGAAGTCTTTTCAAAGTAAGATGGAAGTGGCGATTGTTTAAATTTCCAACAACAAATTGAGTAATTGTGCTTTCTTAGGTGTTTGTTTTTTCAACGTGGGATGGGGAGTTGAGATTCAATTGGAATAGCTTAAAGATTCTTAAGTGGATTGGAATAGTTAAAAAGATACAAATTTAATAAGAAAAAATGTGGGGTGGGAAAAGTCACCCAAGGAATAGGTGTCACTTGATTTTGATAGAGATTCTTAAGTGGGTTGGGATAGTAAAAAAGATATAAATTTAATAAAAAGAAATGTGGTGTGGAAAAAGTCACCCAAGGAATAGGTATAACTTAATTTTGATAAAGATTCTTAAGTTGGTTGGGACAGTAAAGAATATACAAATTTAATAAGAAGAATTGTGGTGTGGGAAAAGTCGTCCAAGGAATAGGTGTAACTTAATTTTGATAGAGATTCTTAACTGGGTTGGAACAGTTAAAAAGATACAATTTTAATAAGAAGAAATGTGGTGTGGGAAAAGTCACCCAATGAATAGATGCAACTTAATTTTGATAGAGCTTTCAAGGGTAATCTAGGCATATATGACATATAAGACATACTTCAAATTGAGAAGCAAAGATTATCTTATTTTTACTCTCAAACACTAAAATTTGGAACAATGGTGAAGTAAAGTTAAAATGGAGAATTTTACAGCCAACCTCGAATATGATCATTCAAATGATTTATCAACAATTGCAGATGGTGGGTGAAGGTTTTCTTAGCATGAGTTGGATTTCCATCCCATCAAGCATTTCATTTTTGGATTTTTTTTGTCACTTGCCTTGCACGAATATACAACAACAAGGCTCGTAGAAGTGATGTTCAATTAAGTTGTGTCTAAATGCTTGTGCCATGAGATATTTGATGTGTGTGGATTGTTTTACGAGGCCAAGATGAGATGATAAGATGATTTGAAATTCTTTTGTGAAAGGGACACTAGAGAGTTAGAGTAACACATGAATTCCCCAAGTTAGACTAACATTTATGATAATCCTAAATTTTTGTACCAAAAGAAGCTTTTATTATGAATGTCTCAGGGGGACTCTAGAACGTCAGGGTTAGAAAAGGATTTGTGAGGAAAATCAAAGCTCTAGAGGAAGTTGATAACCTTTCACTAACTGTTTGAGTTTTGGAAATTATGGTGGTTGGGGATTTCTATGATGAAGAATATTTTTTTTTGTTTTTCCTTATTTTGACCTTGTGTTTTTTTAATATGTTGGAGAACTTTAATAAGGTTGCACCAAATTACGAAGGCAATAGATTCAAGAGAAGGCGATTGCTTACACGATTTTTTATTTGAATACCTCAATGTTTAGTTGACAAAGGAAAATTGATTTGAATTGGTAGCACTAATGAAGGGTCAGAGAACGGGCTCTCATTTGCTATAGAATTTAGTAGTCATTTTTGGAGTATGTTAACATGTAAATATTTGAATCCTTCATGCTATCTTAGTTGTTATATGCTATAATGATTCATGTCTATTTATGTAGTTCAATGATTCTTAGAAGAATGTTTGAAAATATTTACTATTAATACAAAACAACATTTCAGCAAATTATGGAGCAAAAAACCATTTCATACCTTTAGAATATCAATACACTACAATTAATCCATAATTAATGCAGATGTAATGTCTCAAAATTTTGGTGCTCATTTTGGAATTATTTAGCTCAATTTCCTATCTTAATTGTGTTGTGTCTTCCACCATCCAAGACACTTTGTTCAGACTTATTATTTTTATTAAGTCACTTTGATGTTTTTCTCATACTTGCTAGGACAATCATTGGGGGATGCTTAGTTGAGGGGTTGAAGTGTACTTAAGCCATGGTCATGAAATGACTTTATTTTGGCACCTAAAGAGCTAAAAGATTTTAAGTAATTTAACAAAGTATTTCATAAAGATAAATGTCAATATTGAGAGATACAAGTTGAAAATACAATTAAATAATAAACTCGTGTAAAGTAAATTAAAATTATACAAAGGGGCCTCTTTATCACTTATTCCTAATTGCATGTTAATATGAATATTAGAAAAGAATTTTTAAATTTTGTTTTGAAAAAACTTCATGAGAGGATTAGAAAAAAGGATTTAGAAAGCCATTTGATATTCTTGGTTATGATTAATTTCTCTCTAAGAATCTCGAGAGCTTTAGCTTTCATTTTTAGCGAATCTGAGGATGAAAACCTATTGTATGGACTAAACCAATTCAACCTATTGAGTGGATTCATTTCTGAATTCACATTGAGCCAATTGCAAGTATTTGGCATTGAAATGGAAAATATCATTTATTTACAAGTCTACAATTGTTAGGGTATTTTTTGGTTTTAATAAAATACTTAGTTAGGGCTACTTTATGTGGAGTGACATTTGGAAGCCATTTAGGTGGATTAATATTTTATCATAACTTAAATATTTTATAAGATTTTAGCACAAAAGTTTTCATATTGTGGAAGGATTGAGCAAGATATAGCCAAGGTTTGGAAAATTGTGATTTACATTAGAACTTTTGAAGATGGTGTTGTTAACAGTCCTTTTGATCGCCATTTCAGACAATTGTATTTTCTTCTAAATATGGGCTTCTGTGTTTGCTTTCAAGTATGTATGTAACCATTTAGATATGTAATTATTCAAATATAAAGATATTAGTTTGTAATTATAACTGCATCAAACTCATATCAAGTATTTTTTGAGGCAAATAAAATGAGATTTCATTGAGAAACTTAATATATATGGTTTATCCATTTAACTGCTTGCACTTTAGCATTGTTTGGCATTGAAACAAACTTCAAAAATGAAACAAAGATCCCAAAATCAGATCTTTGACAAAATGTTAAACATCCAAAATTTAAAAAGAAAATCAAAATTAGTAAGGGTTCTTACAACACATGCCAACCTTTAATACAACATTCCCAATTCATTGGCATGTTCCTTTTATTCTTTAACTCACCATCCAACAATTAGGAGTTGCCAACACTAACTTGGAAGTCATTATGATATGAGCCATTAAGGAGAATAAATAATATACTTTAATACCAAATAAAAACATCGAATAGTAAATTTTGTAGAATAACATGGGAAAATAGACTAATTTGGCACAAGTCAGCAGACAACATAACATAACTAGACACCCATCAACTCAAGCGTGTCAACCAACCCAAGCACCTCAGCTAGGTTAAGTACTCAGACCTTGATCATCAACCTTTCAAATAAATGACAACATATTCAACAACAAAAAAACTTAGAAAACAATATATTGAGAACGGTAATATGAATAATAAGAGAAGCTCAAAGTAACCTTAGGAAAATAATTGAATAAGAAATGAGTACACTTTTCCTCTTTAGTGTAGTCTACATGACCAATGCATCACACTCGTTGATATGAACATTATTTAACCACATACAGTATATTTCTTTATCTTCAACAATTCAACATGTATGTGCATTGATGGTGTTATTAAAAAATATGAATTGAGGAACTATATTGCTTCTAAAAGCCCCAACTCACTTGACATTCTAATCTAACCTCAACCCCAAAGAATAATATGACTACCTAGTTCTTAAGTAAGCATTATTCTAGAAAATAGACTATGATATCGCTTAATCAATGTAGAACTTCTTTCCATCCTCTCTAATAGTCAATGGGTTCTTCCTTTATATATTATGAAGGAAATGAATTATTGACATGATCTTCCCAACAACCCTTGACAAGCATCGTTAAGAATCACATTATTATAACTCATCAACATGACTTCTAATATGAAATAATAATACTAAATGTGCTCTTAAAGTCATTTTTGGAAATTCCTCTACTCCCTTAATAGCCAGTAGGTGATATATGTGCCTCTATTTATGAAAATCTTATAACACTATCCTCCCAACATTATAACAAGCCATATACTATTCTTAACCATTGCTCTCCATATAGACCTCAACAAGTAATCTCTTTCTTTTACAAGACTGATCAATACCTCAATATCAAATGTGAGATTCATCCAAGGTCTTAAGGGGGGCTCATCTTTCAGCAAATAAAATTATATACTTTTTTCATGTGCATCAAACAAAGTTAACTTTCAGTTTGATTTAACGAAAACATTTTTTCTCACATTCTCATAACAAAAATATTTTCTCATTTTTCAATAAAAGCTATATTTGGGCAAAGCCACTATCTTTAGCAAATTTAGTATTTTTAATAAGTTGTTCAGTTGAGCACAAACTGTCCCACTTCGTTCAATGAAGGTTGATTTTGGATATAATAAGTCTGCCAGAAACATTTCATGGCAAGATCAAGTCTAGTTGAATGAAGACATTGCTTTTTTTATATGGCAAGATGGCACAAAAAGTTTGAACTTCATTTTCAAGCTCTTGTAAACACGAAAGGGGGTCAAACATTACTTGAGTGGTGCTTCCCAACCATAAAGTTGTAGAATGCTTCAAGACATTTTTGAAAAGTTTTTATAATAGTCAATTGAGTCCACAATTCACAAGATATGATCTCTAAAAGTTGTGCTACTTTGGGAGAAAAAATAAAATCCCTTTAAACACCCCAATGAATTCCTAAACATGTTTGGGGGAATATTCTCTGTATACTCCAATGTACCCAAAAATAATATAAAGATGGCTCCCCTCAAATTGGGGGATTAAAATTGATGGAGGAGCATCTTAGGTGTAACTCTTGCATCACCTAAAAATATTTTTGTTTGTGTCCTTTTTAATAAGGGTTGTTCTAGCACATAGTTACTATTTGTGGAAACTTATTAAGTTGGTCATATCAGCTCAAATTGTTCTAATCTCACAAGTGGAGGCTCATCTTGGATATATTGGCTTGCCAGTTGAGCCCCATTGCCATTCCGTCTGAATTAGTGAAGCTATAGAGGATTTTTGGTACAAAATCTTTGAGCTCAATTTTGAAGGCCTTAGAGGCTCTGAAATGAGTTTGAACACTAGTTTGACAACGCTTACGCATCAAACATTGTAGATCAAAAGCTATTATTTTTAAAAAGTGGTTATAATAACCAATCAGCATTACGATTATAAAGTTATGATCTTTGAAAGTTGGGATACCTAAAATTATAATTTGAAATTGTTTTGAGTTGACTATATAATAAATTGTGAAAAAATAAATAATTTAGGGTTGGTCAACCTCAAGAGTTAGGGTTAAATTTTTATAACTTTCCCTAGCGGTAGAAAATTGCCTATGTAAGGAAGGCTCGCAGGGTTGTCTAAGATAGTTCTTAGTGGTAGTTTGTGATTTTGTCTTACAAAATATTGTAAAGGAAAACACCCATGTAAGAACTTCACATGTTTTATTTCTGAAATCTATAATTCCATACTTTTGTAGATAATAAGAAGCCCATTCTTAGTTCTTGCATATTGTTGTTGTCTCTATTTCTATTATGTGTGTGTGGTATTAAGGTTGCGATAATATAATTATATTGATAACATAATTATTATTATTATATAATTATATTATAATTATTAGAGTGATAATATAAATGATTTAATATTATATAATAATATAATTGTTACATTATTTTATTTTATCAAAGGAAGAGTGGTTACTCTTGGTGAAGGGTCTCTAGAAATTGTAACTCAGTGCACAATGGTTGTCCCAAAAAGGTGGTGAATTCAATGGAAGTATATTGTTGGTAGAATTCTATTAAGATATGTTATCATGGCTTTTTACGACCACAATATATACACAAAATAGATTTTTGAAAATTCTTTTTTTTTATCCCTATCTCTATAGGGATTTAACTTTCTAAGAACCACAATATTTGCATTATAAAGAAAAAAAAATCATAGTCAATGAACATATCGCATAAACTTATTGATCTTTAGATGCATTGGAATAGATTATAAAATATAATATAGGCTTTACACACCTACAAGAAAAACATCGAACTCCTAAATTTTAAATTGAAAGAGCTCTAAATGGTTCTTAAGGTTTTAGCATTTTAACACCATTTTTTAATGTTCCTCATCTTAGCTTCCTACTAGGTTTGCATGCTTGCTTGTAAATAATAAATGACTTTATTGATACAAATAGAGTGCTTTGGACAATGGTTCTTGACCTGAGACAAGGCATAATTTCCTAAAATAAGATGAATAGTTATCGTTGATTCCCACCTCAATTAACTCAAGCTTCTAGTTGAAGAAATAGATGCATAAGACATCTTTCAAAACATAAAGTTATATAAATGCTTCTTTATAGATGAAATTTTTGATATATAGTCGTTTGCATAGTAGCATCAGCTAAAGCCACATTCCTAGCTTTGGCTTGTAGCGAATCTCATGCACACAACTCCGTGAATGGCATCTTGAGCTAGAAGAGAACAATAAACATTGTTTGATGCATTGCTTGGAATTAAACAAACCATGCAAGTTGAGTTTCCAAATAGAGTATTTAGGTCAAACAATACCTACTTTTCCAACCTAGATAGTAAAGATTATTTAGGTGGAACTCAAAATTATTTGAATGCAAACAAATGAGAGGACAATCTGCCTAAGGAAGCAAGATTTAGGCAAAAGGGATCAATCTAGGCATCTCAATGATAGAAAGAGACAACAATATACTTCAAGTTCAATATTTTGTGTCCTGTACAAAATAATATTGAAGATAACAATATGACGACTTCTTCTTCTTTCAAATGGTTTAAGATATCAATAAAATATATGAAATAAATTTAAAGGAAAATTTTGTAAACTTGCCTTTAGTTTTCTTGGGAAAGTCATAAACCAATGTTCAACAACAATTGCTTTGCTAAAGCATCTACTTTATCCATATTTTGCATAGATTCAATGACAAGTTCCTATCCCAAACTTTCCATGACAATTATTACAACATAGCCATGTTTGGTAATATGATTTAAAAGTACCAACAACAATGTTTTTTTCTCAACTTACAATTGAGGGTGCCCCATTTTTCTCCCTCAATTCAAAGATAAGCATGTCCAGGTTACCATTAACCATATAACAAAAAATCCTTGAATGTCCTTTCATATCTTGGGAAACTATTGTTTTCCCTTGAATGTCCTTGTTTGAAACAAAAAATCTTCTCAAAACCAATGAATTCTAGAGCTTGATTCTACCAATAGTCTCCACCTTTACGAAATCGAAATCACCAAAGACCAATTGAAAGCTCCACACTTAATAAAATAAAGCGAGCTAAGATATTCTTCACAGTGATCTACAAGTCATAAGGTTAAAAAATAGTTGGAATTAAAATTAGAACTTCTCTAACCACATGCTAAATAATGATATCTTAAACGTTTAGAAAATCCAAAGAAATATGAGTGTTTATAAAGCACAAAAACTATTGATGTTTATAAGAATGCCAACTATATTAATACAAAGGCACATATGTTTAAAAGGTTGTTGGTTTTAAAGCTTATTTAATCATATCTTAATTTTTATCAATTGGGCAATTTTATTTTTCCCTCCAAAAAACCTCTTTTACATGCATATCAGGTAGTTGCCACTATAATATCTAAAAACAACATGCCTTCCACAATGCCTTCATCAATGTTAGAGGTTCCATTTTGGCACAATCTCGGAGCATGTTGGTAGAGGTTGGGGAATTTGGCTTTACACCTGCCAATTGCATTTGCTTGCAATTTTCTAAAGCCTTTTCTACACACATCCATTGTGTGCACTTCCTACAATTATTACAGCATGTGAGATGAAGACTATGGTATTCTCACAAATAATTCACCTAACTTCTTCATGCTTCCATGCTTTGTATACCTAGAATTATTGTATTCGATGAGATGAATTCTCTTTGTGCTATTCTATCAAACAATTCACCTACATTCTTGCTTCCACACTTGGCATATATTTATATCGATTAGTGAATTTCCATTTTTTTACATATCATCCATGGCATTTCTTAAAACTTTATTTTTCTGAGACATTTTTGTCATACAGTTTGCATAGTTTGTCTATCATTTCACACTTTGTACACACACCTACTAGGGCAGTTGCAACTACATCTATTAAAATGCCTCTAACAATTGTAATTGATTAATAACCATAACCTACTCCAAAGCTACTATTGTAGCACTGTTGGAAGAGCACATCCATCCCTAGGTCTTTTGTTAGTCTACTAATGCTAGCTACAAAATACGACAAAGCTTTGCGTATCTTCATTAACTATAAACAAAGATTTTATTTGATTTTTAGGCCTTTAAATGTCAACAAAAATTACATCTGAAGAAAACCTTACAAAATGTTCCCCTACCGAAAGGAGAAAATTTGTGTACCACAAACATAATCCCTAATAGGTATAAAAGAGGGCCTTCATATCAATCATTGAAGTGATGTTTCGAAATCCATCTCCATTTGTTATTGTATGGTGGATTCGTTTGAGTTTTGATGATTTCCCATCTTGCAAATCCTTAATGGAGTTCCTATTGACTGTGCGCACATTTCTCACCAAACAACTTTTGATTATGAGTTTCTCCAACACTACACCATTCAGGTCTACATATTTTTGTTTTGGAACCATGTGACATAGAAAAGATTTTCCAAGTTTATGAGTTCCAATATGGCATTGATGTCTACAAATGAAGCTCAGTGGCCTTCCAAATGGGTTGTTTATAATTGGCAAGCCTATGAGGTCTAGTGGACTTGCCTTAGCGCAACAATGGCATGCCAATAGAAGGTGCCCTTCATGAATAGTTCCAATTGCGAGAATCATAAACAAGAAATTCTTACAGAAAAATATATTAAGAGTTTTAGCCAAAAAAGCACAGTGGAGTTTCAAGGCTTGTTGAGCCCAACTTTGCAGATCTTGAATTACTAAACCACAGAGGAAATCAAGTTTCCTCTATATTTCATTTCTCAATTATCCTTGAAGTCATGGGGAGGAAAAATAGGTGGCAATGATGTACACTATGGTCGTTCACTACCTCTAGCCAACTATCAATCATTGATGTCAAAAATTAGGTCATCCATCTTATATAGGGAAATGCCTTTGGCAAAATAAAGATAAAAATAATTCTTCATTAAGTGTTGAAATAAAAATAATATACAAATAGATAATACCTACAAAAAATAGCATCATATCAGAGCAAGCATAATTGACAAGATTATAGATGTCTATTGTTAAGGTGATATTTCTATTTGCATCAATCTCGCTATTAGTTTAGATTTACTACTAGTGACGAGAGCTTGTATTGCTTGAAGACCCCATTCATTCTTTATCTAGAGCTCGTGAAAGGTTGTTGGTTGTGTGAAGCGACATTGATAGATTCAATCACATCTCTTTATTTAGCAAACAATTTCACCCAATGCAAGTCCAATCAATGTTGTCTTGGTTGGTTTGTGGGCAAAGCAATATTAATAGTGGCTTATTCTTTGTTGGCAACAACTTTTGTGAGGGTTGTTTGAGATGCAGATCTATCCACATTGGCCTTGTTTTGGTGGAAAGCCTAAATAAAATATATGCTAGTTATTTTCATTTGTGGTCAGATCTCTATTTCATAAGTTGTTTCATAAGTTGTCAACTCATATTGACTCGCGGTAGTCAAGGTGGCGTTAGTTTCTCTCTAGGCAATCATAGTGCTGAGGAAGAGTCATTGTCACTCTTAGTAACTAGTAGATGAAAATAACAACTTTGACTTGCAATTACTAAACAATTAGACAATAGCTGCAGAAAATAAGACAATTAGATAATACCTACAAAAATTTACAGCTTTGACTGGCAAATTATGTTAATGAAAATGCATATATGGTTGTATCATTTTAATTTTTGAATATTGTAATATCATTTCATTGAAGATAAAGAAAGCAAGTGTTCCTCTTATTGCAATATATTTGTTCTCAAGTATCTGTCTATTTCTTCATTTTGTTGTGTTTAGGTAAGGGGAGTACCCTTCATCAACATTATCTCCCCACATTCTACTGGAAGGTGTAGTATCACTACCTCAATCATCATACAGTTGCACAATGTACAATTTCTTCTCAAAATGTCCCATGTTTTTTTGTTTCTACAGATTTAAATGTGTTCTCTTGGTTATCATTTATCTCCATAAGAAAATCACCCACATAATTTGATGCTAGTACATGACCATACATAATAAAACAGTTGCCCAAGATTTTTTGTTTCTACACATTCAAATGTGTTCTTTTGGTCATCATTTATCTCTATAAGAAAATCACCCACATAATTTGATGCTAATACCTGATCATACATAATAGAATAACTTAGAAGACATTTTACTTTGCTAGCACATGTCGATCATATTTAGACCACATGTCTGTGAACAATAATGTATTGTTGTTGCAAATCCATTGTGCCATTTCGTGTTTGGTCAATACATGCAATCTACAAATTCAATAAACCCGTCAATACTGCATGGTTAGTGTACATAGAGTGATCATTGCAATAATTTGTTTTTGCAGATAAAATTTCTTGCACCCATCTCACAAGAGATTGCACTACTTTTTAACACCAACGAGTGCTTCAGTCACACACCCAAATTCTTTCCGATACTGCTATTATTCCATTCATCAAGAATTTATTCTCAATCCAAATGTCTAACAAAACAATTTTTCCCAAGAACCAGTAAACTGATAGCATTCCGATATATTAGATTTCCAGAACCCATTCTAACGCAATTTCAACTTCTGGATCATGTAGTATGATCTGAAACATTGATGATAAGAAAACACTACACAATCAAATCCAAAAGTCGAAATTGTGTTACCATTCTGTAAGGAAAATTTGTGTTTAACTATGGTATTGTCCACTCCCAATGTTTTACGCATTAACAGTGAATTCATCATCAAGCAAAATGTGTAGATAAAATAACATTATGCAGGTAGATACAGAAACCTAGCCTTAAACCATGCACCTGACTTTAGTACCATAATACCGGCACTGCATTTGGCGTCTTCACAAATCTTATCAGTCACTGCCAATCTCAAAGGCTGGTAAACATTTACTCGCCAACCATCATTCTCCTAAGAAAATCAAATGAATATTTCAATGTTATTGCACAATATGCAATACTCTTATGTAAAGAAAATTTGTTCAACATTTGCGAAAAATATGAACATAATTATGTTAAAAGAAAAATATCACAAGAATTATGGAAGAGTGACAACCATCTTGGATACTCCGCAACATGTATGAATTGAAAAGACTGCCAGATTGATTATCTTCAACTTATGTACAGCATTGAATTTAGATACCGTTAGATCGAAAATAACAGAAAAAAGTCTTTTAGGAGAATGCCAATTACATTTTAAAATTAATAAACATGTGTTGCCATTAAATAGGATAACAAATGAATGTAAAATACACCATTCTAGCAAAGAAAATCAGCCTAGCTTTATTTTGAACAGTTATGGTCTGGATATTGTACATGCTGCTGTCATCTGCCATCTACTTGTTAGTATGAATCAATGCAATAAAAACTGGTCCAACATACATTCCACAAGGGAATATTCAGCAATCATTAACTTCTCTATATTAATACAAAGGTATCTCATCTGCCGTTGTTGGGGTTCTTTGCTTCTAGGCACCCAACATTTTGTCAAGTAACAAGGGTGCCAATGATCTGCAGTATAAACAGGCTGCTAAATTAGTTATTTTGAAAACCCTTTATGTTGAAAAACCCTTTTCTTCATGGTACAAGCTATCCGAGATCATAACAGGTCATTTTTCAAGTGGCAGCAGAAATACGAAGAAACTGCAGCTCTTTCTTTATTTGAATCCCGAATTAAAGCCTGTACATTAAAGTTGCAAGAGATTTTCCTCTTGCATCCCTTAAAAGAATATATGAACAGGCCCGATAGCCCTTGCAGAAACATCATAAAGAATGCAACTTTCTGGCCAAGAAATAAAATAACCTCACATACGCTTCCTTCAAACATGTCTGAGCGTCACATGGAAATTCTTAGAAGCACTATTCAACTTCCAGCCACAGATTCTGATGCTTGGGTCTCACGGGCTACTTGTACAGGGGTCGCTGCATCTGTTGACAAACGATTTTGAGAAGCCAAGTTTGCTGATTGGGATTCCTGAACAAGACCCAAAACCACTAACGTTGACCTGATCAACAATCATTGAGAAACGCTAGTTAAAACCAGTCAATAAAATGACAGCTATGAAATAGTAATCATTAATCAAGCTATCACAATATCCCAAGCTGAAAAGTGAGAATTAGAAACCACCTGGGTAATGTAGACCGGATGTTTGGTTGGTTGGCATGCATAACAAGAGGTGCCCTCAATACAGAATGCTTGTTCAATGCATTTTCAAGTTGTGCTGCAGGTAACTGCATTTTAAAATAATATAGAAACCAATAAAAAGTTAACAATCGACCACCACCAGTAATCAAAACCAAAGAACCTTTTACTGAGAAATTAAAACACGACATTCTAGAGTAGTAAACCTGCAATAAGACATGAAATGAATGTGGTTTTGTTTGGTATGCACATTTGAGGAATCCAACCCATAACTTTGGAAATCTCCAGATCTGTACCATAAAAGAAGATACAAAAAAGCTCCTCAGCTAACTATACAATTATATAGCAAAAGACAAGAACTAAGGACTAAAAGGAAAAGATGTTACTGGGTTCCCCGTCTTATTATGCCTCAAAATATCAACAACTAAGGACAAATAAACATAAAGACAATGATAACTAAACATAAATGCTATGAACAAAAATTCTCAATTTACATAGGCTGTAGTATTGAAAGTTAATTTGCCCATGTCATGTCAGTAATTTGTTACTCTTTTCAATTTATCACACTGGTTTTTTAAAGGTTAGGGTATTCACACAAAATATATTTAACCAATTAGCTGTTTCGGTTCTACAGATGATGAATTGAATAAAATGATAATGATAATGAAATGATCTGTGAACAATTGTTTTCTCCCAAATGCAAGATTTATCATAAATCCAATGTTCAATTATTTCAGAAATCTTATCATAAATCCAATGTTCCAATTATTTCAGGAATCTTATTTAGAGACACTTACCATTAAAGAAAAATGATTATATTTAAGATTGTTTTCCCACTAAAGAAAAATGATTACATTTAAGACTGTTTTTCCACTAAAGAAAAATAATTACATTCAAGATGGCCTTCTGTATCTTTCGTAATACTCTGATCTACCCATGCTGTTTGTTAGCATCTTTATCATATTTCACTGGTTTTCATAGTCATGTAATTTCCATGACAAAAGATGGGGTTACATGAGTACAGCAGATTTTTAAATGGATTTTTCACTTGTGGAGCCTATTTTGGACTGCCACATTGCTGTAAACGCAAAAATGCAGTCATGGCCACCCAATGTTCAGCTCAGGCACCTGGGCACAAATCCAGGGTGAACCCAAGGCCGAACCTGAACCCATACCTAGACTCAAACCCATAAATCTGATACAAAGACATACATATATTAAGAAAACATGTTTTTGTATAGACGAACCAAACACAAATTCGAACCCACCCCCAAGAATTTTGAACAAATTTCAAACCTGAATGTCGAACTGGCATCTGAACCCAAATCTGAACCAACAACTTAGATTAAGAGCCATTCAATCTTTTCAAAATGAACTTGAAAGTACCATAATTAACAATTTGGAATTTCCACATGCTAATATTGCAAGAAATACATCTGAATGTAACTAAGTTTATTGTTTGACCCAATGTCTAAAGACTCCCCAAGTCTCCAAGTGAGGCACAGGACTCAAGGCTAAGGTACTCAAACACAAGTTCTCATGAGCCCGGTCAGACTCATTATTGCAATTACTTTGTAGACAATGCTTATTGAAAGCGAGTCCTGGAAAGTCCAGTCAAACTTGGCTATTAAAAAATCACAAAAATAGAGATAAAAAGTTAAGTTGCCAGTTCATATTCGGATTCAAAATTCATTCAGAATGTTTATGGGGTGAATTCGAATTCATTTTGCATTCATCTGTAAAAAAAAGTCTGTGTTTTAAGAATACATATATACATATATATGCAGCAGCAAATAAGTTCATACACCACTACGCTGATAGTAGAGAAGCATAGCAAAATAGCCATATATATTAATGTTTTATCCCAAATGACGAGTTTTACCTTTTATGCATTTTTATGCTCTAGGGGGATCAAATAGGCTAAATTAGATGCAACAAGTAACTTCCAAAAAGTAGAAAAAATAAGTTTTTACACCAAAGTCTGCCATGGTCCTGCCACTGTATTCGAAATTCACCACAAATTTGCCTAAATTCAGCCTGGGTCTGGCTGACAGACTTTGGGCCGAATTTTACCGTTTGCCGCAGACTTTACAGAGAGTTTGATCAGGACTAGACTTCACTCAGAACTGTACCAGACTTTGCTGCCTCCAGAAACGAATCTGGTGGCATAGATAAAAAGGAAACTGGAAAAACTAAAGCCTACACACTAAAAAGGACCCAAATCACTTGCTAGTACAAACAAGAAATGATTGAATTGAGCTTCGATAGGATAAATTGAAGCAAGAACCATCAACAAATAATTAACTTGAACTTTGGTTAGTAGCAACTCCTGGTGCATCAAAGGGAACCTATGACACATTTCAAAAAGCCCTGTCAACTTGGGGCAGATGTGATTGGTTTTGATGTTTGAACAGGTATTTTGAGTCATCATTTAATTTTCTCAATTTGGTATGCCTCCTAAAATTTGATTTTTCTTGACATTTCGGATTCATGTTACAAAAAAAAGAGGGAAAAATGAATTTTTTGTTCTCTTCATTTTTCCTTCTTGATTTTCTTGTTCTATAATGGATTTTTCTTTTTTTCCTATTTTAATCTACAAAGCATAACTGATTTTTCTTCTTTTTCTTAATCTGGTTTGATATACAAATACTAAATGTAAATTAATTTCCTAATTAAAGTTACCAGATTCACACCCAAACCCCTCAAAGTCCTTGTCAAATTTGTTGCCAATTTTGCCAGTCACCAAAATTTGCTGCAAATTCTGACTAGAGCTGGGAGAAATTTGCAGCAAATCTGGTTTCCAGTGGATGAACCTAGGCTGAATATGGTCCAAAAACAAGTTTTTTTACCTGTTTGAAAAGTTGGTTTTGCCTTATTTAGTCTGTTTGACCTTCCAACCCTAAAAGTGACCACTAAAAAGGCAGAAAAGGATGTTTATATGTTATTTGTGCTAAAACATTAATATATATGGTGGTCTATTTCATAGTTTAAAAATTCCGTATTGGCAATATCTCGGCTGACCCAAAAATTTTGAAAATATCGGAATCAGCAAAAACTCGGAGAAAAATTCAGCAATATATCGGCACTTTTATCAAACATTTGAAAATATACAATTTCTTAAAACATTCTTAAAAATGCATACATACACACTAAATTTGTTTAACATATAATGATTTGAGATATCTATTCTACCATATATGAAGCAAAGTTTTGAGTTGAACAATAATTCATAATTTCATAGCAATTAAAACTTAGTAGATTAACATAGTAATAGAATCATAAACCGGAAAACAAGTATAACTATATAACATCAAAATCTAAATACGTTCAATAAATATAGCAGTCAAACTCCATGAAAGTTTGAAACTACAACTTCTGAATACATATTAAATTCAAGTTTCAGTATCAATGAAAACTAAAAGTAGCAATCATAAATTGCACCTACGAGTAAAACTCAAAAAAGATCGTTGTTGTTGGGTGAGTGGTGTTGAAGTAGTTGCCGTAGCAACATCCTCAACAGGTGCCCTAGTAGGTGCCTCACGCTCCACAAAAGCCTTTGATGGATGACAAAGCTCAAGTTCCACTTCACATGCTGCCAGATTTGCATCCCAGTCATCTGCCTCTATCTCAAACTCAGCTAACTGCTCATCTATCAATAAAGGTTCGCCCACATCTGCATCTGCACCCTCACCATTAGGAGAAGCAATCTAATCTGCTGAATATGGATCAATGTCATCCAAGTCTAGTGCTGCATATGAAGCTTGCCCTTTCACCTTCTTCTCGTGCAAGAGAAGGTTGTACTTCAAATAGACCAAGTTAGTTAAGCGTTTTTGAGTCAACCTATTACGTTTCTTTGTGTGTATGTTTTGAAAAGTACTCCAATTTCTCTTGCAGCTAGAAGCACTACAAGGCTGCGATAAAATTTGGATGGCAAGCTGTCGAAGATTAGGCATTGTGGCACCATAATCTTCCCACAACAAATCTGCAAGGCTTAAAAAAATTATTTATGATGTGGTAAAACTTCCAATAAACTTCATGAGCAAAATAAATGGTATGATAAAAGTAAACGCATGTTCTTTTTTACCTGGGTACAAGGTGTATCTCCTACGCTTGCAATCAGGGGAAGAAAACAATGTCCCCTCTTCCCTCTTGTAGCTTTGTAACTCATCAAGTATGACGTCTCGGAGGTCTGTATCAGCAACTAATCTTCGAATACATGTGTCTAAGCCAATTTGAACCTTTGCATCTACTTAAAAAGCGTTGGAGAAATAGTACTTGGGGTTCAAGAAGTAGGCAGCTGCCTAAATGTGTTGGTGGAGTTGTAAATTCCACCTATGATCAATGATGTTCCATATGGGTCTATATTTGGTCTCATTTGACCTATACAAGTGATGAATGGCCTCTTTTGCGCTATCCATAGCCTCATATAGAAACCCCATGAGGTTTTTATCCCCATCCACAATTTGTAGAACCTTCACCAACGACTCTGATACCTGGACATAATAAAACATACAAAATCAGCCAATTAAAATATTTCAAAATTAAATACTAAATCATCAATTAAGATTTGAAAACTTACTTTGAGGGTCTCCTCCATTAGCTTTTCAAAGCTACCATCAAACACAATCCTCACAATCTTCTCTGCTTCAAGCTTCTTGGCATAAGGACTCTCTAACCATTTCTTATCAAGAAACATGCACCTGAGGTCTAACAATGTCTCTGATATGCTTTGCAAGTTTAGAAAATTAGTAGCAAAGTGTGTGACCCCTGCTCGTACAAGATCCTTACCACTAGTGTGTTCTCTCATAAGACTCAAGACCCATGTATGATTGTAGATGTACTTCGCAATATTCCTTCCATCTTCAACCACCTCTCCACCCAGCTCAGTTTCTCTAGATCCTCAAGAAGCAAGTCAAGACAATGGGCAGCACAAGGGCTCCAAAACAATGTGGGATGTCTCTCCATCAGAAGTCTACAGGCTGCCACATCTGCAGTTGCATTATCAGTCACAATCTGGATGACATTAGCCACTCCCACTTCTATTACCACCTCATCCAACATGTTACAAATTTTCTGCATTTTTCACTTGATCAGAGGCATCAACTGATTTAGAAATACCAATTTCCCCCCTAAAGCAACTATAAAGTTGATGAACGTCCTATTCCTGCCATCAGTCCACCCATCAAATATAATAGTACAACCTTTCTGTTCTCAAACTCTTCTTTGCTCTTCCACAAGCTGATGAATGTTTCTTACTTCGTCATCTAACAATGGCCCACTCACCTCATAGGGAGTTGGGGACTTGAACCCCTTACCAGACAAAGAAATGGAAGTTACCACTTGATCCCAATATGGACTACATAAAGCATTTTAGGAAAGATCATTCCAAACCCAAAATCTCGTAATTGCCACCTTTTGTCTTCTCGTGCATTTCTTTGTTCCATGCAAGCCAAGTTGAGCACCAAGAGTGTTACGTGGAACCCAAAAATCTGCTAAAGACCCATTCACTCTTCCCAATCCTCGTATCTGAGGCCCAATAGAAGAACTTTCTCCACCTATTTGTGATCCTGTAGAACTAAAAGTCCCCATTGGGGCTGCCATGGCCTCAAATATCCTCTTTTTTGTTGCCTTACTTTGTGCATATTTTTGAAGGCTTGTCATAGCCTCTCTTGTAGCCTCTTCTGGACACTTATCACACAGTGTAATATCATTGCATGGAATCTTTGTAAGATGATATTTCAATCGGCTTATGCCTAAAGTCATGCATTTAAAGCAATGGATACATTGGACATCTCCTTTGTTTGCTCCTGGGATACCATGTTTCCATAAAGGGTCCTTTGCTCTGCCACCACCAGTCATCCTATTTTAGTGACACACACAAGTCCACTGTACAAGAATGAAAAATCAGATATTAGATAAGTTTGAGATCAAACATAATTTCTAGCAATTTTAAAAATAGTATGAATCTAGAAAGCACAAATCACATTTAAATAAATATCCTTATTTAAATATAGTGAAGCTGAATAGTTATATATAAAACAATATTATATAAAACAATATTACAATAAAATTAAAATAAAGTTACTTATTTTAAATTTAATATTGCTTAGTAATATTGTTAAAATTTTAATAATACTTCATAAATTCATACTATATTAAATAAATAAAATATACTTGTTTAACCAGTTTAGAATTATATATAAATTACCCAGTTTAAAGTTTGATATAAATTTTTAAAATAATATTCATTAATTTATATTATATAATATAAAAAATAAAATACATTTAATATCAATTTTATCAAAGATTCAAAAGTAAATAAATAAATTAAAATTAGAATTTGTAATAGTAAATGCAAAAAAAATACCTGGTAATCGATGCCCCATCCGGAATCTGATTTGTTGAAGAACTTTAGGGCAAAAGAAAACAGTGTCTCTTCTAGCAAGAAGCAAAAGAAAATGGTCTCTTCCAGCGAGAAGTCCTGTCCAGCATGAACTCCCTCCTGTCTAGCTTGAGCTAAGCACTAGTAGAAGTCTTTACAGTAGAAGCTTTACCTAGAATTGTGAAAATTTAATCTTGAAACTGTTCACGCGGATGAAGGATTAGTGTTCACGGTGATACACGGGTGAAAGAGATCGTAGGTGAAAGAGCATATTAATGAGCTCATAAAACCTAGAAACGACTCATGAAGTGGCGGAAAAGTCCAAGACTCCAAACATTGACTATGGCGACCGAAATTTTGAGGAAAAATCCGCGTTTTTAGGCGTTATTTTCTCTTTTACTCATCGCAGTTTTTTCCCATTATCCGACACCGAGTTTTTGGTCGTTTTTAACGGCACTGAGAAAAACTCGCAAAAACTCGCAATATCTGCGATATCTCTGCATTTTTTTTAACTATGGCCTATTTTGCTATGTTGCTTTAATATTTTGCTATTTTGTTGTGTATTAACTTATTTGTTGCTGCCATAGTTCCAAAAATCGCCATGAAATCGCCGAAATCGCGATAAGATTCATGGCTCCCGATTTTTTTGGAATCGAAAATCGCTGGTGGCGATTTTTTCTTGTGAATCGCCTGAATCGCCAAAATCGGCGATTCATGGCAAAAATCGCCAAAATCGCCATCGTGAATCTCCAAAAATCGGCCGCGGCAGCAAGGATAGAAAGTTCAATTTTTAAAAAAAAACACATGTTTTATTTGCTTTCTAAGTTGACTTTCCTCTTTGTTATAACCCTAAAGAGCCTTCTATTTGCTTAGTATGAGTAGAAGAGAGGAAGAGTGAGAAAGAAGAAGAGAAAAGAGAATCCATAGGTTTCCAACCGGCAAGAAGGAAGAGCACCAAAGAGATCAGAAGTCCATTTGGGGAGGCCATAAGTTGCATTGGGAGCATTAAGGAGTCAATATCAACACTCCTTAACTCATTTGCAAGAGGTAAGTGTTGGTTTTTTTTTTGCATGTTAGTGTAGTATGCATTTTTTGTTAAATTTTTTTAGTGTTCATTTGCAAATCTTGAATGTTTTTTATTTTTACTAAATTGCAAACTAGGGTTTGTTCTTTTGTAGTTTTTGTTTATTAGTTGCAAACTTTGATTTTTTACATGAATTTTTTTATTGCAGCAGCTCTTTGCTTTCATTTTCCAATTTCCACAATGGGTAAAAAAGATGAATGCTGGAAATATAATGAAGAGTTTCCTGGGAGAACCAAATATCAAACAAAATGTATATTTTGCAAAGAAAAAATAAATTCGGGAGGTATCTATAGATTGAAATACCACATTGCTGGCATACCTGGCCATGATGTCACAGTTTGCACTCAACAAACCGCTGAGGCAAAACGCTCTTGTTTAGTGGCATTAGAAAAAATTGAACAAGACAAGTTGACTAAGAAAATGCAACTTGAAGGGTTAAGAGGTATTGGCTCCCGTGCTCCCACATCCGCAACCGCATCTACATCTGCAAGTGCATCTGCATCAGCTTCCGCATCCGTAGGTTGTGTTGGAGAGGGTTCTTCTAGGCCTCCTTTTCATCCTAGTGCTAGTGCTCATGTGAGTGTTAGTGGTAGTCGGTCTCATACTGAGATAGAGTCCAACACCAACCTATTGCGGCCTAGAGTGCGGAAAAGCAGAATGGATAGTTACTTTGTGCCCCGCACTACTCCTGGCTCCCAACCCACGCTTGAGGGCATGGGTTTGAACAAGGAGATTCATGATGCTGCCAGAAAAGAGATTTGCAAATTCTGGTACTTTTGCAACATTCCATTTATTGCAGCCAGGTAATTGATTCTTTTTTCTTTGTTATCTTCAAAGTTAAAGTTAAAAGTAAAAGTAAAACTTTAATTATATCTACTTGTTTTATGATTTTAGTTTTTGACATCTAAATTTCTAATCAATATCATTATCTATTTGTGACAGGACTCCTTATTGGCAGAACATGATAGATGCAGTTACCATTTGTGGTCTGGGGTTTAAAGCCCCAATTGAGGCTGAGTTGAGTGGATACCTCCTGGAGGAAATGGTTGAGGATATGAGGCATGAGCTTGAGGACAACCGAAAGGAGTGGATCGAAAAGGGTTGCACCATCATGACTGATGGTTGGACAGATAGGAGGGGAAGAACACTCCTCAATTTTCTTGTATCCTGTGGAGGTGATTGATCATTCTACTTTCCTACATACATAATTTTGAATCATGATTGACTATTTCAAATTTTGATTTGTTGATTGCTAATAGTAATTATAATTCGTTGTTTTGTTACTTGTAGGATATACCATGTTCCTCAAATCCATTGATGCTTCTGCTCATGTAAAAAACGCCACATACTTATGTGAGGTTATTGAGGAAGTTATAGCAGAGGTGGGGGAACAACATGTGGTGCAAGTGGTGACGGATAATGCAGCAAGTTATGTTGCTGCAAGTAAAAATTTAACTTTTTAAGTTTTGAAAATAAATTTATTTGAATTTTGAACTTTTTCTAATTCTAACTTAGAATTTCTAAGTTTCCTAAGTTCTAACATGTTTGTTATTTGAATTTCTAATTATCTTAAAATTGTTGTAGGCAAACTTTTGATGGAGAGGCACCCCACCATATTTTGGTCCCCTTGTGCAGCACACTGCCTTGACCTCATGTTGGAGGAAATTGGCAAACTTGAGTGGGTCAAGTCATGTGTGGAAAGGGCAAAAAACATATGCATGTTTATTTATAATCATCCATTTGTCCTTAGCACAATGAGAAAGTACACAGGAGACAAAGAGTTAGCTCGTCCAAGGATCACGAGGTTTGCCTCGAATTTCATCACCTTGCAGTCCTTATTGACATCAAGGGATGATTTGAGGAGCATGTTTGTTGGGCGGGAGTGGATTTCATCTTCCTATGCTACGACCACTGCAGGGATAGATGTGGTGGATTGCATATTTGATGATGATGGTTTTTGGAAACCTGCTAGAGAAATCCTTAAGGTAATTTTATTGCAATTTAACATTTAATATTTTACAGTTTACTATGCTAATTGTTTAATGATTTAGTTTTACCTTAAGTTATATTATTGAATTATTCTATGTTTAAGTTTTGACTCAAATTTTTGTTTTACTTTATATGTAGGCCACTGAGCCTCTTGTATCTCTCCTACGAACTGCTGATGGGGAGAAGCCCTCTATGGGCTACATATATGAGGGCATGGATAGGGCCAAGGAGGCCATTAGAGCTCAGTATGCAGGAGTGCAGGAGAAGTATGCCCCTATTTGGGACATCATTGATAGGAGATGGCAGAATCAGCTCCACAGACCCATCCATGCAGCAGCTTACTTTTTGAATTCGGCATTTCATTTCCGTCCTGACTTCAAGGCGGATGAGGAGGTTCTCACCGGATTATATACAGTGATCCAGAGGTTGAGTACTGATGAGGATAGCAGTGTTGCAATTATTGAGCTTGATAAGTTCAATAATAAAGAAGGGCCACTTTTCTCTAGCAGGGTAGCCATAGATGCTCGGGAAACAATACAGCCAGGTAAAAATTAAATAATATATTCAATGTTCATGAATCTAGATTCTAAACTTAAAGTTGATTATGTAATTTTAGAGTTAACTTGTAATTTGTAATTTGTAAATGAGACTAATTATTTTTATTTTCCCTTATTTCAGATAGATGGTGGCAAATGTTTGGGGCCACAACCCCAAAACTTCAAAAAATTGCCATTCGTATTCTGAGTCAACCAAGCAGCGCTTCTGGATGTGAGCACAGTTGGTCCATGTTCGAGCACATCCACTCGAAGAGGAGAAACAGGTTGACAGTGCAGAGGTTGAATGATCTTGTCTTCGTTCATTACAACCTTCGTCTTAGGATCAGACAGATTTTGGGCACTGACTCCTCTCCGATCATTCTGGAGGAGATTGATCCAGAATCAGAGTGGCTCACAGAGGTTGTAGATCCAGTCTTCACTAAGGAAGACCGTGCGTGGATTGAACAAGTGGATATAGAGGCTGAGGCAGCTAGAGCACGTTCTTCAGGCATTGGTAGACGCACACGTGCACGCACAGACACAGGCCCTAGCGACATTCGTGAGCCCATCTTATATGCGGGAGATATGGCTTGACAATCCTCTAGGACCTACATTAGACGCCTTGCTACTAGGCAGACTGGATACTCAGAGGCTGAGGCTGAGGCTGTAGCCGAGCTTGAGGATGATGTTGAGGATGATGATGACTATGAGCCTGAGGCTTGAGCTGGAGCCTTGTTTTTATATTTTGTTTACAGATATTGATACTGAATCATTGATAGACATATGTTTCAAACTTTCATGGATCTTCATCTTAGATTCTTACATAAATTTATGATTTGATGTCTTATGGATCATCTTACATACATTCTATGATTTAAATCATTATGATCATTTGATTTCTATTTACTTCAGCTAGCCTACAATTTACATTTTAGATAACATAGTTACGTATGTGATGGATTTTATGTTCCATGTTTATGTATGTGAAGTTTTAACTTCTATTTGATGATGTTATAGTGTGCTTAAGTTATATTCAATAAAGGGTGCATGAAATAAGTTTTAAATTGTTAAAATCTTTAAATTTAAAGGGTTTTTTCAAATTTGCCGATTCATCGCCGATTCATTGCCGATTCACAATTCGATTCGGCCTTGCCGATTCCAATCCGATTCCGATTCACGTTTCTTTGGTTGCTGCATATATAATATATATACATTTTATTTTTTTCATAATAAACATAGATTTTTGTACTGACGGACAAAAAAAGAATCCAAACTAGTGTAACGGGGCTCGGACTCACCTTTGACTCGGAAAGTCAAAATTGGGCTCGGACTCGAACTCGGCAACCAAACTTGGAAAATCGAAAAACCCATGAAATTCAAAGATTTTTAAGGCTTTAAAGATTTTTTTCATGCATCATTTAGTCAATTAACATCAAATACACAATAAGATAAATAGACGCTACTTAACACTCATACATAATTTTGCATAGATCACATAAGTATAAAAGCGAATTTTTGAAGAAAAAAACTGAATAACATAATATAAAGTTAAAGTTTAAACATAGTGTCACTGTCAAATGTCTACAATATATGAAATCCATGGAATCAAAAGTTCAAAACATATATCAAAATATCTGCTAGAGTGTAGAAGACTAAGGCTCATAGTAGCCTATGCCTCCTACGAATATGCCTAAGATAAGTGATGGTAGACTCTAGAGCTATCCTCTCTACCTGTGTTTGAGGCTAAACCTCAAGGGCATCCTCATCCTCGTCCACACCCACATAATCTTCATCATCAGACTCAGATCCATCACTCCTAGCCTCAAGGTCCTGCACTCAGTTTCCTTGAGTTGTAGCCTCCTCGACTGCCATCGCTACAGCCTCTGCCTCCCAATCCACCTAATCAACCCACTCCACGTCTTCATCACTAAAGACAAGATAAACAATCTGTGTTCCACTTTGCATGTGGATCAACAATCTCCAATACAATCAGTGATATATCGGTGCCCTGAATCTATCTATGGAGAAGGCGAAGGTTGTAGTGAACAAACTAAAAAGACAAGATCATTCAATTTTTGTACAAACAATGAAAATGCAAGTTAGTTTGTAGCCTCCAATGTTTCATTTAACTCCTCTCAATACTTAAGTGCAAGCTACAAAGTTGCACAAACAATCAACAATCGAAATGGGAGAGCCAACTGGTTTGCTAATTTCTCTCTCAAAATCTCAATACTCTTCTCTAACTCTTTTCTCTCTATCACAAGCATTAGCAAAGGATGGAATGACCTTTTTAGGTAAAATAGATGTTATACAAAGCGCAAACAATTCACTTAATCCTTTATTTTATTTATTTTTGCACTTTATTAGTCATTCTGCTAGAGAGATCCAGAGCTCGAGACTCTGTAAGTCAGGAGAGTCCTTACACTCAGCGAGTCCATGCTGACTCTACCAGGACTCTGTCGAGTTCGAGTCCAGAAACCATTTGCCTCGGAAATGTGGACTTTGGCTCAGACTCACAGAGTCCCGTAACTATGATCCAAACCCAAGCCAAAGAAATTGAACAAATTTTGAACACGAATCCGAACTGTCGACTTAGTTGTTTTGTATAAAGATTTAATTGAAATTTAAAATTTATTAAATGCTTGGATCTCCACCACTCCAATTACAAAGGAATAAAGCTATAAACATGTTGACCAAGGGCCAAGAAGGGGGAATACAGTTTGCAAACTTCACAAAAATAAAAATTATTAAAGTGATTCCAATTTCACCCTATGCACATATCTAACACATGTTTTGTCCTGAACACACCTCTTGATGTTTTGTGTAAGGTAGGAAATAACCTAAGTCACAAGGTTTGAATTCAAATTCACATCTAGATGAAATTCGACACAGGTAAAGATTTGAAAAAAAAAAATCAACATTATTTTTACCTTACATAAGTTTATTTATTTTTTAAATATAAGTAATAGATGCACAAAATAGTCACAATCATTTAAAATTACTAAATAATCAAACTAAATAACTCAATATTTTGTTAAAATAAAATAATAGTATATTAAATAACAGCATTATATTAAATATCATAAAATTCAGATAAACATTGGAGAGGGTAAAAATTCATTGAACTTCATTTTTCATGGATGAATTTCGACATATCCTATGACTTAGAAAATAACTAAATAAAAACCAGTTAAAACAAAAGGAACCTGAAAAGATGGCAACAATTCAGGAAGACTATTCCACTTTGATTCATCTATTTCCTTCAACTTCAAGCACTAGCGCAACTATAGTTTCTGGAGTTATTGAATCCAATTCTATTCATATCTTGTACCAGAGAAACCTTCATAATGTTAATATTTGAACCAAAATATATAGATTGCAATAAACTGAAATCACAATAACAGAGACACAAATATTATCTTTGGGAAAAACCCGCCTCACTGAGGGAAACAATCCAACCCACCAAACTTAGATGCTTTATTAAAAATGTACAAAAATTGGCTAAAATATCCATGTCTCTTTTGAAGTCTTCTAAACTCAATTATCACACAATGATATATCAAAGATCAATAATTCAACAGAGTATCACTTCATAAATTTACGATACTCAACTATGAAAAGTACTAAAATAGAACATATGAATGTCACTTCATTAATATATTAACCATATATGTAATATAATATAATATATAATGCATAATATATATAATACATATTATATTACATATATCATATAAATTATATATATAAGATATATAATGCATAATATATAATATATATTATATTAAATATAATATATATATATATATATATATATATATATAAGAATCACCAATAACAATTTATCTAAAAAACATAAACACAGATTAATAAATCAAATAATCAATGTTTTACTTCTACTGATGCTAAAACATTAACACTCCCTCTTTAGCGAGGGAGAAGTAAAACATCATTAGATTAGAATCAAAATCATTATGTAATCAACATAATGTATATTAAAATCTCTTAGCAACATAAAGTATTTCCTATGATCTCTACTTGCACTTAAGCAATGTCTAGAGATATCCATAGTGATTAAAATTTTCATGATCTCTACTTGCACTTAAGCAATGTCTAGAGATGTCCATGACACATTTGCAGTTCATGATCTCTACTTGCACTTAAGCAATGTCTAGAGATGTTCATGACACACTCATGATCTCTACTTGCACTTAAGCAATGTCTAGAGATGCCCATAACACACTCATGATCTCTACTTGCACTTAAGCAATGTCTAGAGATGTTCATGATAACATAATAGATTTGTTACCCATGATCTCTAATTGTTTGAAAACAATATCTAGAGATATCCATGGTAACAGGACTATCATTTGTAAGATCATCACCTTACAAAGATTACCTTTTGTTTATATATGCCAATGAAAGATCATCACCTTTCATTACATATCTAAAACAACAATTATATAACTAGATATAGATTGAAATTAAATATTCAACATATCAAGTTTTACCTTTAAAATATTTCAATTTAATATTTCCCTTTAGAACTTCTCCTCATAGAGAAGATATCCTCTATAAGGGATTGCATCTCAAAACTTCTCCTTCTGAATATTGATCCTGGGATGTCAAGTCCTCTTGTTACTTCCTTAGAAACTCTCTTTTCCCAAGAATGCTTGTCAAACTCATCACTCCCTTATGATATATGTAGGAGTAGGCCCATCAACATCATGCAGTCACCCACATGGATTTCTAGACTCCCTCTGAGTATCAATCTTCTAAGCTCCAGCGTCATACTCCCTCTTAATGTAGAAGAATCTCATAATCTCAATCATCAAAGATACTTGAATCAAGAGTCATACTTTATCCATCTTGATCATCAGGGTCTTTGGAACTACTATCCTTAGATTTAGTCTTGTACAATATTTGGTAGCATATTGAAGTACCAACCTTCTTTTCCTGTAAGAATATCCTCAGACATAAAGGAAAAGATCAAAGCAAAAGACCCTTATAGTATGTATAGAATTACAATTAAATGAATAGATAAATGTAAAATATATAAGTACTTATCTACCCATGAGGGTCATTGAATTATCTCCTTTTCTAAGGATGGTTCAAGTGGGAATGAAACATTGTTTGTTATTCCCCCCCACAATGTATAGTTACCACTCTTATATTAATGAACACTTTCACATCAAATTGATGACTTCTTTCTAAGTTCCAACTTGCTCTTTTCATCCATTGAAGCTCCAACCATTCATTAAGCTTAATAGTAGAAGCTAGCATAAGCTCGTCCACAATATGCCAATATCTTGATTGAGTATGATTGCGTAACTTGAATGACTCTACAATTCATATGTCAAGTATCATTTATCATTTATCCTACATGATTAAGATCACATAGTTGCATGAATTAAAGTCCTCTTAACTATTACAATTTATTGATCATTGAAGATTCTATCACAACATGGTTTACTCCCTCTGCATCAATATGATCGAGATCACTAAAGATTTGATTGAGTCACATCCCCTATCTACTCTCTCTCTTTTAAGGTTGTCTCTAATGAAATGTCAAACTTCCTCTAAATCTCAATCTCCATCTTCCTGTAGTAACAATCTTAGAGGAAAAGATCAAAGAACATAGCTCGTATAGAAATAAGAGATAATACTCAAAGATAATAAATAGTTTTGTATAATTATATAAGATACATTCAATAAAATATAGATATATATCTTATATGCTTTGAACATATATACTCAGTCCCCAATATATATATTTTAATCTATATTTTAAACATATTATTTGATTATGAAATAACTAACAATGAGTATGAAATTCTTATTCAAATAATGAATAAGAAAGTATTACAAACATATTTAGTTACATAACCAAATAATATATTAGTCACCATAATGATAATAGAATTTACACTATTTATTTATTTTTTATCCTCAATACAATATAATTATTGTTTTACAATCCATGCAATTATGTAATTAAGATAAGCACATGTATATTTAAAATATTTAAAATTACATTAATTCATCATTTATATTAAATAAAATTATATTATCATACCAAATATACCTCTTATTTGGTAGGTGGGCCCCGCATCCCTGCATGGATGATATTAGGCAGAGGAGGGTCTTTTTCCCTTTTTTTGCAGACACTTTTCTCTTGCCACGATGGCAATGCCATTAATATGACATTGTTTTATAAGGATCGCTCACGGACTAGGCCTTCTCTCCACGAGTGCCTATATTTCTATGGGGGGTAAAAGATAATTTTCGGTAACACAAATAAATGCCGCCAAAATCCACAAGGTTTTGAGTCCATCGACTTAGTTTCGAATTGACGCCTTTGAAAAGATTGTGACTTTTCTCTTCATTCACACCCAGCACTCTTGGTGACGTTTCAGACTTCTTGTACGAAGATGAACCAAATACTTTGAATGATACAACTAAACAATGAATATGCAGAGGCTCCAGATGAATTTGTGCATTGCTGCTAATGGTCTCTTATTGGAATACCATTCCAACGTTCAATACTTCCACCCACTTCTTCATTATCTTCTCAAGAATAATGATACCTAAAATATTTAAATTAATTCAAAAACTTTAAGTATGGTCTCATGGTCCAAGGCACCCTGACCAAAGGAGAGTGAAAGCTCAACTAAGCTAAGGTTGAAAGGGAGACGATCGACCAATGAAAGGTGTCACAGATCAAACACATGATCTTTATAAGAGATAGGTGGTAACAAGATTTTGTTTGTCATTTATTGATGTACGCCAATACTGACATCAATCTCCAATCATTTTTGTTATTTACCCTCCAGCTATGGATATTCTGGTGAATATGTGTATGCCTGTCCTCACTAATATTATTCTCTCTTATTTATTTGTGCTCTAAGATCTCCATTAATCCTGATAAGATTAGGTTGGAATGAACTTGATACTCAGTAGCTTTGCCTAAATGGATGTAAAAGTGGACTGCTGATATAAATATTATTTCATAATCTATAATATACTGGATGGCATGACTGAAGATCCATTTTTTTGTGTACTCTATTGGCGATCGAGTGCAATCAGAGCTGAGACCCACCTCTGTAGGTCGTATTATTGTTGGAGTATATGGTATTGACATGTTCTAAGACTGTAACAGTGCCTTGTTATGGCTGATGTAACTTTGCAGAATGGTTGCCTCGATGCCTCCTTGTAATGTCTTATTACTTCTGTCTGCTCGATCTGCCGTGAAAATATTATTTTATCTTCTACTTAGTTTTTTTTTCATTCATTGTTTTCTCTTGGTGTTTTCTGCTTTATTGCTTCCTGCATGACTTATCTCTATCAATATATATACTCCCCAAATAATATCCAAAGTTGTATTGTAATTCCTGCTCATGTGCTGACTGTATCATTTGATTGGTATTTGAGTCCACGTTTCTATCCAGTGGAAGTTAAGGTTGATTGTAATTCCTCTGTGCTGACCAGATGCTTCAGTGCCTTGGAGAGCTCTACTTGTTACAACCATCAATGAAACTACTCATGCTGACTCTGTAGTCTTTCATCTTATGTGACTCCCCCTTCTATATTCTCCTTTCTATGCTCTTCGAATGGGTACACGTTTTATCCTTTATGGATATTGTAGTTATACGATACAGAGAAGAACGATGCCTGTGATTTCTGGCAGACTGTATTTGATTCATGATATGCCCTTATGTAATAGAATGTTTCCTGGCATTGAATAAATAAGATTCTTTTTATTGGACCTTGTGTCTATGGGCCTATGTAGCAGTCGGGCCTCTAAACTAGTATCCACAAGTCACATGCCTCTATTCGATAAAGGGAAATCTGCGAAGGATCTGAACTATGAATAAATATCAAGGATCAATGTTGAATGTGCTAATGAATATCGTGCTGATTGTGCAACTGAATGTCGACTTGACTGTTTGTTTTCTGATTGCAATATATTTATATACTCGCATCATATCTTTGCCAGTCAGACATTGAAATTTGCAGATCAAAATCTACTCGTATATGGAATGGAATGTTCTGAATGCTGCTCTCATCAATGTAAACAATAAAGGATAAGATAGTGATTGAAGTATCTGATATGATATTTTCATTATGCTATTATTTCCTTCAATCGGTGGTATTTGGTTTTCCTTCTCTGCCATCTTCCTTTGATCAGTCATTCACGCCATTCCTCAACTTATTGTCTCTTCTTAATATCAACCTTTCCTACATTTGCAGCCTTGCTCGGATACCATGTTAAAGTATCTGAGATCGTTTCTACAAATGTACTCTCATTGTCGTTGTAATTGATGATTTTCAAATGGAGATTTGGATCTCATATATGTATAATATGAGAGGAGTAGACATGTCTCTTCAAGAGACACGAAGAGATATGTCTCTATAGTTAATCACCATTTAGTTTATAAATAACTATATGCATATCTCATCTTATATATATAATATTAATATATTAACCATATATGTAATATAATATAATATATAATGCATAATATATATAATACATATTAAATTACATATATCATATAAATTATATATATAAGATATATAATGCATAATATATAATATATAATATATATATAAGAATCACCAATAACAATTTATCTGAAAAACATAAACACAGATTAATATATCAAATAATCAATGTTTTACTTCTACTGATGCTAAAACATTAACATAGGCAGCCGTTACAAAGAAAAGGAAGTGGCACTCATGATAAACGGTTAATAAGACATAAATTATCACCATAGGGCAAGAATGAGAACCGATGCAACAACATATCATTGTTAAGGAATTGAAGATCAGAGATCAAATTATGATAGTTTCAAATTACTCTACTATTTATAAAGTTCTGATATTATATTATTCCCACTGCTTATGTTAATTTTACTAAATACTGAATATTACAAAGCTTTATAATTATCTTGCAGAAATTCTGATCCTTTTGATATGACTGCAGATGTAATAGATCGAATGCTGATGAATACCATGTACTTTTTGATTGATGTATTCCCAGCAGTGACCGTTTGAATATAAATATAATATTTTAGAGTCATACCCTACATAGGGGCATGACTCTACATGGCTGGAGCCACATAGGATCATGTCCCTATTTGATTGTAATAACACATGACATGATTCATATTAGTTCCAAATGGTGCAAACATTAAATACGATAACACACAATAATGTGTGATCATATTTTCCTTAATCAGCCCATGTAAGATGGAAGGTGGTAATACATACTAGCCATCGTGAAAGATGTCCATTTCAATTTCAAATACCAATCGGGGTGTATAATACATGCAGATCTGTGTGATTAGAAAGGAAGCATATTGATTTCAGATTTGACATAATCAAAGACAATATATGTGTATGTGTGTGTCTAAATGTATGTCAATTATATGCTTTCTAATCCAACTGATGATATACCTTTAACACTCCCTATTAACAAGAGAAGATTTGAACAACACAACCATCTAAGGATGATAGAGTTTGCAACTAAAAATATCATCCACCTCATATTCATATGGTATGTGCACTAGCATCAGGTTTATGAAGCCTACCAAAGAATATGTTATAACCTAGAAGGATATGTCTTATTTGATCTCTAGCACATTCCAGGACACCAATTAAATGTAGTCTATCAAAAAAAAAAATGATCTCACGGACATTTTAATGTAGTCCATCATGTCATGATCTCTAGGACAGCAACATAATGTAGTCTCCATCATGACAAGTATCATGATCACCTAGGACAGCAATTTGATGTAGTCTCCATCATGATATGTTTGTTATCATGATCTCTGATACATTCTAGGACAACAACTTAATGTAGTCCATCACAATAACAGGTCAAGCTATTGTTAAGATAGTCACCTTACAATAGCAACCTCACAAATACATCAATGAAAGATCATCGCCTATCATGACATAATTCACATATGCAAAATAGTAACTCTTTTAACATTTAATATATAAATGACTATATATTAAATTTAAACATGGCTAAGACTCAATCTTAGGAATTACAATTACATTTTAACCATACCAAGTTTAACTCTAAAGTACTCTTTTATCTTTGCAAGAGGTTTGGTAAATATATTGGCAGTTTACTGATTAGTGCTGATGTATACCAACTTGATAAAATTTCTATCTAACATATCTCCAATGTAGTGATAAAGAATCTCTATGTGACTGGATCTGTTATGGAAAACTAGATTAATTCATAGTTTTATGCAGCTTTGATTATCACAGTGTAGACTTCTTCCTACAACTTGCCATTGAGGGAAGCACTCTTAAAATAACCAACCTTGGGGGTTGTCGTGAAGCATGAAATGAAGCTCACTGCAAAACTAAGGTCAGGTCTAGTGGCAGTGCGGTAAATAAGACTGCCCACTACTTCCTTATTAGTGGTTTCATCTAAATAAGGAGAATCAGACTTGGCTAACAACTTCAATCCTTTCTCCACAAGTGTGTAAACAGGTTTACAATCCTGCATACAAAACCTGTCAAGCAAGTTCTATGACACAGTGCAAGGCCAAGTGAACCCCCAAAGGAGGTGACCAAGCCCCCAGCAACAACCACACAGCAGAAACACAACACAAGATACAATATCTGATAGAAAAAACCAGCTCTTTATTCATAAAATAACTGATTACATGCAATATGTCAATCTGTAAGGCCTTACTGGTTATGACCAAATACAAAGCAATTACAATAATAGTTTTGCAAGACCACACAAGATCCAAACAAACCCTAGCTAACCCTGATTTGTAACAGCACAACAGTCTGGTAGAAACACGAAGAGAGACCTGAACTTGTGCTTGCAAGCCACCAAGCAACCTTCTTGTTCCTAAGCTCACACAAAGCTGCTAGCGCTGCTCACAAATTCACAACTCCAAATTCCTTCTCGAATCTCTACTACTCTTCCCTTGATCCACGGCTTACAACTCTACTCAAACCCTCCTTTTATACTTGCAAAGCCACAAGTTGACCTATTGCAAATAGAATCATCTAGAACCCAAATAAACACAATATGCCTTAGTCGGCTCACAACAATCATTAAATACACATAGGAGAAAGAACCAAGACCACAAAAAAGGTCTTCACACATCCCACAATCGATCCATGTCACAATCACATGTTACACATATTAAATGCACAAAAGATGGCTAAACAAATCTCCCAAGAGCATCTATTCGATGAATAAAACCACCGGGCAACAACAACAAGAACCAAGCATTGATAGCAACCACCGAGCAAGCCAAGCATCACCGAGCTTACCTAGCAAGCACATCCACTGAGCTCTCACAAGCATCATCGAGCACCATAAGCATAACCAAGTTCGTTCAGTCACTGAGTCCCTTAAGCAAAACTACAACCCAGAACTCAGTCACCTTCTTTCAACTGAGTTCTACATCTCCAAGAGCAAAACCACTCCAACATACAGGATTGCCAACTACCCCAAGATGCTCCTACATTAGACACCCCCGAGGCGAAATCATGTTCTTAGCACTACGAAGAGCATCTAAGATTCAGCACATAAATCCCCAATTGGTTCTTCACATACATAATTAAGTCCTTTCTTGCAACAAGCAATCACCTATTCTGCCACTTCACATCCTTCCTCAATGTACCACAAGTCAGTTTTCCGATGCTAATCTCTAACCCCTTAAGAATCCTTCAACTCAACTCACTTACCAAAACTCAGGTTCCTCTTACCGAGTTCCGCATTCTGCAAAGAAATCAGCAAAAACTTCCTGCCACCCTTCTCAAATGTAAACACATTCTTGACACAATCATGGACTACCCTGCAATCATACTACCAAGGTCTACCAAGTAACATGTGAGAACTACTCATGACCACAATATCACACAACACTTGATCCACATACTGCCCAATCTGAAAATCAAGAAGACACTGCTCCCTCACCTCCAAAGCATGTTCATCTTGCAACCAACTAATCCTACAAGGACAAGAACTTCTCACTCTATTCAAACCAAGTATATGAATCATCTCCTCAACAATTAGGTTATCAGTACTCCCACTATCCACAATCACATTCCAGTATGTACCTCTAGACTTGCATCAGGTCCTGAAAAAATTCCTCCTCTGACAAGGTTCCAACACCTTTTTACCAAACAATACTCGCCGAGGCAACAAGTTATCTTCCACCTCGGGCTCATTCACCAAGTCCTCACTTTCATTCACCACGGCAACTCTTTTATCACCAACCTTTCTATCAGCACAGGGACATTCAAACAATCTATGTCCTTTCACCACATCTGTAACAAGTACCCCTAAATCCACCTCTACTTGTTCTTTTCCTCTGGTCAACAGGTTTGGATTCTTCCTCAGCAATCTATTTATCCTTCACCGAGTGTTCCTGTTTCTCCTTCCCTTGGGAATTACCTTGATGTCTTCACTTCAACTTACCTTCTACCTTTAGAGCATACTAATAAACATCCTCAAACAAATCAATCTTCAATGCACCAATTTCATCCTGAATATTGTATCTCAAACCATTAATATACCTAGCCACCTTTTCCTTAGAAAGTTCTCTATGTCCAGACCAAATTGTTAACTTGTAGAACTCCTCGATATAATCCTTCACAGACATGTTCTATTTCAGATTCTGCAATCTCTTAAACAACTCAAGTTCAAAATCAGCAAGAATGAGCTTAAGCCTTCAGTTGTGTTAACACCAATCTCAACCTAATGATCTCCATTTCACCTTCCTCTTCTCTATATCTCTGCAATTCTTTCAACCATAAAGCAGCATGTCCTTTTAACTTAGTTAGTGCCAACCGCAATCTAGACAAATTTCCAATATCCTCTAACTCAAACTAGTCTTCCAATTCACCAATCCACTCAATCAGGTCTTCAAGATTCAATGTGCTTGAGAAATTAGAAACATCCATCGTACGTTTTAGTTTCAACCGAGCGCCAGACCTATCCAACCAACCAGCTCTGTCTTCTAGAGATTGCTCCATCCGATCAGTCCTATCCTCACCACTAGATTGAACAACCTTAAAGTCTTCAACAACTTCCTCATAACCATCCTCTGTACCCACGTTTCTCGGTACACCATCTATAGCTCTCATGATTTCAACGACCATATCATTTATCGTCAACTACATCTAAGATCTGAAATCTAATCTAACCTTCTCTGAAATCTTAGTCTTCACAGCATCACATAGATTTGCAATCACCCTAGGGTCCTATCTTCTCGAAGATCTTTGAAAACCCAAAGCAACAATCACCAACTGGATCAAACCTTCGCTCCACGAGATCAACCTTCACTTTGATATCACCCGACAACAACCACATAGCGGAAACACTATACAAGATACAAGATCTGATAGAAAAAACCAACTCCTTATTCATCAAATTTTTGATTACATGAAATGTGTCGAGCTATAAGGCCTTCTTGATTATGGCCAAATACAAACAATTACAGTAACAATTCTACAAGACCTCGCAAGATCCAAACAAACCCTAGCTAACCCAGATCTGTAATAGCACAACAAACTGGTAGAAACACCAAGAGAAATCTAAACTTATACTCACAAGCCACCAAGCAACCTTCTTGTTCCTAAGCTCACACTTAGCCACTAGCATTACTCACAAATTCACAACTCTAGATTCCTTCTCGGATCACTACTACTCTTCCCTTGATCCACTGCCTACAACTCCACCCAAACCCTCCTTTTATACTTGCACGGCCACAAGTCGGCCTATTGCAGAAAGAATCTAGAACCCAAATAAACACAATATGCCTTAGTTGGCTTATATCACTCATTAAATGCACATAGGAGAAAGAACCAAGACCACAAAAAATGTCCTCACACATCCCACGATCGATCTGCGTCACGATTACATGCTACGCATATTACATGCACCAAGTCGACTGATCAAATCTCCCAAGAGAATCTATTTGGTGAACCAAACCACTGAGCAACAACAACACCAACTGAGCATCGACAACAACCACCGAGTAAGCTAAGTATCACTGAGCTTACCTAGCAAGCACATCCACCGAGCTCTCAAGAGCATCACCGAGCATAATGGACTTCCTTCTGTCACTAGGTCCCTCGGACAAAACAACAACCCAAAACTACCCCAGTAGCAACCAAGCATCACCTTCTTTCGACTGAGTTCTCCATCTCCAAGATCAAAACCACTACAACATATAGGATTGCCAACTACCCGAAAATGCTCATGTATCATCCTACCATACTTAGATTGAGAAATAAAGATACTACCATCAGTCTGCCAAACCTCAACACCTAAACAATAATAGAGAAGCCCCGAATTTGTCATATCAAAATCCTTGCACGCAACTTGTTTGACTTTTGCAATCAAGTGTATTGAACTATGAGTATTGATCAACTCATCCATATGAACAACAAGAAAGAGAATAACTTCACTAGAGCGTTTCATATGGAGATTGTTGTCCAAAGGGTAACACTAAAAACCATGAGCAACCAAGTACTAATTCATTTTGATGTACCACGCTCAAGGGGCATGTTTAAATCCATTAAGTGCTCTTGGTCGGTAACCATGAATCCAAGAGGTTGCATCATGTGGACTTCTTCCTGCAACTCACCATTGAGGAAACCAGTCTTAACATCCATCTGATGGACTTTCCATCCATACTAAGCTAGAATGACGAGAAGAGGACAAAGTGTACTCATCTTGGCAATAGGACAAACAATTTCCTCATAATCAATGCCTTCTTGCTATGTGAACCCTTGAGCAACTAATCTAGCCTTGTATTTATCTAAGGTACCATATGCATGATACTTGACCTTATTGACGCATTTGCAACTAGCAAGTTTCTTTCGTGGAAAAAGATTAGAAAGAATCCAAGTGTGGTTCTTCAAAAGACTCTAGCATTTTGTATCCATAGCATATTCCCACTCTGGAATCTCTTTGGCCTCTTTAAATGTCTTAGGCTCATAAATACTATGGAAGTTGCTCATGAGAGCAAGTTACTGTATCTGCCTACTAGCCCTTATTTTTGGAAGATGTACTCTCAATGAACTCATCAGGACGAAGACCATTGGTAGTCTTAGCCCACCATTTAGGTTGGAGAGATGTGCCAACATCAAGAGGAGGAATAACTAGAGCTGAAATAACTAGATGTGGAACAAGATCTGCAATTGGTTGAACATTAGCATCATTTGGAGGAAAGTTAGGTACTACATCATCAAATTCAGATTTTTCATCATCAATTCCATTAGGTGGACCTAAGGGAAGACAAACACCCAAATCAAAGGCCTTCATCGTCAAAATTCCGCTCAAACGAGGAAGAGAGAAACGGTCCTCATTCTTCATCAAAGACAACATCACAACTGAAGTTAAGATGATCAGTGTCTACATCAATTAATCAGTAAGCCTTACGGTTGTCATTATACACTATAGACATGAGCTTTTGACTGTTGGAATCCAACTTGGAGCTCTGAGCATTTGGAATCCAAATATATGCTAAAGAGCCAAAAACTTCCAAATGTCTAATCCTAGGTTTGCAACTACTCTAGGCTTTCTTAGGAGTCTTTTCTTTAACGACATGTATGGGAGACCTATTAAGGGAATAAACCACAGTAAAAACTCCTTCAGTCCAATATTTCTTAGGAACATTTACATGTTCCATTATAGACCTAACCATTTTTGTAATGGTGTGGTCTACAACACTCTACAACGTCGTTTTGTTGAGGGGCACGTGGGGTAATTAACTGGCACTTAACACCATGTCTATCACAAAAAAGTAGAGCAAACAATAAAACATGGACCACATATATCAGCATGGACCAACTATAGTCCCCCATATGCTCGTCGTGAGTCACCATCCTTGAACAAAGTCTTCTGCTTCTTTCCAATATGTCTTAGGAACATTTATGTGTTCCATTATAGACCTAGCCATTTATGTAATGGTGCGGCTTGTGACGCTCTACAACATCATTTTGTTGAGGGGCGCGTGGGGTAATCAATTGACACTTAATGCCATGTCTATCACAAAAAGTGGAGCAAACAATAGAACATGGACCACATATAGCACCTCAAATGCTCACCATGAGTCACCATCCTTAAACAAAGCCTTGTGCTTCTTTCCATCCTGACAAGCTCTACAAACTCACTGATAAGGGCAAGTAATAAATCAGCCCAAACAAGCTGATCAAGGTACTAAATGTTCCAATGACCATATCGCCAATGCTAGAGACTACTAATAAATGTTGATTTTGTTGTGAAAGCATGCAGAAGAGAATCACCATTATCCACAAGTTTTTATAGACCATGATCCTCAATGTCAACAATAACAGTAGTGTGTGTCGTACAATCAACAATCGAGCACTTGTGTGTACTAAATACCACATCAAGTAGAGAACATCACATGATTTAACTTACAAAGAGTAGGTTAAGTTCCATGCTAGGAACATAGTATACAAATGAGATACCTCCCCCACGACCATATTTGTATGTTGCCCTTGTTGACAACAATATACTCTTCACCTCATCCAAATATAATTGAATCAGTTAATGGATAAAAATCTGTAAACCAATAACATCCTTGAGTGAAATGTCAAGAAGCGCCAGAATCTATATACCAAGGACAAGATTGCACATGGTATGCAGGCCTTTAAGTCATGAAGGCATAAACCACAAACTCTTTCTACTTTGTGTGCTCAGCAACATTGGCTTTAGATTGAGACCCTTCTTGCTTCCACTATTCAGAAGCCAACCAGTTGTGACAATCATTGAGCAAATGGACACATTTGTGACAATAATTACGCTACACCTTCTTCTCTAGATCATCATCTAACTTGATATGAACCCTTCTGTTGAGATGGCTAAGATTTTCCTTTATCCTTTTGAAAGGATTTGGCTGAAAAGGCATGTTGTGAGGACTAGGTGGCACTACTACAAAAACTATTATTCCAAACAATCCTGTTGCAAAAGTTTTGGTGCATAACTCAAATCCACATTAGTTGAAGTAAAGTTGAGACTCTCTATAAAGTGCTCATGGATTTTGGTAGACTCTTCAAGGTGATGACTACCATATCTTCTTCCATTATCTGACCAATAGCTCTCAGATAATCTCGACTATCCTTTAGCTTTGTGAGATGTTCCTGTAAGGACATGTGTTCACCCATCATCATGGAGAACAACTGGTTCTTCATAAAGAGCTCAGCTTTTGTGAGATTTCTCATGCCATCAAATGCCTACTACAAATTTATCAAAAGGAATTTGAGGCAACTGACCATCCATGACAGAGAGCTTGAGAAGCATGACAACTTCTTGGTTTCGATCATCAAACCTATCTATATATCCATGTACAGTGGTAGGACGAGTTTTTGTGCCCAAAATAATCATCTCAAGTCAACGGTATTTGAAGATTGTAAGCATGCTTTGCTTCCAGGTGTTATAATTCTTGTTGTTGAGTCTCTTGATTTCCCTCCAACATTAAGCTAGTCAATGATGTCATCTTGCATGTGTCCCAATGCACACAAAATGAAAACTAGAGAAGAGTCAATAGCATGGATTCAAAACCACAAATCCCAATGCAGAAAACGGAGGCAAATGAAAGTACAGACTTCAAAAAAATGATGAAGTACAGCTGGCATGGATTTTGAGAAAATTTTCAGGCTAACCCATAAAAATCTGAAGACAACCTAGAAATCCTTACAAAATGCTAGAAAGAATCTTAAGTTGAAAATCAAATCTGCTAGCACAAAAATAAGCACGGAAAAAGAGGCATCCAAATAGCTTTTCAAAACGATAAAAAATCTGAGAGTTTCAAAATAAACCCTAGCTGTTTCTTTTTTAAAAACCAAAAAAAATTGCAGAGATCTGAAAAATTGGAGACAAAAATCTACTCATAGAACAGAGACGTAGAGTTCTTTGGAAACCCTCAATGGCACCGAAGGAGCAGAAATTGACCATTGATTGAGTCTAAAATCACAGGAAAACGTGGGCAGAATGCAAATATGGGCCGCAGAAGAAATATCTGCAAAAAAGCGGGCTGAAAAATGATTTAAAATGCAGTTGGATCACATTTATTGCAGAGAAATATGATCAGCGTGGCTGCTAGAAGTTGCAGAGATAAGGCATCACATGGAGAAAAACGACCAAGATGAATGAAACCTCAAGAAAGCCTTTCCAGAAAAACGCAATCTACAAATGAAGAGGCATGAGTAATACTGATAAAATGACGCCCAGCACCCAAATACAATTTGCAGACCAAACATGACCAACACTGGACCCGATTTGCAGAGAAAATGGCCACAAAAAAACGCTAGTCAGATTTGGAGAAGAGAGCAAGATCCCAAGAAAAAATTCGAAGAATTTTAATGACCAAAAAATGTGAGAATAAAATTATTAGAAAATTTGAAAAAAGGCTGTTGTGATACCATATTACTCAAGAGTAATTGGTAAAATAAATAATGTATTAACAAATGATCAATGAGATCATTATAAAGAGTTTTACAAATATACAAAATCTAAGTTACCGATGCTCGTTATGATGTTGATGCGGGTGCGGGGTGCTGATGGGTGGACGGGCGAAAAAAAAAATTGGGGATTTTGGATGTGCTTGGGTGCATCCACAAACACATATATAATGTATGTATGGATGGATGCATATGCAAAGAAATGCAAGAAATATACAAAAATAAACCATTCCATAGCATAATACTTCACCATTGATAGTTCAAGTTGAAAAAACAAGAGAGCCCATCTGCAAATAAAATGAGAAGAACGAGCAATGAATGGCCTCTTTTAGGGTCGTTTTAGGGTTTAGGAGCAAAAAGGGGCAAAAGTAGAATTTAAAAAATCAATTAACACATGCTTTTTAAAGCCACTTAAGTGACTAGGCATTGGAAAAGTCACAGATGCTCTCCAAATGCACCCGGATGTTGTCTGCGTGCTCTTGGAAGCATCCCGAGAGCATCCACAGACGCTGAGTGAGCTTCCTCAAAGTAGCGGTGCAGAATCCAAAAGCACCAGTGCATCCTAACACACCTTGGAAGCATCCCAAGAGCATCCACAGACACTGAGTGAGCTTCCTCAGAGCACCGGTGCAGAATCCAAAAGCAACAGTGCATCCTAACACACCAGCATCAACAACCTGGGATTTTGGGAGAGAATTGATATCTTAGTACAAAAGAGAGTTTCTAATAAGAAACTGAAGAAGATAGTTTAAAAGAAAAGACAATCTTATATACAAATAATTACATATAATACATAATTGAGCATTAATGTAATAAAATAATAATAGTCTAATAGAAATCACTACCTACAAAAATCTATACATAAAAGTCACGCATTTGGAACTCCCTACAAGATCCAAGGAGATCCAAACCATTGAGTTTCATGGCTTAGCAGAAAAAGGTTTCGTACAGAGAAACTACATGGAAGTGAATAACCCTTGTCTCATTTGAAGATTACCAATGTGAGAGGCACAATATCAAATCCCTGATATCCAACAGTATAAATTCTGAGCTTAACCATTTCCATTTTGATTTCCTATGATAAAAATTCAAATTTATAACTTACAAATTAAGCTCAAAACTATATACTTGACTTGAAAGAGTAGTGGACCAACTGTTACCAAGCCTAGAACCAAGAATTCGATAACAACAGCTTCCCAAGAAAAAGTTTGCTGCCAAAATATAAGTTAATTAAAGACAAGCAAAAGCTTGGCCCTGGAACTCCTGACTTAGATTTTAAACTAGTCTGTCTTTGTCTCATCTGAAGATGGTATTCAGAACTAGCTGCTCACAGCCTGCTGGAAAAGTAGCCCAATTTGTCAGGACAATACTTCAGATTTGCAAAGCCACTCAATATGTGTACCAGATGCATCAATAATCCAGCCTCCTCTTTCAAAGTTGGTTTAGGAAATCATGACTCCAGCTGACTGACAGTATATGACTAAACTAAGGAGAGAAAATATACATATTTTACTTCTACTATTAGATGATGGTTCAACAAAACTAATTTGAACATGCACCTGTTATCACTATTCAAGATTGTAGCTTTCTGTCTTGAACCTAAAATAGAGAACTGAGGCCTGTAACCAGCTGTATAAAAATAAACTTAAAGACAGAAAATGGACATCACTCTATTTTGCTGTTAGAGAATGATTAAAGAAAACTAATTTTGCTCTAGGAATTTTTAATTACATTTAAGTTTTGAAATTGTAAAGCTTTTTGGTCCAGGTGCTTACTGCAGTTCCTGTATATAGTGTAAATTGCAAGAACACCGTATCTTTGAAACATTCATACTTCAAAATGAGATTCATGAAAAAGTAAGTATTGGCTACACTGTTATCTGTATAAAGGCCACTCTCTCAAATCTCAAAGATAGACATCAGACCCATATCTATAAATGTGGATTAAATTTATATCAGGTTTGATCTATTTATTGTAATCAAAATATGATTCTTACTGTCACTGATCTCTCTTGCAGATTATAATCAGGACACTGAAGTTGAAATAAGTTGAAGGTGATACCTAGCCTATATTGAGAAATAATGATTACGAGAAAGTCTGAATTCTCTTGGATGATATTCGATTTATGAGAGCAGAACATTAATAGATTTCAATGATGCTCTCTAAATCGATCAAGTTTGAATATAAATATAAATTTGAAGTGGCGCGTCAATGAAGAGACATGCCTCAAAGTGAGTGGGGACATGTCTCCTCACTCAAATATAAGTTATATCTGCCGATTCAAATAGGAAGTAACAAACTTTAACTAAACCAATAGATCGGCAATATGAACAGAGTTGGGTCTGTCATTAATTAACAGCATTTTCTCAATGATCAATTTGCAAATTGATACTTATATCTGGAATATAGATCGATCAGAATAGGTCGATATAATCAGATTAATACATGGAGATGAATAACAGATTTAAGTGGATGATAATATAATGGCTTTGAATTTCTAATGTGTATGTGTATATGTTAATATAAACATAATATATTGATATGTATGCATGCACGTTAGATGTTAGAACATTATATAATCATCTAGTTTATCTGAACGAAGCTATTGAATCAACAATATCAATTGATGAGTCATGCTAATAATCACTTAGTCATATTATCAAATAAATATCAAATTTACCAATAAAATAAAACCATAGGCCATTACCATGTAGGATATACTCATATTGATGTTTCTTATAAAATTGGCTACAGACCATTTCTCACTGTGCTTCAGAATGCAGCTTACCTGCTTGTTCACCAAGCGTGAGAGTATTTCCATTATGAAGTCCACCTATATTACAAGAAATTAAAAAAAAATTATGTATGCATGATCTTAAGACAACATTCTAAAAAGAAATAGATATGTCACATTCTAAGAAGAACCATCATGACTTGTTATATGATCCATCACATCATAAGCAAAATTAGTGCAAGGCAATGCATGTTCCTTTCCGTTCATTATGACAAGCTTACCAGGGAAGGAAAAGCACCAATTGCTTGAATAACTGTGCGCATAAATAGCAGAGGAACTGGTGTCTGCTCCACCTGCACAGATAGCAATACTAGTCGCTATTAGATTTCTGCATATACCATAAATCAACAATCAACTTTTTAACAAAAGTTATTAATTCAAACATACCAATTGGTTCAACACTTTAGCTAAAACTTGTTGGGTGAATACGTCACGCTGCTCAAAGCAAGCACTACATGCATCGGTCACCTATAAGAAAGGGCACTTAATTACTCTTGCTTTGCATCACATGAATTTCTGTCAACGAGAACTTGGTCAGAAGTAGTAAATAATAATATACATGCCTTTTTTAAAGGAATACCATCTCTTTCAGGATCGATCCCATGTATTGCAATCAAAACCTCTGCCGGTGTTAAAGCAGGTCCTGTATGGGCAGAACCCTGACACAAAATATTCAAGAATGAAGGTTACAATAAGATAGACAGTGTAAGACTAATAAATAGTTACAAATAGATCATTGAATAGTGTTAATTCTCTAAGTAACTGTGATAAAATAATGTTCTGATTTCTCTGATTGAACAGATCTGAAAAGCATGTTTCTTCTTTATAAAAAAAATTTAATTGCAATTGCTCCCTTTTAGTCAAATCGGCGATCTCTAAATAGATGACTAAATGCATCTTGTAACCTAACTAATGTGGTTAGTTTTACTAACCATTAGTTTGCTCTTGGGGACTGATTGGAATTAAAAGGTTGCATTTGCAAACAGGGCTAACCTAGGCAAGGGGGTGGGTTTGTGAAAGGACAAATCTCTTGGGTTTATTATAAAGGGGGGTAAGGTTGTGGATAGAAAATCCACAATACATTCTCAAGTCTGCTCCTAGCAATCTGCCCTCAGTGATTTCTTGCAGAGATATATAACAATTTACAGATTTAATTCAAACCTTCCTAGATCAATCATATTGAGTCTAGAATATCTGAAGATTAGTTTGTACATAAAGAAAGTACTTTATCAGCATTATTATTAGCAGAATTTGCAGAAACTTTACATGGTATCAGAGCTTTGGTAGTCAAACCTTGGCTCTGCAAATTGATAATCAGATTTAAAACATATCTAACAACATCCTTCTACCTACAATGGCCAATGCAATCACACCCGAAGACAGGTTTGATGGAAAAGACCACTTCATTGCATCAAAATTCAGAATTATGATGGCTCTTGAAGAAAATGATGTAACACGGTAAGGAATCCAAGCAACTTGATGCCGATCCTTATAAAACTAATTGGATCAAAGGAAACAAGAAAGCCATGAAGATTTTAGACTAGGTAAAACTTAAATAGATTACATTAGACAACATTCAATATGATGAGTGCATTTATAAATGCATATGAGGTTAATAATGCAACTAGAACCCTTTCACTAAAAAGGCAACTAAATCATATAAAAATAAGGAAGGGAGAATTTATGAATTCATACTTCCTAAGGGCGGCTAGTCTAAGAAATGAAGTAACAAGCATTGGGTACATAATTGATGATAAAGAACTAACATTAATGGCAATAGATGGATTATCAGATTCATGGGAAATATTCTCACAAAGAGTAAGTGCTAGAGACAAACTTCAAGACTTCAATAGACTTAAAGGAGATTGCCTTCAAGAAAAATCTAGGCAACTCAAGAAAGGAAGGAAATTGAAAACTGAAGATAAAGAACTTCATGTTCTCAACACAAATTCCTACAAAGGTAAGAAGAAGGCTCATCAAAGAAATGACAAACCTAAGAGAGATTTATCCAAATTTCAAATGCTTTAAATGTGAGAAACTTGGACACTATAAAGCAAATTGCCCAGAGAATACAAAGCAGCAAGTAAATTGTACAAACATTACTAAGAAAGAGCAAAATTATGATACTGAGAACTATGTAATGTATTCAGTGCTATCAAATCAAGTATCAAGCAAATCACGAGTAATTGATAATGGATCATCTCAACACATTACAAGATACAAAGAAGTACTAGACTCAATATCAGAAGAAGCTAATGACAAAGTTACCAAAGGTAATAATTCCACTCTTCATGTCAAAAGAATTGGGAACTGCACCTTGAAACTAAAGTTAGGTATTTCTCTTCATCTCAAAAAAGTACTCTATGTACCAACAATCAAGAGGAATCTAATCTTTGTTACAAAACTTGCAGATGATGGACATAAAGTTGCATCATGGACGGTAAAGTAATGAGGACGGTAAAGTAATGACCTGGTCTAAGAACTCTTCATTTAAGAAATCAAAGTTGATGGGTCAAAGAAAGGGATACTTGTATGAACTAAATATAGAACCCATTCAAGTCTTAATCCATGAAGCTGTTGATATAAACAACGTGTGGCAAAGAAGGTTAGGGTATCTAAACTTCAAAACCTTATTGACCATGGAGAAGATGGTTACTGATTTACCTAAGTTAAATAAAGATCATTCGAGCAGATGCAAAGGATGTGCACTAGGTGAGAACACCAAAAGTCCATTTCAAAATAGCACTAGAAAATCTAACTATGTTTTAGAATTAGTCCACTTAAATTTACTTCTACTGATGCTAAAACATTAACACTCCCTCTTTAGCAAGGGAGAAGTAATACACCACTAGAATTTCAGTATAGAATACTTGATTACTTTATTTGATAACCACACAATAAAACACTTACAAGTCAGATAACAAAAATCACCATGTTGTGAACACTATCATAATGTATATTATAATCTCTACTTATCTAAAACAATATCTAGAGTAATCATAAAGGAAATGTTGCCTATGATCTCTAATTGCTCGAGGCAATATCTAGAGATGTCCATAGTGATAACAAAAAATTTCATGATCTCTAATTGCACGAAGCAATATCTAGAGATGTCCATGAAAATTTGTTACTCATGATATCTACTTGCCCGAAGCAATGTCTAGAGATGTCCATAGTTATAACATAAGATTTCATGATCTCTAATTGCTTGAAGCAATGTTCGGAGATGTCTATGAAAAATTTGATGCTCATGATCTCTAATTGCTCAAAGCAATGTCTAGAGATGTCCATGAACATTAGTTACTCATGATCTCTTATTGCATGAAGCAGTGTCTAGAGATGTCCATGGTAACAGGGCTATTGTTTACAAGATCGTCACTTTGTAAATAATTACCTTCTGAATAAATATGTCCATGAAAGATCGTCACCTTTCATTACATATATGATGCTACTAAACAACCAATATAGAAGCATAAACTCACATGAATTAAAATTTAATTTAATATTCAATATTACAAATTAATCATACCAAGTTTTTCTCTAAAGTATTTCAACTTCACTTTAGCAAGAGGTTTGGTAAAGATATCAGTTGTTTGCTCATTAGTACAGATGTACTCAAGTTGAATGATTCCTCAATTCACCATATCTCGAATGTAGTGTAAAGGAATTTCAATATATTTGGAACGATTGTGGAGTACCGGATTTGAAAGTTTAATACAACTTTGATTATCACAATGAATCATAGTGGGCTTCAAAGGTCTTTTAAACAAATCTAATAACAACTTTTGTAGCCATACCGCTTCTCTAGCACCCAAAGAACATGCAATGTATTTTGCTTCGGTAGAACTTAATGCAACTAAAGTTTGTTTTCTGCTGAGCCAAGAAACCATCCCAGATCCTAGACTGAAGCAATATCCAGAAGTACTCTTTCGTTTGATAGAATTGCCAGCCCAATCAGAATCTGAATATCCATGAAGTTCGATGTTGACTTTATCATATTTGATTCTCATTCCAATAGTACCCTTTAGATATCTCAAAATATATTTAGTTGCGTGTAGATGTATCTTCTTTGGTGCACACATAAACTGACTCAAGGCATGAGTAGCATAGCATATGTTAGGATGAGTATTAACCAAATACATTACGGATCCAATAATCTTCCTGTAGTAAGTAGAATCTATAGGTTCAAATTGATTAGATCATCTTTCAATTTGTGTAGATTTACTTCCATAGGAGTAGCTACTGGTTTACATTCCATCATTCCAAATTTTGTTAAAATGTATCTTCTTTGGTGCACACATAAACTGACTCAAGGCATGAGTAGCATAGCATATGTTAGGATGAGTATTAACCAAATACATTAAGGATCCAATAATCTGCCTGTAGTAAGTAGAATCTATAGGTTCAAATTGATTAGATCATCTTTCAATTTGTGTAGATTTACTTCCATAGGAGTAGCTACTGGTTTACATTCCATAATTCCAAATTTTGTTAAAATGTCAACCATATATTTCCCCTGATTCATAATAATGCAATTATTCTGCTGCCAGACTTCTAATCCAAGAAAGTAGTGAAGTAGACCTAAGTCTTTCATTTCAAATTTTGTTGTGAGCTCTTGTTTGCATTTCTTTATGAAATGTTCCTAGCCTGTTATTAGCAAACCATCAACATATAACACAAGGATAATCATATCATCACCATCAATTTTGAAATATAAGTTAAGATCAACTTCATTTTTGGAATATCCTAACTTCAATAGATAGTTGTCTATCCTTTCATACCCAGCTCTAGGAGCCTGTTTGAGACCATAAAGTGCTTTCTTCAATTTACAAACATGAATTTTGTTGTCATGAGTACTGAATCCTTCTAGTTGCTCGATATAGACTTTTTCAATCTTGCCATTAAGAAACATTGTTTTGACATCCATCTAATGTACCTTCCATCCCTTGGATGCTACAATAGCCAAGATGGTTCTGACTAAAGTATATCTAACAACTAGAGCAAATGTTTCTTCATAATCAATGCCTTCTTTCTGAGAGAAACCCCGTGCTACAAATCTGGCTTTGTATTTTTCAATGCTGCCATTAGATGCATGTTTAATTTTGAACAGCCATTTGGAAGAAACAACTGATTTGTTCTTTGGTTTTGGTACAACATCCCATACATCATTTTTTAATATAGAGTTATATTCTTCAATCATTGCTTATTTCCAAGACTGATTTGAAAGTGCTTCTTTAACATTAAAAGGTTTTGTTTTTATAAATTTAGTTAAAAATGCAACATAACATGATTAATTTCTAGTTCTTTTGCTTTCTCGAATCACTTCATTTGGTTCAACTTGATTTTTTTCTATCATTTTCCTAGCCCAGAGTGGCTTCTTTTTATTATTATTGATATTTTCAGAATCTTCATGATTAGACATAGAGGAAGAGGAAGGTTCAAAATCATTCTCCTTCTCAATTTCTGTTTGTTGATCTTCTTCAAAAATAGACTCAGTAATAGATTCATCACTATTTTTGGAAATTTTAAAGGCAGTATCTTCTTCAAATTTCACATCTCTGCTAATCTCAATTGTTCTTTGACCTGGAATGAAAATCTTGTATCCTTTCATTGTTTCACTATATCCAATAAATATTCCCTTCTTTCCGGAAGGTTCTAGTTTTGTTCTTTTCTCTTTAAGTATGTGAATATAAACTGGACATCCAAATATTCTTAGATGACTTAGGTCAAGTTTAATGCTTGTGAATAGTTCCTCTGAAGTGGTGTTCTTTAATACTGAGTGTGGACATCTCTTTTGGATGTAAACTGTTGTGTTAGATTCTTCAGCCCAAAATGAATAATGAAGATTTTGATCGTGCATCATTGCTTTGGCTGATTCAACAATTGACCTATTTTTTCATTCAGCAATTCCATTCTGTTGAGGATTATAAGGTACAGAAAACTCCGTCTTAATCCCAACAGTAATGCAGAAGTTTAAAAATATCAAAGATGTATTCACCTCCATTATCTGACCTTAGTGTTTTAATTTTCTATCCTAATTGGTTTTCAACTAATGCTTTGAATTGTTTGAATTTAGATAGGACTTCAACTAATTCTTTTTGTTTCAGAAAATAGATTCAAGTTCTTCTAGAGTAATCATCAATAAAAATTATATAGAAGAGGCACCCATTAAGTGAAGGTACAGACATAGGGCCTCAAAGATCCATGTGGATCAATTCAAGGATGGATTTAGATTTATGATCACTTTTAGGGAATGATTGCTTAGTATTTTTACCTAGAGCACATCCTTTGCAAATACTTAAATGATCAGATTTTAGACTAGGTAAAACTTTTACAATTTTTCCTATGGATGACAATGCGCAATAGTGAAGGTGACCTAGCCTCCTATGCCAAATTTTAGTGGAATTTGAAGTTTCATGACTAAGAGTTAGGTTTAGGTTTTGATTATTACAAAATTTATAAAGACTTCCATCTCTAAATTCGATGGAAATGGCTTTCTTAATATTAGAGTTATTGGGCGAAGATAGAACTTTGTCCTCTTGAAATGTGATTATGAAGCCTTGATCAGCAAGACCAAAAATAGAGACAAGGTTTCTCTTTATTCTTGGTACATATAAAACATTTTTGAATTGTAGTGTAATTCCTGAATTTAGTTGAATTGAACAAGAACCAATTCGTTTAATAAGATGAGTAGAGTTATCTCCAATGGTAACTTCTTCTGAGGCTTGTTCAGAGAAGGTTTCAAATTTGTTTTTAAAACCGGTGATGTGTCAAGATGCTCCATTGTCTATGATCCAAGTGTTGTGATTAGAATTTAATTCACTTGAAAGGGCTAACTAAAAAGCATAGTTTTCTCTTTCTTCTTTCTCTTCACTTTCTCCTTTAATTTCTGCTAAGGCTGCTTGTATTTTCTTCTTTTCGGGGCAAAAAATATGAGTGACCAATTTTATCACATTTAAAACATATAACTTTGGACCAATCACGTTGCTTATTTGATTTGTGATTTTTGTTAGATTCCCTTTTCTTATACTTGAATTTTCTTTTCTTGTTTGATTTCACATGAAGTGCTTGAATTTCTCCCTCTTGATTAGTACTCAGTCCTCTTGAAACTAATCTAGATTCTTCTTGTGTTCATTCATTCTTTAATAGATTGAATTTAGGAAGTTCGGGTCGAGAGCTTAAACCTCGAATAAATGTTTCCCATGAAAGAGGAAAACCTCTTAGAGCGATCATGCTGAGTTCTTTGTCATCAACTCGATTTTCCATAGTTGCAAGTTGATCCTTTAGTTCAGAAATCCTTAAAAAATATGAAGTTATAGATTCTCCATTTTTCATTTTTATATATGGTAGATCTTGTTTTACAGTTAATTATCTACTAGTATTGTTGATTTCCAATGTATCTCGAATAATGGAGAACATTTTGAATGCAGTCTTGAGACTAGATATGGATGGAAGAATATGATCTTTTATAGAATCTATTATGATTTTCATTGCCTTATTATTATGTCTTTTCCATGTTACTTTTTCTGATTCATTTTCAAGAATAGATATCTTTGATTCAATATATTGCTCTAACTCCATTTCTCTTAATATTATTAATACTCTAATTTTTCATGAAGAGAAATTAGATGTACCCTCAAGTCTATCATCTAGTCTCACATGATTCACCATTTTAATAATATGATTTTAGCCCCTTTCCTTCAAAAATTTGAGGTTTTAGATTTTATTTTGTAATAATTTTTCTTATCAGAATAGCTCTGATGCCATGTTAAGTTTATGGATCTCTGATAGACAAAACAATTACAATGAATATAAAAACAGTGAATGACATTACTTGAATATCAGTAGTGCTGAATATTTCTTTTGTAATGGTGATCTATATATTGTCTGAGATCAGTATTCCTTTCCTTGTAGATCGCTGATAATCTGGAGAGTATGACAAGTATGTTGATGTTCCTGCAGATTAGACTTGATGGTACTAACTTTGAACAATATTTATGTTGCTTCAGTAGCCGATCATTAGGTTTGAGATGCCAATGAATAGATGTCATTCCTCAGCGATCTGCTCTCCCTTATGTATAAGGCAGAGAGTCATGACCCTGAAGAGTCATGGCTCTACGTGGCCTTTTGCCACGTAGGATCAAGCCTCTTCTATGGCATGACTAACGGCCTGTTTAGTTAAGGCAATCAAAACATAAGAAGTGTGCCCATACATAACATAATAAGGAGCCAGATAACACATTAATAATGTGTTAATACAAACTGTGATTGCCGATATGTATTGTTATCTGCCGATGACTATCTTGCAAGTATATATTATATCAAACACACAGTCACATATATATATATATATATATATAGTAACAATTTATTTGTTAAACATAAACACAGATTAGTATTTCAAATAACCATTATTTACTTCTACTGATGCTAAAACATTAATAGGGCCAACCTAGGCAAGGGGGTTTGTTTGTGAAAGGACAAGTCCCTTGGGTCTATTATAAAGAGGGGTAAGGTTGTGGATAGAAAACACACAATATAATCTCAAGTATGCTCCTAGCAATCTGCCCTCGGTGATCTCTTGCAGAGATATATAACAATTTACAGATTTAATTCAAACCTTCCTAGATCAATCATATTGAGTCTAGAATATCTGAGGATTAGTTGCTACATAAGGAAAGTACTTATCAGCATTATTATTATCAGAATTTGCAAAAACTTTACATATAGTTTCACTGCAAATAAGAAAATAATCTTGAAGGCAAAAACTTCACATATAGTTTCACTATAAATAAGAACATAATCTTGAAGGCAAAAACTTTACATATAGTTTCACTGTAAATAAGAACATAATCTTGAAGGCAACAACTTCAAGAGAAGCAACCTAGTGAACCTAAGGGGAAGTCTGAGAGGTTAGAAGAAGTTGTGACTCACAAGGCAAGGAGAGTCGAGCAACAAGCTACTAGACCTAGCAAAAGGAAGAAGGAATTGTTAACAATTGATGATTCCAGCGAAGAAGAAGTAGAAGTCAAACAACCAGAAAAGGTTACTGTTTCCAAGCAGCCAGCAGGTAAGACAAGGGAATCATGGAAACCAAAGATAGAGAATATTAACACAGCCTTTGTCAATGAAGGAAACTTTGTGCAAATGAACAAGTTCTATAATTTATACAATGACATATAGAAGAAACAAATAGATATCTCTATTATGAGATATATGATTCTTAATAACTTGAAACTTGAGAGTATTAAAAGCATGATAAATCAAAAAGTCTGTCCTATGACAGACTTATAGCTAAGAAGGCACCAGTTCATGAAGAAGACATGAAACTTCAGAGGTCGATGCTAGGAATTATGTGCAAGATAGATGATGAAGATGAAATCAAGAAATTGATGAAGAAACTAGCACCTTACTTGTGAAGTAAGATGAGGCTAGTTTTTGTTCATGGGAGGAGAAAAGAATGTTATAAAAAGTGAAACTGCAGCAGCCATCAATCAAATGATGAATGAGTTAAAGGTAGAACCTACAACTGCAGAGAAAACTTCGGAAGTATTAGTAATCGGTGATACTATGCAGATTGATCAGACAAATGTTGATGTTTACATTGATGAAGATACGTTCAATCAGCCTGAATCTTATTCAGAAGATATTCAGGATCAGTTGAGACTGATTGAACAAGAGAAAAGACAGTTAGAAGAAGAAAAGAAAAAAGTTGAAGAAGCCAAGTTGAAATTGCTTGAGGAGGAGGAGAGGCAAAAAGAAGAAGAAAAGAGGAGAGAAAATGAAAAAGAAAAGAAAGAAAAAGAGAGAAAGAGAGGAAAAAGAAGAAGAGAGAAAATCAAAAAAGGCAGCAGTGAAGAAACAAGAGGAAGATGTGGTGAAAGCATCTAGCTCATCCACTCCTATATCTCTTGCTAACCTTACAAGTGATGATGACAATCAAACTGACTTGATCTCATCTTTGACAAAATTGATTGAGAAGAACAGAAAAGTCAATAGCTTACAAAGAGCATTAATGGAGGTGACTGACAGATTGCACAGCACCCTCTCAGCCAAACATACAAAAAAGGACCCCGAATAGAGAGCTCAAGAAGTTGCAAAATCATTTGATGATGAGTTTACAAATTTGTTGAATGTTATTGAGTCTAAGGCTCAAATTTCACATGATGCTAATCTTTTTAGCACCATTTGTCAAAATATTCGAAATGATTTGATGAGTCTTGATACTTGTATCAAGGAACTCCGGAAATGTCAACAAAATTGGCAAGGTACTATACATCAAATGTACTTTATCTCATAAGTTGACAATAGAGTTTGATAACAAGATTCAAGAGAAGCTAAGTGAGCTGAAAGCTCTAACTAGTCAGATACAACAACCCTCTTGCAGAATTGATGAGTTTGAAGGACAAGTTGTCAGTGTTCACTCTAACATCAACAAACTGCAATTTGATAAAGAACAAGTTTTGAAAAGACTATCAGAATTCATAAGAGTCTATTGCTCTGAAGACATCAGCCATTGAGAGACAGTTGGAGGAATGTATCAAAGCAAAGGACACTTGCTCCAATTTTACATACTCCAACCTTAATGCAGTTGAGATTGTATCATATGCCTTATGTACAACCCTCACTTCTGCCAAAGCAGCACATGACACATGGGAGAAAGGTATGATCAGTTTGAAGATAAATTTTGATGATTGCATGAAGATAATATCAGCTTGAAGCAGCTAGACAAAAAGTTCTGACAGTTTTGGACAGCAAACAAAACCTTTTTGACAGTTTTTGGGCTTTCCAACCTTTGTCATTAATGTCAAAGGGGGAGAAGTTGAAGAAGAAAATTGTAGTAAGTTATGTATGTAGTAATCATATCGAAAGGGGGAGCATTTGTAATATGAAGTATTTGTAATAGATGATAAGTAATGTAGATTTGGGTAAAGTTTTTGTTACTTAGCCAATTTTCCTTATTTTGTTGCCATCAATGCCAACGGGGGAGATTGTTGACAATTGGCTATATACAAATATGCAAATGTTGTCATCAATGGCAACACATGATGTACATACTAGTAGTAAACCTCAAAAATAAAAGAACTTAGCTTTTTGGTACTCAGAAAATTGTCTTAGTATGAAAATGGTTTACAACAGTACATTGTTTTATATGTAAAATGCTTTTGACGTCATATTATGACTAGCGAGGTTAGATGGAAACAATATACATGTTGGTGATGACGTGTATAACCTCAAACATTAGTACGAACAGTATGGAAGAATGATAATTAAGATGTACAGGACATTGGAATGAAAAGCCTAGATGTTTACTCTAAATTGGAAAAGTATATTGTGGTCTTAACCAACCTAGCAACAATTTGTGAAAAGGCATGATATTTATGCAAAGGATATCTTGCGAGGTTAAGTGTGTTTTTTTAATGTAAAAGTGATATGCGAACTTGTTCTGAAACGATACATGTGAAGTTTTTGAGACCCTGATTTCATGATCCGAGATCAAGCTGAGGTTAGAGATCAACTCAGAAGAAATTACAACATCTATACTTTTGTATTTGAGGAACTTAAAATTTAGTTACTTGTTTGGGTAGTGAGCTCTTCTTGTAATTGAAAGTGCATGTTTGAGCAATGAGCTCTTCTTGCATACATACATTATACTACAACTCCTAACAGAGTTGGAATCTCCTAACAAGGATTCAAAGTCTCCTAACAAGGACTCTATATACTGAATTTGCTTATTGATTCCTCACAGGGTCCATCCTCTAAAAAGGAACATTTATATATCTTTGTGGGCATCACTCCCACTCGGGTTTTCCCTTAGCTAGGGTTTCCCTAGTTAACAAAATATGGTGTTATGAGTTTTATTTGTGTATGGTTACTTTTATTGTTCAGCATTGTTTGTTTACTTTCTTATGCATGGTTCAAAGTAATTAATAATATCCAGTGGGCGACAAAAGTTTGTATAATACTAATTCGGCACCCTCCTCCCCCCCCACTCTCTCAGTATTTCCCATTTCTAACAATTACTTCCCACACGATTGATGGGATAGGGGTCACAGCAAGGGGCAAAAAAGACATTCACTCCATATCCTGAAAATTATCAGAAGTTAAAGGGATGTCCCCAATTTTAGAAAAAGCTCAACGCAACCATGATGAATTGATTACCAAAGCTACTTAATGGTTCTCTAGATCTTTTCATGTGATACAGAATGAGAAGTGGGAGAAAACAACAAACACACGAATAAAAGTTTGTAGAGATTGTAAAGTAGAGACTCCACAAATTTCAATGTTTTCCAAACTACCCAAGAACAAACTAGTGCCAAAGTTGGTAGTAACAAATTCAAATGTTCTATAACATTTACCAGTACTCTACACACAACAATTTCACCAATTAGATGCTTCTCTCTATCTTAGTATAAATTTGTATGTAATACCCACACTGACATGCCAGTGAAACAGATAGCCAAAAAAATTATTATTTGACTAGTCTTAATATCACATTGGTGCTAAGTACCTGAAGAATCCGTGCAAGTGCAGCCTGGAACTTTTCAGTTGGAAGGTTGACAAGCTGTGGGAAAATGGGTAAGACCTGGAAAGGAAACAAACCAATAATATGCATATTCACACTTTGAAGCACTAAAATAATAAAAGGCAAATTCAATTAGAACAGATTGATAATCCACACTATAATTGAGCTTATAGATCAGTTTCTGTGGCTGGGAAAAATACCCAGGTATATACATAACAATAGGAAAAGGTAGATATTTCAAAAGCAGTGCATACAATTAATACTGTAAGCTAACCATTGTTTTCAACTTTTCATAGCTGGCAAGATAAAAAAAACATGAAAATGCTGGCTAAAATATAAAAAAACAGAATCAGACAATTCTGTTAGGAAAACACTATTTTGTTAAGTGCGTTTAATCATTAGGTTCAGTTCTAGTGTTAATTCTTTTATTTTCTGTTGCTACAATCATATTGGTACTCCAATTTCAGTTGTAACTTGATGTACTTTCAATAAGAAATCCCAAAAAGGCCCAGCATCTAAACAAAAATTGAGTTGTCATAAATAAAGAACAGAACCCACAACAATTTAATGTACCTACACATTTGATATGCCATACGATGATGTAGATGAGGCTATGAAATAGCTATATTGCATCAAAGGGATTGCCAGTTTATTGACTTATAACTGCTGTATTGCTGTTCTAATGTCTATGCATGGTTAAGCATTTAACTTGGCCGTGGTTTCTCTAGTAAAGAGCTTGAAAATACAGGCTCATTTATCAAAAAAGAAAATGTTCAATGTGGCATTTTTCTATAAAAAATATAATAAACATTTGGCTCTTGTAGCAGTTACTTTGGATACTCCTATTTAGAGAACATAATATAAGAATCTTAAATTACAACTTAAACTTTAGTAAGGAAAAACAAACCGACATTGCAGTATCATAGGGTATGAGAAACCACTAAGATCAAGGATGCAATTTTGTGAGTTAGAAAATAAAAGATATATTTAAATATATATGAATCCAAAGAACAGAACAAAGACTATAAAAAAGAACATGATAATAACTTTCGGTCTTATCAAGCAAACTCAACACGTTTTATCCAATTGGAAGCCAAAGGAACATGTGGAAGAAAGGATGATGAACTGAAAGTTGTTGAGGAAGAAGAATGATTCTCCAAAAGTTGTAGCATATAGGCATACACAGTCTCCACAACGGGAAACACTCAAAGAGAATTGATTTGGAGCATGAAAGGCTTCTTAAGTATGAATAAATTCACATCCAAGGAACAAAAACTACAACAGTTTGAATTTTAAGAAAAAATTTATAAATACAGAAAGGCACACATCATAGGAGTGATAAAAATTATCACCTTAAACTAAAATCACAAATAAATCAAAGAATGGATGATTAAGCTCTGTACAACTGCAATTCTAATCAAACATATTATTTGACATCTCGTGTACCAGGGGAAAAACATTTAAAAACTGATAGCATATTGTACAATGTAGACTAACGTATATGATAGTATTATGTGAATATGACTAAAGAGTGCCTGACTTGTTACTATTACAGGAGCATCTGTGACCATAGCCAATCCTATATTGCCAAAAACATTTGCTAGTTTTGTTTTCAGTTTTCCACTTTCCCTTACACATGTTTTCTTTTTTATAGCTTTAATCAGCGTGCTTCTCAAAAGATGCTGAAGGATTTTATGTTTGAAATGCACTTAGGTTTCATAATCATAATCGAGTTACAAAATATCTATCGTTACTTCCAGACCCTGAATTCTGGAGGGCTACAGTATCTAGCTACAATAGGACTATTAATTTTAAAGTGCCGGATGTTAGATGGTGACAGGATTTACAAAAAGCACGGTTTTTCAATTTAATGTCAAGTTATTTATTTATTATATCAATAAGTTGAGTTTAATTGCTGCATACAATAAAATTGTTTATAAAGGGTATATTTTAAACTCTTTTCAATATGCCAGCTATCGGCTTCTTAACAAAGCTGTTTTCTTTTATATCTATGGGTCAGGTTAATAAAATGATTTAGAAATATAATTGCTATGGAGAAAGTTTCTATGATTAGTAACAGTCAATTTTTATGTGGCAACCAGGTTTTTAGTCAGGTCTTCTAATACATCATCTTGTGCAAGAATTTACCTTTTTCCATTTTTCATCATGGCTCGCAAGCAAATTACTTTTCGATGCCCTAGCAGAGCAGAAAACAATGGTGATAAGCAGAGGAAGGCAGATCCAATAATAGCCACTGGAAATTATAATTCTTCTTCACACTTTTGGAGCATGAAATATGTTGTTGGGATTTCAAACCCTATTGAGACTCTGGAGGAAACAGATTGTAAAGCACATTCTGCATATGCGAAAGAACAAAACAAGTCTCATGCGGTTACCAAACGGCCAGCCATCAATGGTAACTGGTCTAAAAATCTCCCCAAAAAGGAAATTTTGCCATGTTACCCAACAAAGGGATGCAGTGAAAACAGAAAACATCTAACCCTTCGAGAGTTTGGACAGAAAATGGCTTCAAAATACAAACCAAGCCTCAAAATAGAAACAGTAAGGAAGCAAATAGAGTTTTTTAAGGCAATCAAATTACTCGACATAATCAAAAAGCTGTATTTCTGGAACAAAGAGCAAATATAAGCAAGGGCTTGAACATAAACAAACCCAACGGATTATAATCCAAAAATGGGCACATTCCACAGAGATTATTATAATCTTACTAAATATGCCTTGAATTCATGGACGGCGATCCCTAACAATAAATACAAAGGGGATAGGAAGCAATATCCAGAGCAAATTAAGAATAAGAATTGGACGAAAGAAACAGGAAAACCCTACTCCATAATGCAAAGAGCGCCGCAAAATAAGGAAGGTTCATCAAAGGTCACAACTGGAGCAAATCTAATTGCCGTGGGCATCAAAGAAAAGCAAAGTCAACCAACCAAGGGAATCAATATCACTGGTAAGCCTCCATGAACCAACAAAGGACCTACCATTATCATAAGTAATTCAATTTCTAACAAAATATGGGAGCGATGTGTGTCTCACGACATCTATGCAATATGGGAAGGGGATCCTGACCGTATTTCTTCTCTTGCAAACTGGTTTAAAGAAACTTTAAAAGCCCAAATAAGTATAACCATTATTAGTCACAATGTTCTTTATATGGAATGTGCTACTGAAGATGTAGATGATGAATTGTTAGAATCTAAGAATATATTTTTTAGAGGTTTTAATGTGAAATTTATGAAATGGAAACCTAATTTCAATGATAGCTTACACGACAACATGAACCCACTCAAATGGATATGTTTTAAAAGTTTCCCTTTGGAACTAATGCATCACAGTATCTTAAGAAAAATACGTAAGCAAATGGGTACGACGATTGGATTTGAACACCAATATATGGCAGATCCCACTGTTAATTTTTTTGTAGAAAATAGCCCTAAAGATCTTAAGCCCATACAAATTATGACTAACCATTCCATATATAATCTGCAACCAGAAATCTACAATGGCTTTGTATGAAATTTTTCTATCTTCACATCTGATTCTAATGATAAATTTACTGGTATTCCACATACTTCCAACCTTCATCTGCTCTTGTAAGACTTCATAAACCCTCAGCTCTCCATGGAACCCCCTTTCCTCCTCAACAAGATAATTAACAAATCTCCCCTCTCCCAGGCCATGTCTGCTAAATCACCCAACCCCGGACCACCTTCATCCCCCAATGGTAGACCCAACATCTCTTCTCACCATCAGTCAATTAGTAGTCACTCACAACAGTAATCTTTCAATTAATTGGAAATTGGTGAGATAGAAAGCAGCCATCCAACTCAGACCATAGCTCAACCTACTGAGATCAATTCAAAGGATGAGCTCCTTATAGACCTCTATCCAGCTGGTCCAAGCTTGCTCCCTTCTTCTCTTGCAAATACCCTCACACCATCTATCTTAGACTTGATTCCAGCATACACTCCCCCGCACCTCAACTTGATCCCAATTGGACAAATTGACTGCCCAATCAACCCTCCAAGACAAGAGTCACCTATCTCCCCTTAGAAAGTAAACTCCATAGCAGATGAAATTTTGGAAGATAGTGTGGATAACATCTTCGAGGATTTCATTGATATGGACTCTATCAATGATGAAAGACAATTTTTAATTGAAAAAAATACAAGAATTAGAAGCTGAAGAACAAGAACAGTTAAGGCTGGAAAATGAATTGATTGAACTAGAGGCTATGGATAACATTCCATGTAATATCCCTTGCAATTCTGATTTCTTAACCTGAGAATTTCGTCAAACACTTTCCACACAAGGAATATATCACTGATCTAAATTCTGTTTTTTGTCTAAATGCCAAACTTGAATTGATACGCTTGCAAAACTCCACACAACCAATAATAAAGATGCAAGTATTTTTGTATTTTTTTGAAATATATAAGGCATTGACTACAAATGAGAAAATATGCATCTATAGCAATAAGACATTAGGGCAATGCCTTCTATGATTTTCAATGATATCCTAATCCCTTAAAACAAATTCTGATGTAAAACTCTGTTATAAATCAGATTACAATACCTCCCAATTGATTTCTAAATTTTTAGACATACCCTAAGATATTCAAATCTATCCTCCATGCAATGCAAAATGAAATGGATAGGAACCTGGAAACCGCTCAAGAAATCTGGATTTTACTGTAGCAAATCATTGTAGCAGCGGTGGCACTGTAGCAAATTATTGTAGCAGACCACTGTAGCAACGGTACTGTAGCAGCAATACTGTAGCAATATTTGACTTATTCCTTCAATCTTACTCTCAAATCTAGCCCTAGGCCACAAATTTGGCACAATGAAAAGACTGATTTGTCTTCTCCAATAGCTGCAACCCTTCGGAGGATCTTTCACCACCTCAATTATGTGAATCAATAGGAGTGTTCATTCCCAATGACCAATGTAGCAACTACAGAAACCCTTGGCTTCACCAATTATCAGGTATAGTAGACGGCAACACATTCGATGTCCAACAATGAGGCTTCCCTCCCTATTTATTATTTTCCTCCAAAAGGTGGACCTCCTTAAAAAAAAATTAATATTTAATTCCCCCTTCTAGAAGACTCTTTTAATTTATTTATTTAGCTTTAATCATTTTTAATTAAATTAATTAAATATAAAGTCACCTTTTAATTTTAATTTATTTAATGAATTTATAAGAAATTAATTTAATCAATTTCTCTTTATTTCTCCACTTAGCCTTCGGAGAATGTAGTAAGGCTAAAAAGATGGAGACAATACATTCCAGCCTTAGGTATTGCAGTAAATGATGATTTTGTAGCCATAGTTGACTATGCAAAATCTCCCAAAAAAAGAGGGAGAAAATCTTTAGCTGAATTAAGAAAGAAAGATGGAAATTCGATTGACCAATCCAAAATTACTGTCTTATTTCATGTAGGAGGGGGGAAATTCCCCTCCAAGGGCCAATGAGTATCATGGAATGATAGGGGCTGTAACATCCCTAACAAACAGCACTTACTGAAATGCTGCATTAATAAATATAAACCTGAATTGATACTTATACAAGAAACAAAATTTAGTGAAGAAGAACTAGTATAGATTGCTCGTACGGAGAAGGTTGTACAAGCGCTAACAAGGGCAGATGAATCTCACAAATACAATGAAGATCTATTTTGGAAAACTCAGATTGAGGAGAGACAAAGGGTACTTGCAAGTGGAGTCACTAGTATTCAATAGCACACAATCGAAAAAACATTTATAAAGATGAAATCAGACAACTTGTAGTTGTTAATGGATAGGGATCTTCCTATCAAATTTGTGGAAGATAAGGAGAATGAGGTTCATGATCTTTGCTACCAGCTAAGTATGGCTCATTTCTTTCTATTGGTGTAAATAAGTATTTATTTATTACACTTCCTTAAGTTTACTTAAGTTAATGCATTATATTAATATTTATTTAATAGTCACCTAGGAGTATGTGCACTCTTGTGAGTTGTCATGATAACATCATAGGGGTCCACACCTCTTTTAAGCACATGTTGTCTACAACACAGGAATTTTCTACATATGACACTTTGTCATTCTTATCCATTCATCTAGAATGTTCGATAAGGTGCTTAGTTGTCTCATCTCCTGGTTGTTTCTAGAGACATTCTAGATGCTTCCTAAAAAGCCTTTTTATACAGGCACTCCTAGTGTACTCTCAAGTTGGCTAAGCTAGCATATTGAATGAATATCGTCATTTTGATCATACTCTATCTATTTTGGTCTACTGTATGCTTGTGTTGAGTTCTTTAGTTCTTGGGTGAATTCTAGCCTAAGTCAAATTCTTACATGGTATCAGAGCTAAGGGAGATTCTCTACACATAGCTGTTCGAGACCGTTAATGCTTCATCACCTTGACTAAAATCCAGAGGATCCGCAAAAATTGGGAGTGTCTAGAGCCAGATCTCACCTCACCGTTGCATTCGAATCGTTGATTCGATGAAGATCGACTATAAATTTGCCTATGCTGGGTGAAAGTTGATCATGAGGCAAAAAAAATTTGCAAATTGGAACCTGGAGGCCCCGATTTGCAATTCGGGTATGATTATTTTATTAATCTGATTGTTTGATTTTCAGATCTAAATTTCATCTCTGCAATTTCGGGTATTTTTCGAATTATTATTTTCAAATTTATTAATTGCCCTAGCAAAGAAAAAAAAAATTGCTGAACTGTGCAGTGACACCCCGGCTCGGCTTTGTATTTTTTGGCGGAATATTTTATTTAATTTCGCAGGGAACATTATTATTCAAATCGAGCACAGTATTGTGCATTAAATTATACTACTCAAGCTGTACTGAACAATTGGCCACGGTCACCGCAGAATCCTCCAAATTCCGGCAAATGGCACCCGATGATCAAACCAATATTACACCCGCGTGGCTCTTTACTCTAAGAGCCACAAGCTTCCATATATAAAGTCTACTGCAGAAAGAGCTCCCACCAATGTGGGACAAAAGCTGAAATCTGTGGCATCGTTAAACATAAATCCGGTAGCAGCGACAAGCATATTCCGTTCGTGCAAAGCATCTTCGACAACCGCCTAAGGAACAATTTCGGCGCCCGCGGAAAATACTCGAAGCCTGTTGTTTTGACCTCTATGTAGGACACGCGGCAAAGCCTGCAGCCGCCACGCAAAGCCTTTTAATGCACTCAGACTGCGTAGATTAAATCCACGATGGACCACAGACCCAGCCACGCGGCAATGTACCATCAGCCCACACGATGATCAACCCACACATGTGTTCAGACTCATCTGTCCAATCAACACACGTCATCTGCCAGCCTTGCCACGTCGTTTTTCCGTACAAGCAGTACATTTCCATACAATCCTGACGTCACCCTAACGTCATCACAGGTTAGAGGTGTGTTGACGTCATCCTTTCAATTGTCTAAATTTGACACCAGTATGGATGTCAAAACAAGGCAAAATACAACTGCTGCAATGGTCGTATGACCGTCAAATTTAACCCAGTAATTTGTTGATGCAACCCTCTCCAGATTGATTTTGGTTTTTGCAGTCCGACTTCGAGAAGCCATAACTTGGACATCTGGACTCCAATTCAGGTGCAATTTTTTTTGAAATTGGGTACAATTTCCTAAACCTTTCAGCGGTGCAGCTCTTTTCTAGTTTTGGTGCAAGAATTGTTCAGAATTTGCATTTTTTGGCGACTGTACCTGCATAATCTTGCACTTTGCAACTTCAAACGCTTCGTACAGGCATATCTGGAGTCGAAAACATGTTCCGTTTTTTTTTTAAGTGCGTTATTTTTCGTCTACTTTCCAAATCTGCTATCAAATTGTACGGTTGTGTGGACAAAAGTGTCACTTTCAGCAATAGGGCTTTTTTTTGCTTTGTAATGCTTCAGAATTGTAGCACTTTGTAAAGTTTCACAATTGTACTCTATTAAGAGGTTGTAACAAGCAAAATCAGAAGTCCACAAAAGCTAAAATTGGCAAGTGGCCCATTGTAATCGCACTACCAATAAAGTGCCCAACGCATCTATTTTGGGGGGGTTTCTTGATTTAGTGAAAAGGGGGATGTTCTTGGTGTTGTGTTCTCTCTTTTATACACTTTTCTTTCATTTTTTGCATTATGGGCACTTTTAAGTTTCCAAAATTAACTCCTCATAATTGTGCTACGTGGTCAATCAAAATGTGATATCACTTAATGCATAATGGAGTTTCACAATATGTAGATGGTACTCTTCCTAAACCAACAGGTGATAATGTATCAACAACTGATATTTCAGCTTGGGTAGCAATGGATAGAAAAGCCCTAGGTGATATATGTTTGGGGGTAGATGATAAGATCATGTATCAAATCAATAAGTGTTCTACATCCAAGGATGCTTGGGATACCCTTGAAAGCCTTTATGGGAAAGTGTCTGAAGAGGATGTTTTCAAAATTGAAGATAAGCTTGTTTCCTTAGATCCTAAGTCATATGACTCAATCCAAGATTTCATCATCAAGGTGAATGAGCTAAGGACGAAGCTGACTGATTGTGGGAGTTCAATCAAAGATGACAGACTGATCTATCTCATTCATAACAAGCTACCATCGGAGTTTCCACATTTCTATCTTCTTTTAACACCTCAAAGACTACCTTAGGGTCTACGTACAAGAAAGCCACTTTTGTTGAATATGCTAAACTGTTGGATGATGAAGAAAAGAAGCTGAAATCAATGGGGATTCTCAAATCACCTTAGTCTAAAGCATTGGTGACCAACAATGAGAGTTCTCAAAATTCAGCTGGACAATCTTCAAATAAAGGAAAGGGTAAGAAGAAGTGGAAGAACAAATCTGAGGATGCAAAAAAGATAACACCACAATCCAATCAACAAGGCAAGTCCTCGAATTCCAACAAGAAGGGGGACAACAATAAGGAGAAGAAGAAGTGCGCTTATTGCAAGAAATCGGGTCATGAAGAGCATGAGTGTTATCTCAAAAAGATTGATGAATTGACCAACATCATGAAGAAACATAATGTTCCATTGCCTAATGCTTACAAGGAGAAAGGATCTTCTTCAAATTCAAAGGGCAAAGGGCAAGCATTCATGGAAAATGCAAACTCTTCAAAGGAATGGATATTTGACTCTAGTGCCTCATATCATATGGGTTCTTCAAAGGACGATTTCTCTTCAATGAAGCAGTCCAAGGTACCGCACATCTTCATGGGGAATGATAGCAAAATGGAAGTTGAAGGAAAAGGAAACATGGAAATGGAAAATGGAGAGTTTCAAGAGGTTCTCTATGTTCCAAACCTAAGTTCAAATCTCCTATCAATCTACCAAATCACTCACCTAGGAGATGGACATAGCTTTGAGTTCCTTCCAGACTTAGTAAAGGTGCATATTCTTAAAGATGATTCCTTGGTTGCAGTGGGGAAAGTGAATGATAACAAGAGTTTATACTCTTTCTCCCATTTTGTGCCCAAGTCTCCTTCAAAGGCCTTGTTATCACAATCCAATTCAAACATGCAATTATGGCATGAGCGGTATGGTCATCTTGACTTCCACTATCTTCAACAACTTTGCTCATACAAAATAGTCAAAGGTCTACCTCAAATCAACTTTTCTACAGGTGGATGTTCAACAGATTCAGCGGATATGCATCTAGAAGGCAAGTTACAAAGAGGGAAGTCTTCAAGAGCAACAGGTGTTCTACAGATGGTTCACATGTTATTAGCAGGTCCTTTTGCATCTAGACAGGGTCGCTACATACTTACCTTCGTTGATGACTTTTCAAGGTTCACTTGGGTCTACTTTCTGCATAATAAGAATGAAGTGTTGGACACATTTTTAGCCTTCAAGACTCATGTAGAACGGAAATCCAAGAAAGCCATCAAAGTACTCCAAATGGACAATGGAAGCATGTATGTGAACAGAAGACTTATAGACTTTTGCAGACACGAGGGCATTGATCTTCAGACTCCGCCAGCATTTAGTCCGCATAAGACAGATGTTGCAGCATTGAGGATCCGAACTCTTAAGTCCATGGCAAATTGCATGATCCATGCCAAGCCTCTAGATCCATCATTAGAAGTCAAAGCAATCTCTAGTGCCACTCACATTCTTAATCGTTCTCCTCATCCTACCTTAGATGGCAAAACTCCTTTCGAGGCGTGGTGCGGCAGAAAACCTATTGTGACACACTTTAGAGTCTTCAGTTGTCTTGCATGGGCAAACCGATCTTCCAAGGGACGCAAGGCACAATCATCTCGGTCTTGTACCTTCATTGGTTATGAAGACGGTGTGAAGGCATATAGACTTCTAGATCTTGAGACTCATCAGATTTTTGTGGAGAAGGATTTATACTTTGAGGAAAGTTGACCAAGCTTGTCCTCTAATCCTCTCCGCACATCATACAGTGTGGAAACTGATAGTGACACCAGCGATAGTGCTTCAACAAATTCAAACACGTGGGGTTCTATCGACAGTTGCAACAAGAGGTCACTCCATCAGTTCAATCCGCATGCATAAATAGCCACAATGATAGGTCCAGAACAGCAGGGTACATCCAGTCTTCCAGATACAAGTTCAGTGACAGATTTGGGGGATAGAATTGATGATCTGCCTCTTCTTCTTGATGAAGGTCCTTCTTCAGTTGTCACGAGGGTTCCTTCTGACTCTCTTGTTCATTCTCTACATGATCAATCCTCACAGGTTGAAGCGACTGTGGATACTTATGATCAGCAGTTGCAGCAGGGTTCTTCATCCGTTGCAGAGACAGACAGTTCTTTGGGACAAGTTCTTCAGTCAATTGAGCAGGTTTCAGAGACATCACTTATTCTTCCATGCACAGCGGAAGCGTCTCATTTGTACCCTTGGCATTGTTTCTTCCTAAGGGGAGGAACACCATTCTACAATCTTGGATCAGCTTCTTCATCGAAGCAATCACTGTTTGGCATTCTTCTTTTGGGGGGGGAGCCTATCCTGTCTCTCTTCCTCTTCTCATCATTCTCTTATGTATATACTGGATGTATGTCGTAATGGGGGGTCTTGATTACTCCATCCATCCATGCATCCCTATTTATCTCTCTTTTTGGGGAAGGGTTTTTCCCATGTGGTTTTCCCTCTTTCCCTGCTTTATGAGAGATTGCATATCATTATGTACATGGGTACCTAATATGGCCTAGTAGCCGGGACCCATCTTGCATATCATCCTAGGTTTCGTAAGCTTAAGGGCATTCCCCTAAGTTGCACTTAAGGGGGGGTGTTGATGTAAATAAGTATTTACTTATTACACTTACTTAAGTTTACTTAGGTTAATGCATTATATTAATATTTATTTATTAGTCACCTGGGAGTATGTGCACTCTTGTGAGTTGTCATGATGACATCATAAGGGTCCACACCTCTTTTAAGCACATGTTGTCTACAACACAGGAATCTTCTACATATGACACTTTGTCATTCTTATCCATTCATCTAGAATGTTCAATAAGGTGCTTAGTTGTCTTATCTCCTAGTTGTTTCTAGAGACATTCGAGGTGCTTCCTAAGAAGCCTTTTTATACAGGCACTCCTAGTGTACTCTCAAGTTGGCTAAGCTAACATATTGAATGAATATCGTCATTCTGATCATACTCTGTCTATTTTGGTCTATCGTGTGCTTGTGTTGAGTTCTTTAGTTCTTGGGTGAATTCTGGCCTAAGCCAAATTCTTACACTTTCTATACAAATCAGAAAATCAAATGTCCCTTATAACTACAACAAAGGAACAAGAAGTGATGGAATCAAACAAAGTAGAAGGGATCGATGAACTCTTAAAGGATGAAATGGGAGAGAATGACTCCAACAATTTATTTACTAGAAACACCCAATTTGCAGCCCTGTGACATTGTTTGAAGAAGATTCATTTGATACACCACCACCTATGATTACTTGGGAAGGACATTTGACAAGTCAAGATTCAGTGATTTGTGAAGGCCCAAAGAAAGTAAAGAGAAGCCCAAAATTCTGATTTGGGGCAGCAGAAGCTAACCTTCCAATTTACATGAGTTTGCAGCCATTACACGTGGAAAAACTAATGGAGAGGGGTCAACAAGCAGTGGCACTCAATGTGCAAGTGTTGGCCATAATGTTTTCAGTGAGGATGTACTGGAAAACGTTGAAGGTTCGATACAAGTGTATGACAGTAGTTCGTTTTACAAAAACAGTCATAATAATTGACTTCATCATGAGGTAACGACTCTTTCATATGTGGTTGTCAACACTATCGAGTCTTTTCATGTTGCACTCAAATTGTGGATGATAGATATGAGCTATATATTGTGGATCTAGGTCCCGAAGAGTCGTTTTTTGTTAATCATACCATGGTAGATTTCAAAGGCAAGAGCAAAAAGGATGCAAATAGTACCAATTTTCAGGTCGTGGACTGCAGTGATATATTTGTTGTTTCATGTGACATTGCAGCCTGTAGTCATGAAGAAAAACAGTGATTTACATTCTACTGTTGGTGGCATGCAAAGGTGCACGTGTGGGACATGATAATTTTGATGATGCATCTTATCATAGGACTGGTCTTTTGCACTCCAGAACAGCTGATATAGTTCAATCCCAAAGGTTCAATGAGGGATGGTTAGAAAGACCAGGGCAAGTTTTGTTGATGGCTCAACAAGTCAAGCTTCAACTTCAACAAATATAAGGAATTTACCACTTCATGGATTATGATAAACAAAGTTTTTCTAGTTCTGAAATTCAATAAACGGAGATAATTTCATTAATGGAGATGTCAATTTTGTTAATGACACTTGTAATGAACTAGACACTCAAGTGTTGCTTTTGACGGACGATGAAGGCATCTACAATTCATTTTCAGATTTGTCACCAATTTCATTTGATATGGCAGCTGTTTATTTATTGGTCAGTGATTTAATCTTATAGAAACTTCAGTTATTAGTGGCTGTCCTAATTGTGTTTACATTGCACTTTCAAAACTGGCATGGTCTAATACTGCTAGTGAATTACATGGCAGTCTGTGGAGACACGACTACTTGTTAGATATTGCACGAAATAGATAACTTTGCTATACATGGGTACAGTGAAACCTTCAACATCATTTTCATTGCTAGCCTATGTTATAGTAGTAGCATTTGGTAGCTTAACGAGTTGATCTATGTGCATATTGGAGTTTCTTGTGGCATCCTTGCAGCATGTTTTGGGTGGACTATTTATTCAGAAGGATGATACATCTATTTCGAGTTCATCACCTCCTTCTCTACAGTGGTTCCCCCCATGCAGCGTACTAAACTGGCAATGGATCCCCTTTTGGGGTCTCTCAGGGTTGGGAGGCCTCGTAGATCCTCCACTTAGCAGCAGCTTTCTTCTTCTTCTCCCACTTACAAGGGTTCTCAAAGACATCTTGAGACCTCCAATCCTACGATCTATCCATCAATTCTGGACTTTTTGCTGCTTGATTGGAGTAGCTAGTTTGTTGGATGGTTTGGCTGGTTTCGGTGGCTCTATTGTGTCTTGCTTTGCTTTGGCTCATTGGTTTCTTTCTTGTTGTTTTGTCTTTTCCAAAAACCATTTGGTGCTCCCGTTGTATGTTAGATTGCTACTCTATTTCTGACAGTCCCCTTTCGACTGATTTTGGTGGCTCCATTGTCTCTTCCTTTGCTTTGGTTCTTTGGTTCCTTGCTTGTTTTATATTTTTCCAAAAACTGTTTGATGCTCCCGTTGTATTTTAGGTTGCTACTCTATTTTTTGCAGTCCCTTAGCCCTCTTGTTGGACATTAATAAATTCAACTTATTTTATCTACTCTCACAGACAGATGGATAGATTAGTTGGGATCCGGATGTTGACAGGATTGACACTCTATTTGTTATGGATCGTTATGAATTGCTTCACATTTCAAATAATAGTGTTGTTATTTTTGGACGGCACATCAGATTGATCAAGCAATGTTTTTGAGGTTTACATGGGATCCCAGTATTGGCATATAGACACTGATTGCTTAAGGGCAAGCAATCTCTAAAAATGGGGGGCACTGTAATGTCACCTTTATTCGGATGTCGGGAATTAATAATATAATTAAATCTAAGTTGTCGAAAAATAATATATTTAGCGACTTGACTTAATTATTTATAGAATTAAAAATGACTTTATTTGTGATTGAGAAAAAATTAACAAAGTCATTTTATTATTATTTCCCTGTATTCAAATCAAATTAAAAAGGGGAAATAGAAAGACAAAAAGAAAGGAAAATGACAAGTTCAATAGAGGGAAAATGAAGAGTCGCTATAATAGGCTTTAAAAGGAAAGCCTCATTATGGAGATACTTGGTTTATTATTTTCACTTGGAGATTTCAGAGCTTATGGCTTTCAGTTATGAAACCTGAGGATGAAAATCTTCAGGATTTCTTGCTAAATTATACAGAAACCAATTCATTTCTTTGGTGGATTCGTGCTGGAGTTCAGAGCTGGGCAAATTTTTGAAGTTTTCATCCAAAGACAAACCTGCATTGACAGGTATTTCAATCTGTTTGAAAAACAGGGTTGTATTGTTTAATCGTTATATTTAATTTCAGATCTCTATTTTAGTCTGATATTATAAGATTTTCAAATCAATTTGTGGGATAAAAAGAAATCAGTGTCCATGCAAATTGCTTAAATTCCTATGGCACATTTGGAAAAATCCAGACCAAATATCCATAGGGAATATTATAATGGTCTTAAAGTTCAAGTTTTGTGGATGTATGTTCATGTTTATGGCAGAGAATTTACCAAAGTGGATTGTACGATTTCATAAAAAAGGGTTCTGGTAATTTTTCTCAATGAAATTTGTCGGTTTTCATTTCCAAACACTCGTAGTTACTTTTTTCAAACTGGCAAATTTGAAAAAATACATCTCTAAGTTTTTCTCCTGGAGGAAAATCGGTGATAATTCAGAAAAGTCGTGAGAATTGGATGTCAATTATTTGTGAGGGTCTCTCAAAAGCTTTTGGACATATTTTGTATAAAATCATCAGCTTTTTGGTCTACAATTTCCAAGTGCTATTTTTCAGCCAAAATCACCAAACTGCATCTCCTTGAAGTTTTTGATCTTTTTCTTGAGAAAAATAATGGCCATGGGATTTCTCACATTTCTTTTGACAATTTAAAAAATAAATCAAAAACTATTTTCAGTGTTCTATGGTTACACAACAGCAAAGGCAAACAGCGACAATCTCTACAAATTCTCTAGCAATTTCCATGCAAATCATAGCATTCAAACTTACTTTCTAGGCAAGACAAACTTGTTTGCTACATGCTGTAATTTTAAGGACAATCTTTCAGCAATTTTTTAACAAAAATAGTGGGTATTCTGCATTTCCCAAGAGCACCTACAGTTCTGGGCAGGTTTACTTTAAAAGTTTTGACATTTTTTTTACACATGACCATGTAGGATTCTGGTTTTTCACACCTAGGGTTTTGTTGCAACAAGTTTTTTGTTTTCATTTTGTATTGTGGGAGTGATGGCTTCATTGACCAAAATTATGATGGTAGGCAGTCAGAGGCTCCCTGGCAATTACAACACATTGAAACAAAGGATCCTCATGATCTTCAATTAAAGGTGCCTTGACTAGATTGCCCTTGGTACAAACACTCAATCAACAGTTCCAGGTAAAGACCAGAACAAATTTCATGAGTGTAATTTGAAGCCATTATGTTCATTAAATTACATCACAGATGAAATGCTTCTGAGGAATCCATTAAGCAGATCTTCAAAGATTCAAAAACACCTACAAGATCTTCACAAAACATCAGATGAATACAAACCCTTCTTCCTGAAGAATATGGTATTCTTGATCATCATGGATGAATCATGGATGAGATGTCTTTGCAAGATCTTTTGATGAAGATGAAAGACATTTACGAAGGTTAAAGGCTAAAAAGAATACCATGCTCCTTTGAGTGTTTCATATAAATCATCAATATCATGTCTAAAGATGTTGACTTGAATTTTGATGTTTTGTACAACAAAATCTTTCAAAAGAACAAGTAAAATAAGCAATTCAGTAGCAGTATTGATTCGTCAAGTGTAGAACAGACCTTTGCAGCCAAGGACAAGGGAAAAGGCAAGTAGTCTTAGAGGAAAGGTCAAGGATAAAATGATGATACTTCAAGAAAATTCAAAAGACTACCACATGTCACTATTGTGGCAAATGTGGTCACAAGAAGAACTATAAATAGTCGGCCAACTAAAAATCCAACCTGGGAAGGCCTCCATCAAAGATTCATGTCGTAGAGCATTCTGAGCATAAGTCAGCCTTCTACTCTTTCATGGCCAAACAACTAGAAGATCACTCCGAGTCTTCTACATGGTATATTGATTTTAAACTATCTAGACATTTATAAACATGAAGCATCTGTTCATGAAGTACATGGCTTGCTTAGATTAAGCGATCTTCAATGCTAGTGAGGGGTATACACCATACAGTTATTGGCGTAGTTTTCTTCACATATACTATGTTTCAGGCATAGAGCTCAATTTTCTCTCAATGAGTCAGATAATCCGCCCAATGTCCCATTTCGAATGTCATTTTAAACAAAGTGTCATATAGCTAATTGGGACTTCATGAAAATCGTTGCACCTTACATAAAAGATCACGGTCTAAAAAGGTTTTTTGGCATTGCCGAGGTTTAGGAACATGTATTACATAGAGTTCATATGCTAAGAATTCTTTAGCATTAACATTATTAGCATCCATACAATTCCTATCTCGTACTTGGTTCAAAAGAATATGGTTGAATATTTTACCTGAGATACAACATCAAATACAACGTGTTTACAGAGCTTCCCAAACATTGAAGCAATATAGAATTCCATTTCAGGAAAGCATAAAAAGTTAAACTTCTCTATCTGATGTATATTGACCAATGAATAAAGCATCAGCAACTGGTACCAAGTATTTTCTCTTGTTTGTAGATGATTTCAATACAAAAATGTGGGTCCTTTTTCTTATAAAAAATAAAACTATTTATAGAATTTCAGGAATTCATGTCATTTGTAAAGAAGAGTCAAGATGTGCAATCATAACTCTTAAATTTGATAATGGCGACAAATTCTATTTAAATGAATTCACAGACTATTGTGCTAAACACGAAATCAAATACTCATCCACAACCCCTTATATAACTGAGTAGAATGGCATAGATGACAGGAGGAATCATATTATTACAGAGATGGCCCAATGTATGTTGCAGATTCAAAGTGTTCCAAGAATGGGCAAACAAGATTACAATGCAATGTATCTTCTCAATAGGTCCCTAAAACAAGCAGTAAAGGAGAAAGACCCAAAAGAAAGTATGGTCTATCAGGAAACCGAGTCTGATGCATCTTAAGGTTTCTGGTTCAATTGTGTATGTCTAGACTCTAGAATGCAAATGCAAAAGAATCAAACTAGACTCCAAGAGTAAGAAGTTAATGCTTATTGGGTACAATGACAATCTTAAAGCCTATAGGCTAATTGACGTGAATACGAATCATTTGACACTCAACAAGGATGAGGTGAAATCTTCTCAACTCTCTTCTAACATCAAGAGTATTAAAGATCAGTGTCTGAACGCTACAGATTTTAGTCTCAAGCTTTTATCAGATGCACCATAAGGGAGAGGCTCCAATGATTCTTAAAAGCGGAATCTGCTAGCAGAGTATGAATATTATACTAAAAGATTTTCTTCAGGAGAACCTGGATCAACATCCAAATAATGTAGTACCAGGCAGCCCAAGCAGTGATGACCCCATTGATTTGAATGGAGGGATTTGTACAACAAGACCCAGGAGGAAGAAAAAGGTTGTTTCCTAACAATCAAGATGATGAAATGATAGGCTTGGCTGTACCATGAACAATAGAAATCTCCCTATAAATACAAGTACCTATACCAAAAGATTTTCTAACAAGAACCTTGATTAGCATTCCAATTATAGACTACAAGACAGCACATGTCATGATGAACTCGTTGATCTGGATGGAGGTGCCTCTACAAATAATCCAGTTGTCTAACATGATGAAATAATGGATTTAGGTGTCCAGTTTTCATTATCTACACCTGAAGTGGGAAATTCTGATGATTTTGGACAAGAAATCTTTAAAGTAGGTACCAAAAATTATATCAAAGATTTGCTTTAAAAGAATCAATTGTACCTAATGATAACTACACAAAGAGACCTGAGTGGTGTCAAAAACTTGTTCGTGATGCTTTTGGATGATGAAACGATAGATTTAAGTGTCCGATTTTAGTAACCTACACCTCAAGGGAGGACTTTGATGATGTTGATGAATCAGCATCATATGCAGCAGCCTGTGTCATGGTGTCCTTGTTCATTTAGATGGAGCAGTTTAGACACCTAAGTGGTGGGAAAAACGTTTTGGTGGTGTTCAAGATGATGAAATGAAGGGAAGACCATACAAAGGCAAGAGCAACTAGATCACAATAAACTGTTCTCTTATGGCTAGCATTCAGGATCTTATGGGACTCATGATTTTGCAGAAACGGAAGATAATTGTAAATGGGAAAAAGCCATGGAAACCAGTAATCAAAGTATTATGAAGAATATGATAGAGATTCTTTAGGATCTTACACCAGGGATAAACCCATTAGTTGCAAATGGGTAATACAAAGTAACATATGAAACCAATGGTACACTTGACAAATAAAAAGCATAATTGGTGGCTAAAGGAGTTTCATAGCAAGAAGTTATTGATTATGGGAGGAAAACTTATCTCCTACGGTTACAATAAGCACCATACAACTAGTTTATATATATGATGCTAAAATGCACTCCCAGAATCATATTATAACTACCCAGTCCCTTTCATTGCAGTTCTAATTCTTTGTTTAATTTATGACTTCACTTCCAACTTCCAATAGCAACATTCATTAAATAAGAAATTAAAAATCCAAATTACAGTGTTTACATACAACATTCCTAGTCACTTGGTACACGAGGTGATGTGAATTTTCCATAAAAAGAAATTAGCATTTATGTCAATACAAAAAGTAGTCACAATCTACAAGCAACTGTGGCAGTTTATCTATTATTTTAACCTTGATCTTGAGCAGAGGTTATGAAGGAAAAAAGCTAAAACGCAAACAAAATTTCAGAAGGTACAAATGCAATGATCAAATGGCTTGGCAAATAACCTCATCTTTTGCCAATGATGACAATATTGGAATCAGAACTCCTGCATCCTGAAATAAAAAAGCATTTTTTTTAAAAAAATCAATAGACAGAATGGTTATCAACAATAGAGCAGTGAATTTCCCATACTTGAAACATGATGTATCCAATGTAGACTACCTTCAACTTGGTCTCATGTAATGTTTTCACTGTTGCAATCAAATCAGGTGAAGGAGTGGTCCCATCTGTTAATATCTGCAATACCTGCCACAGCTCAAATATTTTTGGGTTAATCTATAATGCTGGATGTTCCTTGCCTTAGTCAAAGATTGGAAAGATATGGCAGTAAGGCAAACAATCATGCACTTTATAAAATTGAACTTAGGACACAAAGCAACCGAGTGAAACCAACCTGCATAAGAAGGCTCTCACTCCCCGCAGGAGGATTAGCTATGATTCGAAGTAATTCTGATGACTGTCCTGGTAAAACTATGGTGCGTATTAGAAGAGGAATGTGACGTTGAACTGCCTGCATCATTTAATGCTTCAGCAACTCAGAAAACAACTACCAGTAACCCTAAGTAAAACACATTGTGGTTAAATAAGGGAAAAAAGGAAAGGGGACCTGCTTTACAGCCTTCGGCGCATTTTTATACATACTGAAAACTTTCTGAAGAAGAGCAGGCTTCTGAAGATACAAAATGAGTACCAACTTCAATAATATTTCTAAAATTACATAGAAACCCAATTCAATACTAATAACCCATAAAGAAAACATGTTATAAAACATCCACAAAAATGCATCATCTAACCTAAACAAGTATTACTTTACCGAAAGAACAAAATTCAAAACCTTTGTGCAGAGAGCAAAGTATAGTGACATGCAGCGCTGTGCTTCTGTAATGGACATGTTAGAAACATTGTGTTCAAAACCTGGTTGCTCTTTCCCATTAGAATTTTCTCCAATATTCCTACTGGAATCGCTTATTTTTGGCCATCCATTAGATAGATCCTCTTGATTGACACTCTGCACAGTAGACAAATATCCTATAAATAGTACTCAACCTAAAAAAATCTTTTTTTTTTGCCCAAAATAGGAACAAATCAATACATCTGCCTATATACAAGCCAAGATTTTAGAGCGCCGTAGAGAATTATGTCAGGACAATACGCCAGCCTAAATTTCAAACACCCACTGCACAAAAATTACAAAAATAATATCATGCAGTGCATGGAATGCCATGGTGGAATACAGAAATATCGTTCAAGAAACCTTAACAAAATTTATGACACTTATATTACATTGTGCCTATCAAACTGATTACAAAATCATCTTGGGTTTAAACAAACAAAAAGTGCTACACTTGATTATTATTGATATTAAATGCAATTGAAGCAAATATGCCCATACACCATATGAAGGATATTAAAATGTGGGCACTATTAGTATAAATATACATATTTGTTTTCTATTGCATACAATGAAAGGTAATGTTCCCTAAGGCCAAAGACAGCCTGACGGACAGCTGAGACAGTGATTTTAGCTGTCTGCATTGCTGACAGTCTGCTATGTATTTTGTTAATTAATTCCTTTATTTCTTGATCTTCTCCTTTTCTAGTGAAACCCGGGACTTGCACCCCCTCTCCCAAAACCTCTAAGTACCTGTCCCTAGATGTCCCTGCACCAGGAACTTGGAGTACCTAAGTACCCCCACCACAATTCTGCAGGCAGACCTCTGCCAGGATGAGTACTTGAATTCCTATTTGAATTTTGATTTTTGAATGTTACTATTGGTCCTCGGGAATATACTATGCTACCATGTTGAACATTCAATGATTCTACTTCATATTGCAATTTTGCTATGTTCAAGTATTTCACTTTGGTATGTTATATTGAATTATTTCATAACTAGCAATTTAAGTTCTATATGTATAGTATGCACCACCCCACTGTCCCCTGCAAACTATATCAGAAGCTTTCTTGAAGTCCACAAAACAACAAAAAGCTGTTTATTTTGCACTCAAGTTTTTCAACACTCAAGTTTTTCAACTAAGTTGCCTAAACCATAAGTTTACCTACCAATTCCGAGTACGGAATGTAATAGAATCAGGTACAGCCCAAATACCCTACAAAATTGCACATGATTCAACTTTTTCCAACATAAAACATCTTCATATTTTTTTGACGAATCTTGAAATTTGAGCCATCAACACGGTGCTTCGAACAAATCTAACATGATTAAGCACTGACATGATTTTTTTAAAAACTACTTATTCCATGGTTAAATAAAAAAGCCTACCTTGACTTTTAATTATTTTCTCTTGTTTGACAGGTTGCAATATAGAAAACACGGATACCGACAGGTTACAAAGAAAAAAAACATAGACAATGAGGGACACAAGACAATGCCCTCCCAAAAGAAATTGATGTTTGCAAAGATAGGAAGGGTGTTTTTCCCAAACTGAAATTAAAATTGCAACCTCTGGTTTATTATTTTAGCTTGAACTTTGTTTTGCAATAGAAATGTTATTCAAAAAATTTAATCCAATCCTAGCTTAATATTCTTATTGATTTCTTACTTAAATAATTGTACACTTGCTTTCAGCTATTAAAAATTATTACTACAAAGAACATACAACATAGAGGTGAATAAATTTAATAAAAAGATTATTATAATACAATATATATATATATATATATATATATATATATATATATATATATATACAATTTAATTATATTTAATTGGGTTTATGATTATTGATTTCTTTTTTTGTTGCTAGATAATTCGCGAAGATGGCAATACATATTGAAATTTACAATGATGTGTGTCTGCCACACTAGACTATGCGAGACATTGTTTGGGCAATTGAACTGCACCTATACTATTAGATGTCATTCTCAACTAGAACACCTTCTATATACAAAAGGACCCATAACCATTACATATATATTATCCATAATTTATTACAACAACTACCTTGAGGGCCACCAACACAATATAGAAACTTCCAGGCATTTGAGACTAGACTACAACAAACCACTAACCAAACCAAACCACTACTTGACAACCAAGAGAAGCAACATCATGAAACATTCACAGTCAAACAAAGGACAGCCCAAAACAAGCCACCCCCATATTCAAGCTCCTCCATAATATCATCGAAGCAAAAACCAGGGGTCATTCAACACAAAATTCCAGAGATTTCTAAATTCTTAGTTTAACTTAATCGCCTTCATAGAAGGCCTTGGAGCTTACCACAATTGAGAAATTTTCAACCAAGGGGACCCATCCTACTCGATACCCGCAACCCTTCTTAGGACTCCTTTCCTTCCCTAACCCATCTTTGACAGTACCACGAACTTGGGCATCCAGCCCATGAATAAAGCGTTGGCTAACAACTTCAGCCTCTGGTTCAAAAAGCTTTGACACATCATCATGCCAAGGGAAGCTCACCCCATGTTCAACAAGCACCAACAAATTTCTGTCTTTGACCAAGACCTCTTTCTTGAAGATGAAACAAAGCAGCAACATCGCCTATAATTTTTCAACCCCAATATCCATTAATGAGGCAAGGAAAGGTGAAGATATTGTCAGTATTCACCCTATGTCTATAATCAAGATATGCATGCAACCTATAATCAGAGATATAACCTAAAAGAGACATTTGTCCTTTGTTGCTCTTTAGCCTAATAGGTGAAACCATATTTTCTTCAAGCTTGTATCAAAGGACTGGCAAAGGTACAATTTATAGCCATTCAAAGCTATACAATAGAACCCAACTTGAAAAGGAGAATCAATGAAACATCATTTGATAGCCATGCAATCTTGAAACAATGTTGACTTGACACACTATATACTTCAATTTGTTTTGGTCTCAAAATATCAACTATCCTTAATAATGGGAAAATCAAGGCTTTCTCTGTCAAATTCATTGCCAAATATCGAGTTATGATTTTACATTTCATTATATCAACCCCGAGTGATGACATCCTGGTTGTTGACTTGATTTTCTAAGCTAATTGTCACAGCTCTTGGATCAATTTCCAGATTTGAGAAGGAATTTGCATCATTATACTAAACAACAATCTCCCAAATCAGGGGAGGTGTCAAAGTCATAATTGCTTCCGAGATTTTGCCCCCATCCAACCAAGCTCTATCCCATCAGTTGCCAAGTTGGACAATTTGTTAGCATCCATGTTTGCTTCTCTATAGACATGGTTAATGTTGAGTTTGTCAAAGAAGATCGAAATCTACACAACCCTATCCACCAATGCTCTGAGCTTCCAATTAGAAGTCATTTGCATTTACTACAAATGTCGAAAATGGTACAGCTAGCCTCATCCAAGAGCTATGGTCAAAATGATAAGCTCTTCATGTTTTGATTCTTATTTGATGTAATAAGATCCTAATAGACCATCTCTTGTTAGAAGGCAATTAGATTAGTTCATTTTGTCATAAGTAGGCAATAATGTAAAAAATTGTCAAGTGTTGCTTAAAAGTTGCAATGTGGATAAAAGTTGTCAAACTTGACCATATTGTGTCATAATAATGTAATAAGGTCCTCTTAACCTTTGAGTTTCTCTGTAACAGGTGGAAGTCTCTCAGGGTCATGTGGCAAATAGCACAAAAATTTTCATGTTTGGGAAAAGATGTCATTACAACTTTTATTGCAAATTTGTCAAATTGTGCAAGATTGGGACTTTGGGTTGGTTATAGTTCAAAAATCAGTTTTAGTTGTTTGGGAGGCCTGCAAATCATTTAAATAACCCTTATCATCAGTCAATGAGGGGATTGGATGTAATCGTTGATGAAGAAAGCAATAAAACTGTTTGTACTTCCTGTGTTTCAACTCAGGAAATACTCAGTGTGCAAACTATACTTTTAATAAAAGGAGGCCAAATAAAAATACTAAAATAATATAAAGGTGATATCATAATCACTTTTTAATTAAGTAACAAAGTTATTTTCTTAATAAAATGGGAAAATGAAACCCTAATTCAAAATTAGGGGTAGGGCTGAAAAGTGAATAAAAAAAGCTTTGGCTCTCATTTTTTGTCATCCAGCTTTCATAATTTCAGGTGAGCTTCAGGTGTAGAGTTTTCAGCATTTGCAGGAAGACACGGACAAAATCCCTTGAATTCCTCAACTTGGACATTCCTCCAGAGCTGGAAAGTTGAATATAATTGCAGTTTTAACGTTTGGGTGTGAAAAAAGGTTTTGATGATTCATTTTGGGATGAGAGGAACCAGAAATCTTCCATACTTCATACAGATCAGAATTGTTTCAGTCTTTGGTGGTTTGCCAGACCCTCCATCATATCCGTACAATTACTAGAAGTCTGGAGGTTGCAAGGGAGTATTCAAATTTGTCAGGATTTTAGTTTAGTTGGAGCCTACAGGGAAAATCAAATATCATTTACAGCAGATCACTGAATTTCAGAAAATCCTGGAAATTGCCAGGTTAATTCCCAGGGCTGTACAACAAGCAAGATGTCTGGGAATTACATTTGGGGTCCAAACGAAAGATATCAGTTCAGACCCTGCAGGTCATATTTTGCCCATTCTTCAGCACAACTGGAGGTTTAAGACCTACTCACTCCTTTAGCCGCATGACCGCTACAACAGCGCTTCAGCTTGAGATTAGAGTCTACATCAGCTGCAAATTATTTCATGCCAAAAGTTCATAAATTTTAATCAGTATTTGTTAACCTGAGGAGTCACTAATCAACTACTAGCAATTATTCTTACTATTCTATACTGGTATGGAGACATTGTAGAGCTTCTTGGAGTCATCTCATTTAGCGCATTTTGGTTTGCAAAAAGATATTTGCTTCACTTTAGCAGTTATTCTTGCATCTCACTACCAAAAAACAAAATAACATTGAAACAACTCCAAAATCACCAGAAATTTTTTTTTTAAATTAACAAACCAAAAATTTAGCTCCATGCTGGTCTAAAAGAAACATCAAACCAGACTCTAAATTTCATTCAATATCCTGTTGGCATCTTTCAGAAAATGATTTGTTTTCTTCTTTTTTGTTATTTTAGGCTTAGATTAGGTTTTGATATTGTTAAACGTGGTTTAGATGTCCTTGTGGGCCAGCCAGCCTTTTTTTCCAAATTTAAAATGCCTTATTTTTTGACACTGCCAATCCAAAAATGGTTTGGGCCGTAGGGGACAGCTAGAACACTGCAGGATGAATAGGGGACTTCTAGCCGTCCCCAAGCTGTCCTGGGGACTTCTAGCCATACCACATACCCTGCTCCTCTCAAAGTGGCATTTCAGGGATAGTACCCGATTTGCCTGTCTTGAAACAACATTGGGGATGGCAAAAAGCCATACCAGTAGCACTGCACTATAACCACTAAGAATCACACTTACACCTGAAATTAGCCTTGAAATACATTCATATACATTTCATATAGACGTAAATTTCATGTAACTTATGATGTCTCTTTCGTCTGCAGTGTCATACATCTCGGTATTTTTGTATCAAACAGTAATTACACATAATAATCTGTCAAAACAATGATTGACATCAGCAATAGTGTAAATCAATTCATTTGCTTGTTAGAATGCATGACATGCGCTCTAAAATAAGATATCAAATGCAAAAGAAGAGCAAAGTCTTAATTGATACCTCTCTCCCAATAATTCTTGAATCCCTAATCTCCATACTATCCCTGCCTTGAATGTTCTCAGCTACAGAAAGCATCATTTTAGTTGCAAACTCCTCTATATTTTGAGAAATGGAGCTTATAGGATACAACTTATTAGCCACCTGCATAACAAATCTAATCAACATGCATGCATTGTCTTGCAGCAAAGAAAAACACATGAATGAACTGACTATTGTATTTCATATTGTTCATTATTCTCCACCAACAAAAGGAATGGAATATGAAAAGGCAATGAAAGAACATAAAGAAATGAAATACCAGACGAATGGCTTTCGATCGCACTTCTTCAATTGGATGCACTGCAGTCTGAAATATATAGAACTCAATTGTAATTAAGCTGCTGAAAGGAAAAATGAAAAACTAATACAGTGCCAAAATGAACATATCAATTGACAACACAAGGTATGCTTGGGTGCATTAGTGTATATGGAACAAGTAGACGATGGTAAGTTTATTCACACCCATAACTTAATCAAATTAAGATTAGAAATTTAAGGATAACCTTAGATTTAAGCAAACTCATTTCAATTATGGAATCGTCATATCATATCACTTCCCATTTACTGTTGATATTCACACAAACCTGTAAAGCAATGTCCAAACAAATAGACCTTGCAGGTGGCCGTAGCAAGATAAGGCTCCATACTGCACTGAGACCTTGAGTAAGTCGATCACCACTAAGGGCTTCCTTTGCATCCATATCAAATCTTCCTACACAGCATAAGTTCTCCAATATTTTCAGCGCTGAATCAGGAAGATGTGGGACCTCACCAAGTAATTTACTTAAGGATTTATCAGAGGCTGGAAGAGAATCACGCAAAGTTTGTGCCTGCGAAAAAAATGAGTTCAAAGACTTGGACCAAACATCAGATACATATAGAACTAAATTGATACTTATCACCATGACAAAAAAATATCAAGTATAGAAAACAGATAAATATATCCTATAAATTTTATAGTACAAACATATAAGAATGACCTTAATGAAATAGAGAAAAGGCACACACCACAATGAGAAGAAAACTCTCATAATTTGAAGCAACCTCCAAAGATGATCCAGTGTCCTTTTGTCGAGATACCATCTCTCCAAATAATTGGTCAAGTACATGTAATGTCAATTCATGTCCCTGTGTATATTTTTACAAAAACCTTCTAATCAGTAACAAAACTCTGATGAAAAAATTAATGGTGATGGTTTATAGCCTATCTAACCATAATATGTTTTTCCCTAATTCAATAATACATTAAAGTTTGATTTTTCTAACAATGAAAAGAATGTGATTTATAATAATCAATTGAAATGGTGAAATTCTCTATTTTATGTTGTCTAGATATGCTGTGGATAGTCAATCCAACTATGAAAATTAGCCCCTCCATATATTTTGTACAAAGGATTGGCCACTGGATATGGCAAAGAACATAATATGAAATGTCCCCTTTTTGGGACATTAGGAATCCCAACATCAAATTCATAAAATATTAATTTTGGCTTAAGGGGGCTTAATGCAAATTTATTAAATGGGCCAAAATAATATTATAAAGTGGGTTAAAGGTGACAAGAAGGAAAAAAAAGAAAAGGACAAGTGAAAGAAACTAAAGGGTCACCGTACTGAGCATAAAAGAAGGATGAGGAGTTCATTTCCAGCATTCTTGGATATTGATTTGGTTTGAGATTTCTCTTGGAGAAATTAAGGAAGCTTCAACTTCTATTCAGATCCGAGGATGCAAACCCTCAAGTTCTTCTTAAGAGGATTGGACATAGCCCCAATTCACCTTTGTGGTGAATTCATGACGGGGTTCGCAGTTGCCTTTCAGGTTCACTTTTGGTTATCCAATCTGACAGTTATCTCTATTTTTACGAGTGGATTGTTATTGTATAGCTGAATATTATAATGCAATAACATTTTAAATAATTTCTGCGCATTTACTGGTTAATGTTGCTGGCCTTCATTACATAATTTATCTGTTTAAAATTCTGAAAATTATTGTGGTGAAAATTGATAATAATAATATCAGTGTAGGATATTACAGTGGTATCAGAGCAGTGTATCCTGCCATCCTGAAGGGTTGAATCTGCACAAACAAAATATTCATAGACCAAAATTGATTCAAAATAAGGGCTTTTACCAGATGGGTCAGATTTTGAGATTAACATGATTGAACAAAATTATTACTATTCTAGGCAAAAGTTTACAGTTGTGATCATTGAATGACATATTTTGTACTGGGCACTTGAAAATATTAAGCATCAAATACTAGGGCCATTTATCACTGAGATTGTGAATCAAATGGTTCAGCTGGCGTTATGTTATTAAAGGATTGAAAAGTCTTCAATTCTTTAAATAATCTTTGCCATTATGGAGTCATTATTGGTAGCCGAACAGCTATTGGGTTTCTTCAATTTGTTCGTGGGAATGCATATTCTGCCAGTGAAATTTCAAGTCTTTTCTACCGCCTTCACTAATTTGTCAAAATGATTGTCGAATGCCAAAATGTTTGTGATGCCGGAGTTATTAATCTTGAGAAACCAATTTCATTAGCGGAAGGATAATATATAGTCGAAGAAGTCTTCACCTAAATGATTGAGCACAGAATAATATTTTTATGAAAACTGTGAGAGCCTTGAAGACTTCACGAATATTATGATGCTTATGTCACTTGATGGTTATATATTTCAGAAAAACGATAGACGGGGTTTTCATTTGGAAACGAAAGTCTAGTCTCTGTCATGTTGTTTCCTCAATTTCAACTAGTACACTACAGGAGAGACAAAGTAGAGCCGGCATTGGAAAGGGCCGTAGAGCATCCTGAAATACAGAAATTTTACAGGGAAACATTATCGTAACAAGATTTGAGGATATTGTCGAATGATTTTTTAAGCTATGTGCAATACAGAAGAGACTGATTTTTCCTTGTAGAATTTGGTGTGAATCTTCATCGAGATTTTCTGTAGAGTAAGTGTGTCAAGATCATCAGAAACGATTGCAGTGAAAGGTAGACAGGAGGACATTCCTATGCAAGCTTCCATGAGTCAGCATTTTGTCTTAAGCCAACTTGCAGACAAATAATTCTGTAATTTCTGAGCCTTGCAGTAGTCTGGAAGTTATCATGTGCATGAACAAGAAGCTGCGTTGAAATGACAGATTATTTTTGAGGCAATGTTTTACGCTATCAAAACAAGTTGCAGAGGGTATTCATCTAGCGTGGGAGTATATTTTGGAGGCATGATAATGATTGGCCAGAGACTTTTATTTCATGAGGCATATGTGATCTTTCTTGGAATAATGAATGTTTGCTTATGTGTGAGTTCTGGGTTCAAAAAGACACTAAGAAACAATTATCAGAAATACAGGCAAACTCGACATAAAAGAAGCGAACTGGAATCAAATTGAATTCCCTCTAATTTGCGGAATGAGCTGCTGTTGGGTGGAGACAAGCATTCAAGCATCCTGGGCAGTTTAAACAGTGATATTGAGTATTTATGTGAGCTTTATCACAAAAAATATATTTTATTCAAAAGAAATATTTTGAATGACTAGAGTTTTGGCAAAATATTGAGTAACGGACTCTCTTATTGGCTCATATTATTTCCCAAAGCTCCACAGACATTTAATATTTTTGGGGCAAATATTTAGGAAACGTAATATTAATTGAAATTTTCTAATGCTGAGCTGCATAAATTGGAGAAAACTATTGAAGTCGGAGCTTGGGAAGTCTATCGCAGTCTGTCTTTATCTATTCTGTACATGGTGCTGATTCCATTTTGAAAGCAGGGGAATGATTTGAGTATCCAGTTTTAGCCCGGAGAAAACTACCATTCCTTTCATTCATTGAAGATTCTTGGCCATCTTCTCCAGAATAACTTAGTCTTGGAAAGTTTTTTGAATGGTGTGAACCCCATTAAATATTCTGAACTCCAGCTTAAAACATTTGTACTCCCTGGTGACCATAACAGTTGTTATGTTCATAGTATTAATATTTCCTAAGATGTTGCAAAGTAAGATCAAGATTGTGTCAGTAGGTGTGAACATGCTATTACTAGAAATTTATCTTTTGCTAGTCACAATAAGCAAATGGTATTTGTGAATTGTAAACAGCTATAGAAATGTCAGAATATTGTAAGCTGACAATCAGAGGTTAGAAATTCACATCTGAAATGCTTATACATAGATTATTGATCCGACTTGTTGCAAACAGATAAGCATTCACAACCTTTTAAGGAAAACTGTTTGAAATTCTCTGTGGGAAAGGAAATTTTAGGGACAAAGAGGGCAGTACCTTCAATTGTCTGGTTTTGAACGGAGGTCAGGGAGTATTATTCACCCTCCATGTAATTTGATGCTAAATGTTTGTTTGATTTCAATGTCAGAAGTTAGTTTGTGTTAATCTGCAAACACATGGTGAACTTGTTGTTGATCAAAACTGAAAACAATTCCAAAAATCACAAACAATTGTTTGACAAAATCACTACAGAGTACAGAGTGAAATCGGTAAAAAATGGTGGCAGGGGTTTCATTTCATTAGGAAACAAACTTCTGTGCAAAAGATAATGGAAAATCTAAAAGACAAAGTTTTCTCAAAAGAATTCAGTAACACTTTCAATGGTGATCAGGTTCGAGACTTGTAGAAAGAAATGGGAATAGGCAATTGGCTTACGATTGAAGTCTATACAAATCCTAGATGGTGTTCTCTTCAATCTAGAAGAATTAGAGACATATTTGACCAAAGTAGACCAAACAGATTGTAGGCTTCTTAATTGGGCTTCACAACCTTCAATGATTGCTTTGGTTCAGCACAGGTTTATGGAACATCCCAATAAAAGTGATAGACTTACAGTGGCATCATGTCTCAGCGAGATTACACGGATAACCACATGTATGGCAGCACATAATGATGATGTGATGAGGAAAGATTTGCAGCTTATAGTGAAAAATCCTCAAAGGTTTGCGAGATTAGATGGATAACCACATGTATGGCAGCGCATAATGTTGATGTGATGAGGAAAGTTTTGCAGCTTATAGTGAAAAATTCTCAAGGGTTTCATGATGACAAAGATCCCACATTTGTCAAAAGGGTTAAAATCTTAGATATTATGACAAAGGTCAGATCATTTTCCATTAAGCTTGACCTTGAATGCAATGACCTGATTCATTAATTATTTCAATGCTTCTTGACTGAAATTAGGAAGCATCATCCTGATAATGTGAAAGCTTACATGCACACCCCGATATCTCTAGTCCTTGATGAAGATGATGAAGAACCCAAACAGTTGAAATCTGAATTATTGATCATTTGGAGGAACACATTGTATCTTCTGCTGCATATGAATTTTCCAAAAGACTAATTGTGCAAACTTCTGAAAAAAAGGAGTTAATGGCTGAAGAGGAGCTAATAACAGCAGGTAATCAAGTTGTGGGGTCTCCAAAAATGAGCAGAAACCAAATGAGAAGAGAACAGATTTGTTCAACATGCCAGCAAACTTGGACTCCTAATCACATTTGTGAAGATTATAATGGAGTCAAGACAGAAAGAAATTCAGGGCAGCAATGAGGAAGATAAAAATCTCACAGTTTGCCCCCAACAAGATAATACAAGTATTGGTTATACAACTCTCTATTGGAGACTTCAGATGATGAAAATTTGCTTGAAAATGATGATATGAAAGCCACCTTGTCATTGCACCAAATCAATCAAACAAGGAGCTTGAAACCTACAATGGCATTAATGACGTCCTCGTGAGGACTGATGAATCGTATAATTTTTATGACGGCAACTCACTTATACACCTAGTAACAAGGGGACAAGTACCCCCCATTTTTGACCTACGTCCCGGAGATGGGGACGCACTGGGGACTTGGGGACTTAGTTCCCCCGTCCTCAATGGCACCACCAAATTCCGCCACCTCCACTGAGGATCGGGGTCGTCCTAGTGTTGACTATTTGCTGATTCAACTATTTATGTTGATTGTTTAATGTTCCAATTCAATGCATTGTTCAAATATTTACAATTTTACATATTTATATCTTATATTGCAATACATCTTTTTCATAACTAGCATTTAAATTACCATATGTATAGTATATACAACCCCTCCCGTCCCCCACCACTGTCCCACTACTGTCCCCCCACTGTCCCCAAATTAAGGGTCCTCTATCCCATCGTCCCCCAGGGCACTGTAACAATGCTTATGCATAATAGTGATTTAGTGGAACAATCAGAAGCAAAATTTCAGGATGACAATGTTATAAATGACCAACTAGAAAATGAATGCCAGAGCGACTGATTATTTGAAAAAACAGTTGAAAGTCGATGAAGATATGATTATTGCAGCCTTAGTGTATTATGATGATATTCATAGGATCGTTGAGGATTTCTACAAGAAGGCTCAAATGGAAAAGAGGCAAAAGGGAGTGGAAAGTGAATCTGATGTTGCTGATTTACAAAGGGTTATAGTAGCCTTGAGACTATGACAGTGGATTACTTATGTCTACTTTCAAACAAATATTCCATCATGAAGGTTGCTAGACCATATGCAATTGAAAGAAAAAAAAGATGAGGTTAATAGGCCCGACAAGGAGCTTAGTGTCATTCAAAAGGCATTGGATAATACACCAGTTGCTCTTCATAAAGCAGAAAATCATATTGTTGTCACCAAACAATCTAGGGAATAGAAGGATAAAAGAAGGCACGAGTTTTTCTAATAAGTGACTAAGGAGCTTGAAAGCATTCGTCAAACTTATGACTTGGATAGCTGCCCCAAGAGATCAAGTAACAAATTTTTGGATCGTATTAAGCTAGTAGCCAATTCTTTGTTTGAGGTGGATGCTGATTGGACATTTGATAATCCACTTTTTGAGCTGAATACAAAAGATCTTTCCAATATCTATGATGAGGATGATCTTGACTAGAGGATGTGGGACACAATTGCAGTTCCTAGCAGTGAGTTTTGTTCACAGGAATGATCTGATGACCCAATTTTCAGATTTAACACTATTTCTCATTCTCCAAATAGCTTACACATGGTTTCAGTTCCAACTCACACGAGTTGGATAGACTCCTTGCTTCAACAGCTGAATAGATCTTGGTTGAGAATTGACGAGAGTTATAATTTGATCATAGGAGATGGATTCTTAGTCCTTTTTTTTACTCATGACAGTGATGTGTCCAAGTGTATTTCAGACTGATGACAAAATGTATGGCCTCTCTACACCTTTAGTATTGATTTCAGTTATTGAGCAGTTTGATTCCTTCATCAATAGTTCAAGAGGGACAATTATTATGAAGATTAGTATGCATTTTCATGGGATATCACTCATACATGGAGAGTTGTCCACTAATAATAGCTCCTCAAGGCATTTATATCATCTCATATCTGATTGTTGTGATAGTAAAACAGTGTGGGATCCTGAAATTGGTATCACTGATGCTTTACTTCAATAGCATATTGATGAGTGGCTTCACAATTTTGGACCCATTACTTATATCAAAGCAGCACAGCAGGTTGTTGGAGCATTTTTTCCAGGTTGGTTTTGCATACGAGAGTTGATAGAGTTAATGTTTTAGCATCAGTGGAAGTAAAATGCTGCTTATCTGATCTGTGTTTATGTTTTAGATAAATTGTTATTGTTGATTCTTATATATATAATATGTATGCATTATATATAATAATATAATATTATATTACATATATGGTTAATATATTAATATTATATATATGTTAAAGATGAGTTATGCATATAGTTATTTATAACATGGTGATTAACTATAGAGACATGTCTCTTCATGTCTCTTGAAGAGACATTTCTCCTCCTCTCATATTATACATATATGAGATCCAAATCTGCATTTGAAAATCATCAATCACAATGGCAATGTTAGTACATTTGCAGAAACGATCCTAAGTTACTTTAACATGGTATCAGAGCCAATTGCAAATATAAGAAATCTCTGCCTAATATATCAAGAGTTTCTTAACTATGGAATGGAGAGAATTAAGTTTGAGTAATGGAGAGAATGAAGTTTGAGTAAGAGGAGTTTGGAGATTGCAGACCATACAAAAGAGATCGCAGTATCTTAGATCAACCTTCCAACTGCTGGAAAAGAATGACGATATCAGAGGACATGTAACTAACAAATGTATGTAGAGAGTTGGTACAACACCACTGAATTTCTCTAGGCATGTGGGAGAAATAGAGGATATTTTGAATTTTGATCAGACGAAATAAGAAGAGTGGACTGGATAGGGAACACAGAGACAAGTCTGACATAAGATAGTGAACCATAAAAGGCATGCGAACATGAGAATATAGATCTTCGGGATAGTTTGACGAAATCAACGAAATAGACCCGTCTCAAGTATTGAACAAGCATCTCAAGCAGGATAATTTGAACAACACAAAGGAGACATCGATTATAAAACAAGATAGTAAGCATAACTCAAATTCCATTATATGTGGCATTTGCAAACTCGAACGCAAGTGGCAGGAAGTTAGACGGAACTAATAGAGTTGTCCCATTGGAGGGATTGAAAGAAAATAACATGGAGGTAAGTCCCACTAACCTTACATACTAAGAATGCAGAGATATGATTAAATTTCTCTAATTCGACCCATGTGATATGTATACCAAAAGTAAGGATATGCAAATTCTATTATCAGTGATATAATAATCAAACTCCGAGGGTTGTGTTCCAAGGAACGATGCTACCAAATCATTGAATATTATATAGTTAGTATAATGTTCCTTCATCGTGGTATACTCTAATAGAGCCTTGTGGGTGTTGGATTGATCCTCAAAGTTCTACTTCATGATATCCTCCACCACAGCATTCTGCGTGTTGATCCTGATCTGGTCTTCAAAGATCGGTTGTTTCTTCCTGATATCCTCCGTTGAAACATTATGGGCATTGGGCTGATCCTAACAGATCTCTTGTTGATTCCGCATATCTTCCACTACAGCTTTTAGGGTATTCATGGTGGCCTGGTCCTTGTCATGACTCGGTCGTTTCTCCTTGATAAAGCCCACGGCAGCCTCATGAACATCAATTTGATCCTTAAAGCTCTGCTCTTCCTCCCTTATATTTTCGACCACATCCTGTTGGTTTGCCTCGTCCTTAAATTCCTTTGTGTGTCATTGGAAGACAAGTATGATAGAAGAATGATCATTTAAGGACGACAGCCCATGGAAGGTAAGAACAAAGAGTTTATAAGTTTGAATAGACACAAATAGTACCCTCCAATCTAAGTTTGGACTCCTGGCATGGGATACACATATACATGGTGATAAGGCAACACACCGCACCTTCAAATTGGTCTTGCCCTGCCTGGGCCCACCTACACTTGGCAACCTTGTTTTAGCATAGAGATTACTAAGTACTCATACTTAGACGTGCCTTCACTAATTAACAACATAACTTCTTAGTTGGAATTATTATAAAGACATTTACGTTCACCACTTCTTGCAAAACATATCTAAATGGATGCCACGAAATAGGAGGAGAAGGGGCATTTTAAAAGTTGCGATTCCTTTGGCCAAATCATAATGTAAAGGCTGACACATGGATTATATCACCCACATGATTACCACCCATGAATGGACAGATGAGGGCGGCTTTCATTGGCTTGTTTCATCCATTGGACCCCAAACAGTCTTGAGTGCTCTGTTTGGAGGTTGTTGGTCAAAACACATGGCCACGAATTTGGTCAAAACACATACCAATAAGCGCCACGAATCCTATTTAGACCCGATCTACATTTTAAACCATTTTGAAAGACCTTTTAAGACACCTTTAATGTCGATGTGAAAGGAGGAAGTTGGGGCACCTCATGTATTTTTGAACCAAACAAATGAGTACAAAGGTTTGCAAAAGCTATCAAATCCTCGACAACATTATACACCCTTAACCCCTTAATGGTAGAAAGCATCATCAGGAAATCAAAGATGTAGTTGAATTTCACAATGGATTTTTCTTTAGTATGTAAGTGATTAAATGATCTCATTTGGTGATCATAAAGACAAAGTAAGAAGAGAAGAGTATGAAATAGGGACAAGGAATTAATGTGCATAGCAATTCAGTTACCATTCACCCTCCACGTCACCAACACGAAAGTTGCTTGCATGAACAAAGTAAAGTCAAAGATCAGAGAACTTTTCAAATTGCAACCAAGGACCCCAACTCACCTAGTCCCATTTATATAGGTAAAGTCATATCTAAAAGGTGAAGTCTAGGGTAATGGGCCTGATAAGGTATGAACATTATCATTTTTACTTTCATATAAGACATGTCTACATAAGTATTATTCAATTCATATGGAAGCAGTTTATGAAATCATACATATGAGATAAGTAGTTATTATTATTGAGTATTACATTTGTCTACTCACTATTTATGTTTTTCATATATATTTTTTCCTTTGATCTCTTGTTTTTTTTTTTCTCGAGTATGTTCTTGTAAGGAAAAGATGGAGATTGAGATTTATATGGAGATTAACAATTGAGGCAACCTTAAAAGAGAGGGAGCATATAGAGGATATGATTCACTCAACCTTTGGGGATCTTGATCACATTTCAGAGGGAGTAAACCACGTTGTAATGGATTCACTAATGATATAAATTTGGAATATACAGATTGCAAGATGTGTAAATATAGGTTTAATCAAAAGATTAAACAAATACTTTTGCTTGAACAAAGGAAATTTCAGTTGCTGTGAGAAGTTAATGAGGTTTTTAAGAATTCATTTGAACCATCTATGAGTCTCTCTTTGATGAATGAAACTTGACGTATAGATTCATTCATATAGCACAATCATATTCAATCAAGATAATTGGCATATTGTGGACAAGTTTGAATTGAAGGACATGTTCGCTACTACTGTTAAGCTAATGTTTGGACCTTCAATGGATGAGAAGGGCAAGATGGAACTTAGAAAGGAGTTGTCATATTTGATACAAAAAATTTCAACAATATAAGAACAAGTGGAAATTTTACATTGTGGGGAGGAATAATAGTCAATGTTCCATTCCCACTTGAATTTTATTTAGAGGGGAGATGTTCCATTCTCAAATAATCTAAATGGAAATTTCTGAATCTTCACGTACAGATAAGTATTTGTATCTTTTACATTTATCTACTCTTTGTAGTCTCTCTCTTATATGTAGTTCTTTACTTACTATAAGGATTATTTGTTTTGATCTTTTCCTTTATGTTTGAGGATATTCTTACAAGAAAAGAAGGTTGGTACTTCACATATGCTACCAAACATTGCTACCAAATAGTTCCAAAGACCCTAATGATTAAGATAGATAAAGTGAGGCTCTTGAAGAAAATATCTTTGATGATTAAGATTATGAGATTCTTCTACATTAAGGGGGAGTATGACACTTCTTTGAAGGCAGTGCTGGAACTCAGAAGATTGATACTCAGAGGGAGTAGAAATACATGTGGGTGACTGCATGATGTTGGTGGGCCTACTCCTACGTATATCATGAGGGAGTGATGAGTTTGGCAAACATCCTTTGGAAAAAAGAGTTTCTGAGGAAGCAACAAGAGGACCTGACTTCCCAGGATCAATGTTCAGAGGGAGAAATTTTTGAGATGCAATCCTTTGTGGATAATATCGTCTCTATGAGGAGAAGTTCTAAAGAGAAAAACTTGGTATGAATTGTAATAATGAAATTTGAACTAAATGTTTATTTCATTTGAGTTTATGCTTCTATTTGATTACTTAGTAGCATTTGATATATAATGAAAGGTGGCAATCTTTCATGGACATATTCATTAGAAGGAAATTATTTGCAAGGTGATGATCTTGTAAATAATAGACTTGAGTGTATTATGGGCATCTCTAGACATTGCTTAAGTACAAGTAGAGATTATATGTGTATCATGGAAATCTCTAGACATTGTTTAAGTGCAAGTAGAGATTATGAGTGTATTAGGGGCATCTCTAGACATTGCTTAAGTGCAAGTAGAGATTATGTGTGTATCATGGACATCTCTAGACATTGCTTAAGTGCAAGTAGAGATCATGAGTGTATTATGGGCATCTCTAGACATTGCTTAAGTGCAAGTAGAGATCATGAGTAACCTGTTATCATGGACATCTCTAGACATTGCTTAAGTGCAAGTAGAGATCATGAGTAAAAAATTTTCATGGACATCTCTAGACATTGCCTAAGTGCAATTAGAGATCATGGAATTTTATATATATTCACTATGGACATCTCTAGGCATTGCTTAAGTGCAAGTAGAGATCATAGGAAATATTTTTATGATACAGGTTCAAATGAGTAGAGAATATAATGTACATTGTGATAGTGTTCATAACATGGTGATTTTTGTTATCTGACTATATAATTGTTTCATTGTGTGAATATCAAATAAAGCTATCAAGTGTTCTACTCTGAAATTCAAATGGTATTTTACTTATCCTTCGCTAAAGAGGGAGTGTTAATGTTTTAGCATCAATAGTGTTAATGTTTTAGCATCAGTAGAAGTAAAATTATGCTTATCTGATCTGTGTTTATGTTTTAGATAAACTGTTATTGTTGATTCTTATATATATAATATATATTATATATGTAATATAATATGTATGCATTATATATAATAATATAATAATATTATATTATATTACATATATGGTTAATATATTAATATTATATATATGTTAAAGATGATTTATGCATATAGTTATTTATAACATGGTGATTAGCTATAGAGACATGTCTCTTCATGTCTCTTGAAGAGACATGTCTCCTCCTCTCATATTATACATATATGAGATCCAAATCTGCATTTGAAAATCATCAATCACAATGGCAATTTTTGTACATTTGCAGAAACGATCCTAAGTTACTTTAATAGATAGGATAAGTGATTTACCTCTTGAGGATTATGACAAGCTGCTATACAGTCTTGGGCTTGTAGCAGTTTTAATTAGAGTAGCGCAAAAAATGGGTGTAGCGGTAATTTTCAGATTGAGCTACAGGACTACTTGCTGATTTTAATGGGATCCTAGCACCAATTGCTTGAGGACAAGCAATCTTGAGGAGGGAGAACTTGTCATGTCCCCTCTTTGGGACATTATGTATTCTAAAGTCAAATTCATAATATATTAATTTTGGCTTAAGTGGGGCTTAATGCAAGTTTATTAAATAGGCCAAATTAATATTCTAAAGCCAGGTGGGTTAAAGGTGACAGGAAGGAAAAAGACGAATGGACAGGAGAAATAGTCTAAAGGGTCACCATTTTGAGCATACAAAAAGGATGAGAAATTCATTTTCAGCATGCTTGGACATTGATTTGGTTTGAGATTTCTCTTGCAGAAATTAAGGAAACTTTGGCTTCTATTCAGCATCTGAGGATGCAAACCCTCAAGTTCTTCTTGAGTGAATTGGACATAGCCCCAATTCATCTTTGTGGTGAATTGGCAACAAAGTTCACAGCTGCATTTCAGGTTCATTTATGGTTATCCAATCTGACTATTATCTCTGTTTTTACAATTAGATTGTTATTGTACTGCTGAATATTATAATGCAATAACATTTTGAGTAGTTTCTATGAACATTTACTGGTTAATGTTGTTGGTTTTATTGCATAATTTATCTGCTTATATTGTGAAAGTTATTGTGGTAAAATTTGAGGAGAATATCCGAGTAGGATATTACATAATACAATTTACTTCTTGTCTTCATCCAAAGAGAAACATGTGTTCCAAAATATTAAAGCATGAAACTTTGCTACAACACAATTGATAAATATCTGTTGAATAAAAAGCTACGAAAGAAAGACATTCGAGTACCAAATAAAAAGGTATCTAGCTAAAAGCCTGAAACTAATAAACAAACTCCCTTGCCTCAATGAATGGGGAAAAAATGCTAACAGATAAAAAATGAGTATCCAAGTTGGAAGAGATTAAAACTACATCATCATAAAACAATATATCTGACAAGTGCCCCACTTTAGGTCCTCTCATGGCACAACATATTTTTGTGGGTATGGGGAAGTAAAGTGTCCCAACTACATTATAGTAAGGCATATCTAGGTACTCTGACCTCAGATCCTAGCCATAATATTTGGGGTTCTAAAACCAAATCGATTCTTAAGGGCAAAATTGATGTAAAAGCACACCAATATATGAACAGACATTCTGGACAAATAAAAATTTAAATGTAATATAATAACCTTCAGATAAACAGTATTAAAATGTCAAACTTAGTACACTTTGAACATACATAATGAATTACACCAGCAGCTGTGGCAGAAAAGATTGTGTGTAAAATAAACTTAAATCCACAAGTAGATTTTAACCTATTGAGAGATAGCAATCCCCTTATGAACAACGAAAAAATTGTTACTTGAGTTAGCTTTGAAAATTCCCACTCCTATTCTTTGACATTTGTTTCATCTCATTTCATAGGCATCATTATAATTATTAGTGCATCAGAGCATAAGGAAAATAAACATAGTTGAAAAAGATAAGTTCTATTTTAACAAACAACAAATAAGGGGTTTGTATTGGTGGCACCAGATTTGTTCTCTCTTCAAAGTTTCATAGCAGCTTGCATAATTTAGCCCCACATTCTGATATGGAACACATCATCATATGGATTCCATAAAGAGCACTTCCAAAGTGTCACTTTGATACATTCTTTGAATATAAACTTTTTACTTTAAGTTCTTAACACTCTGCCAAGGTCTGCATACAGGATTCATCTATACACATACTTGAAAATTTATGTTTAATGTGAAGGTGCCAATTGGTCAAAACCTAGTCTGGAACTTTAGCATTCAAACCCAGCCATACAAGTTTATAGCAAAATATGTCAAACCATAGGATCAGAAAGAGAAATGCAACCAGGGTCATTTATGTTTACTAGGTCTTGCACTTCTAAAATAAATGGCATGAAAATAGATATAGACTTCTATAATTGAATTTAACGTTGAATTTATTCCATGTTGTCATTCACAAAATATACAAAACCTTAGAGATCATATAATTAATATAAGGCATCTCTAGAAATAATAATATTATAATAAGGTGCATTCTTAGTTAATTTACTTGCTTCACAAATTCCAACTCCCCAAACTAATAACAGTCCCTGTCAAAAGTTATGGATCATACAATAAGCTAAGAAAAGTAAATTTCTTAGTCCTTATCAGGTACTGACAGTTTATTAACTAGTCCCAAAAAAACATAATGACTGTTTATTTTTAGCTTAAAATAATTATATAAAGAAATCAAAGTTTCGAGTGACAATTTTGGAGAAGGAACTTGTCGCACAAGCATCCAAGTACAGATGTTAAATATAGCACACTAAATCTACACTCCTGTTTTCTCAATTCACATGTCAACTATCCATGAGAAATCTTAGATACCAATCTGAACACATTGTTTCTAGAAGCAAAAACAACACAGAAGAGGTACACTCAAAAAATGTATAAATTAATATATTTGATTCCCTGGAACCAGGACTAACCAAATGCAAATGTAAATAAAGTTATGATTTAATATATTTGATTTCCTGGAACCAGGAGTAACAAAATGCAACTAAAAATAAAGTTACGATTTAAATTTATCTTCATATCATAGGCATCTAGATCCTCAGAACCCCAATGAATGCAAGAACCATACCTTGAAATTTTTATAGTCTGACAAGATATGCTTTTGCAAGACTTCCCGAACATCATAAACAGCACTACACTGTTACAGTGAAATAAGTCAATATCACAAAAATTATTAATAAAGCAAATCAAGCAAATGCATGCAAAGATAAATGAACCAAGACAAAAATAAATATGCTAATTAAATTGTAAAAACAATAACATGGATTTATCAAGTAAAGGGAATATATTTCAATATCGCGATACACATTATGAAATGTACAAGTACACTATTAAAAAGAAGTATTTATTAAGACAAAAGATATAATTAGGACACACAAAATAAAGTAGATACCAAAAGTATCTAAATAATCAAAGGGTAAATCAGAGAATTATGCAAAAATACATGAATTTGAGATAACCACAATCAGAGAAAGAGTTTTCATCATCTTGACTTGCACATAAGTCATGCATAAGTGAAAGTGAAGGATTCAATAGGCAAGCAAATTACAAGTTGTAGATTACACAAAGCATGTAAAGCCCCAGAGCAGGTAGGCAAATTATACAAGGAAATTTCTGCAAAGCATTGAAAGCGCAAATGCAAGCATACAATGGCATATGTTATAGATTTCAATATGAGGAAAGAACTAAAAAATACCTACACAAATCAGACACACTCGACATACCTTATATTAGTAAATATAAAAGACAAACAATAAACCAACATGGAGAACTTATACTAAAAGAATCTTAATGCAATAGAAAAATAGAATGGAATGCTCACAATATAACAATATTACCCTACAAAATCCTTTTGGGGAAAAAACAACAAAAACAGCATTCACTTACTGTGCTGACCATTTATATTATTGTTACCCAATATTAAAATGTAATGAATATAAACCTAAATAACTGGCTTGGGTAGAATTGTATGACAATTATTTTTATAGGCCAAAAATAGTGAGTCATAATTGTCCATAAACAAACTATTTAAATACCTCACAATTTACAAACATGAAAATAAGATTTACAATTGATATTTCATAATCTTCATATTATTCTTCACCGAAAGCACCAAAATCAACATTCAGTTCAATTTCATTTGAAACCCAATCATTTGCAATGCTACTCCCACTGGGCACGTCATGTGCACAAAGTGTCCATCTATAGATACGTTGGCAACTTGTGCAACTGTTGCATCTAAGTTGGCAAAGTCAAGAGTTAGATCACGATTCTTCATCATCCCCTCGTTGTAATTAGCTGTCTTATGAGATGAGAAATGCAAGTTGGAATACACAAATACCAAATCCTCATCTTTTATTGCACCCAATTGACCATGTTTAACCAAGTGAATGAAGGAGTGTGTACTCTTATTCTGCTTGACTGAAAAAGAAGTCAAAACCTATTCAATTTGCATTAAATATTTACAATTACAAAACATAAATTATAAACTATATGATATATTGAGGAACCAAATAATGAATAAGTTAAAACAATTTTATTGTAAGAGGCTGCAAGAAAATAGAATCTTGGCAATGTGCATACCAACAATCAAGAGAAAAAAAAATTGTGCTTGTCTCAAAGAGCACAAACATCATGAGTCCTTGAACAGATGAAGTAGCCAAACTCTTTTAAGGCAGACAATATCTACACCTAGGAATATCATTCTAAATGCATTATGTAGCCAACAACCACCTCTTCATCCCTATATGGTGCACCACCCTTCTTGATAAGAAAAGTATCTCTTAGCTATAGTAGTTTGGAGACAAAGAAAACTAGGAGGTGCAAGTATGTGGTGATCATGTTTCAACAATCAACAATGATCCTTTGCATTCTTTTGTAAATGCTTTTGTGGGATTATGCTCCTTGGCTTCTATTATGATCCTTATTTTTCAACCGCGAGATCCATGCCATTATGAACTTCACCCAAACTAAGGCACACTAAATCAACATACCTAATCAGATTCCTAATGGACTCGAGAAAACATAAAGCATATTCCACCCAAGCCCATATCTCATCATCTACAATCAATGCTTTGATTTTTTGTACTCATTGTGTACTTGATTGCCTACATAAACTCCCAAGGTTTTGATAGCCATATTGCTCAATGCATCTCACACCTTCACAAGTTGTCTTAAGATGATTTTTTATGCAAATCAAGTTTCAAAAACCTATCAACAAAATTAAAATATTAAAAGGAAAATGGCATGTCATATATCAACAATTGAAATATTACGAAATATACTCAAAAATAAATTTGAAATAACCTTCAAGAACTCCAACTTGTCAAAGTTTGTTAAGATGCTTGGTATCATATCATGATCAGTCACGAAAAAAATCATTTTCCTCGGCCTCCAAATCAAGCTTCAAAAACCTAACATGGTGTTGTAAAAACTATTGAGTTTTCCAGGATCGCTGCAAATGTACTAAGCACTGCCATGTATGTGGTATGTGTGTTCCAAATAATAGTGATCTCTTATTTGTATTGAGAATAAACCATGAAGACACATGTGCCTTCATGGGACATGTCTATTCATTAATCACATAATTTATATAATAATAAATTTAATTATATATACACACTATTATTATATTAATTTCTCTAATATAACAACATACTTGTATCTCAATTATATCTCATATTAATATATATAGGTTTATCCAACAAAAGCTATCAAACATCAACACTTTGTCTTAGCTAGGGAGGATAAACACAAGACAAATATTACACCATTGGTAATATTAGGAATGGCAAATTTTAAGGATATCTTTGATCAGAAGATATCCACCATTTTGATATCACATTTGATATCAAGAGTATTGGTCTTACAGAATATCAATACATGATATTCACCAAGTACTCAAATTAGGTTTGATATCACATCTGATATAATGAGTATTGGACTCCCAAAATATCAGCATTCGATATTCACCAAGTACTCACAAGGTTTTGATATCACATCTGATATCATGAGTATTGGTCTCCCAAAACATGATATTCACCAATTACTCAAAAATGTTTGATATCACATCTGATATTATAAGTATTGGTCTCCCAGAGTATCAATGATATTCACCAAATACTCTTAGTAATGGCCTTCCAGAATGTTGAGATGTAAGATATTCACTAAGTATTGTGACTTATGGCCTTCCAAAACATCAAGTCACATGATATTCAACAAGTAATTTGTATAATGGCCCTCTAGAACATCAACTTGCATAACATTCACCAATACTCAAAAAATTGTTTATAAGGTATGTGTACACACATTCTCAAAAAGCTTACCATATAAACATCCACCATGCAAAGTATACTCTATCATGATCTCAATAGACATTTTAAGATATCCATCATAATAGATAATTAAGTTGCAAGATCGTCACCTTTCAATAACTTCTGCAAATACAAGTGATAATCATTTGGAAGTCGTCACTTACTTATGATGTACACAGGGGGTAGGCCTATTAAATCATGCAGTCACATGCATTATGGCAAAAATTTACATGAAGTCAAAACTCATGATTCTAATATGATCAAGATCTTCAAAGATCAACTGAAACATATCCTCTATTCTCTCCTCCAAACGGACGTGTCAAACTCCCTCTGAACTTCAATCTTATGAGCTCCGTATCCAATGTAGCCTCTGATGAAGTGTCGGACTCCCTCTTTTTCCTCTTATATCCTTCCACATGAACTTTACCTCTCGTCCTCCAGAAAGTAAATTGCATATATTTTCTTCTTTTGATGTAAGGGATCTTCTTACTATTGTTTTAGCCCTTTTCACCTTTTAGTCTTTGATTTTCACTATAAAATCTTCCCTCTTCTTTAGTCGAAATGATGTAACCTTCGCTCAAAGATGAAATCTTATCAACATTGTTGATGACTGATCCAAGCTCTCAACGACACCCTTGTCATATCGGCATATGGGACTATGATGTTACCTTGGGCCATTGTACAAAAATCTAGAGGTTGCATATAGTAAATAATTTATTTCAATTCATTCCCTAAGGGGCCCACCTTCTACGTGACCACATAATACAATGCTGGTGCATTTTCCACTTCCACTTTTTATATGGTTTCCACGCTTTCTCTTTCGATGTTTGTATTTAATTTGGAGTGTTTTACTATTGACGATTTAATATTTACTACATTTTACACTCATATGAAGGAACAATATGGAAGTCAACAACATTCAACAACTTTTGGCAATTGGGCAATATATTTATGGGTCTTCTCTTTATGCGCATCGGGTGACATGTAGTTGTAAAAACTTTGACATTCCACTCTGTACTTTCCACGTGGGCACCCTTGAAATTCAAATCTTCGACATTCATATGTTTTCTCGCTATGTTGTCTATTTTCCTTATATAATAAACCATTTTGTATTCCTTGCAAATAACAGTTAAACTTTAGTGTCATCTATTTGTATGCTCTGTTCATTTCTTTTATTTATTTTTAAATGTGAATTGACTTCTCCTTTATTATGGGTCAACTACTAACGTGCCCCCCTTTCTCCTTTATATCACCATTATTGGCGATCAATACTTCTTGCATTTATACTTCCACCATGTGACAGGACTCTCTACGTCATCTCACTCTATGTATATATTTTGCTCCCTTGCTAAGGTTTTAACCTTCTCTTATTCTACTTGTCCGATTAATCAGAGGTATTCTTAAAATCATTTTTTATTGCCAAGAATTTCTAATTCCCGTGTTACACAAATTTCGATATTTTGGCATATCCTTTAATATGCCCCTTGATTGATCTTCCACCCATAATTTCCTTCCATTTGATTTTGCCATCATTCATACTTTCTTAATGTGCAATCCCTCCTTGCCCACGATAGCAATATATAAGGAAACGATTAGGGTGGTGGTTCTTTACTGTAGTCGTCCCTTACATCTATTAGGAGCATAATTTCCACCGTGCCTCTTATTTTGCCTATACAAACAAAACCTTCCCCAAACTTGCTTTCCCACTTCTCAAAATGTGAGTCGTTCGCATCTTCCAACCTTGCCTTACATATGAATCGTGGCATACGACTTCTTGCATATCATAAAAATTCAATGTAGATTGTGCCCAATCTTCATCAACACATGATATATACAAGGCCGCCTAGTCGCTTTAATACACAGTTCATCGCCCCAACCACAAGCGTTGCGTACTTTTCTCCAACACTCATGGTATTCAAATTGCCTTATACAATCTAGCACTCCTTCGTTTCTTTCTTCACAGAACTACCATACTATCCAATACAACAATTAGGACACGACTTACAACATTGCTCATTGGACGGGGACGATCCTTGATCACTCTCGTGTTGCTTCTGAATGTTGAATGCCACCACTATACTTGTTCTTTCACGTTAACAGGTTTCTCCATCTCTGTGAATTGTCAAAAGTTATTTCTAGTCGTTAGGTCTCCAGGAGCTATCCATGGTGGTGCTCCCTTCTTCCAATAGACTGATTATTAACAATCATGATTTGACCACTCCACTATTGAAAATGGAGAGCAGTGCCAAATCGTTTCATCATATTTCCATTTGCGTTCATTTGATACTTGGCTCTGATACCATGTTGAGTTTTCAGGGATCACTACAAATATACTAAGCATTGCCATGTATGTGGTATGTGTTTTCCAAATTACAACGTCTATTGAGAATAAACCATGAAGAGACATGTCCCTTCATGGGACATGTCTATTCATTAATCAAATAATTTATATAATAATAAATTTGATTATATATATACACTATTATTATACTAATTTTATTGATATAATAATATACTTATATCTCAATTATATCTCATATAATTAAATATAGTTTATACGACAGAAGCTATAAAACATCAACAAAAACAAATCAAAATGTTAAAAGGAAAATGACATTCACGTATCAACAATTGAAATATTACAAAATATTCTTCGAAAATAAACAATATATTTCTTCAACCCCCATAATTTTTTTTTCAATCCACTCAACATTTGTGTCAATTATTTGCAACACCTAATTAGGTTACCGTTAGATACATACCCTCCACTATAGAACTAGCTACACTTCAACGTTCATCATTATATGTTATGACTTGAACAATATTCCTAAAACCCACCATTTCAATTGATTAATGAGAGCATCTGCAATGAAATTTCCATTCTTCACTTTCTCCTCTTTATCTAATGCCTTCAAAAACGTTGTCCCTGTTGAGAATATTGCAATCACATTGATTAGTGCTCTATTTTTGCATTCTTTCCATCCACCAAAATTAGCATATGCATGAATTTCGAGCAATGTTTAATTGATTGCGATCTAAGTTACCAAACGCTCTCGTTGATGCCTAGAAACCTAGAGAATTTGATTCTATTTATGTTGTTGTAGACAAGCTTTCTAAAATGGCACACTTTACGCCATGCATGAGCACTTACGATGCTTCCTATACTCCTTTGGTCTTCAAGGAGGTGGTAAGAATTCATGGTTTACCTTTAAATGTAGTTTCAAATAGAGATTCGAATGTAGTTTCAGATAGAGACAACAAAATTTGCTGGTCATTTTTGGAGAGCTTTATGGTAGAAGCTTGCTACTAACTTGAGTTTCAGCTCAACTTATCACCCCCAAACAGATGGCCAAACAGCAGTGGTCAAGAGGAGCCTTGGTAATCTCCTAAGATACCTAACAAAGTAGCATTCAAGCTAAGTTTGCATACAATGATTCAATAAACAAAAGCATTGGTAAGACTCCTTTGGAAGTAGTTTATGGCTTACAACCTAGAGGAGTGTTTGAATTAAGAGGAGTGTTTGAACTATTATATTTCTAATGTGTTATTTGATTTAACACATTTCTTTCAGAATTTCGCATTTATACTTATGTGATCTGTGCAAACTTGTATGTGTGCAAACTAGCTTCTATTTATCTCAATTCTTGTGTATTGAATGTTAATTTACTAAGTGATGTATGAAAAAAGGTTTAAATCCTTCAAAAAAATTACATTTCTTGGATTTTTCAATTTGCCAAGTCTAAGCTTGAGCGCAAAACCAACTTGTTGAATCTGAGGCAAGTTTGAGTCTTGTAACTATCTTTGAATCCACTTCATAAACTGCAATTTTAGTTCTTTGAATTTTCCATCATAGCAATTGAAATTCAAAGGTTGGATTTGGTCAATCTCACCACTAGTTTGGACTCTTTATCACTAGACTATGTTAATGTGCTCCTAAGCCTCAATGAAACCTTCTTCGTCATTTACATAATGAAAAACATCATCTCCAAGTGTCTTTGGGCTTTAATCTTCTTCTTTATTAGATCCAAAGCTGCTTTCCATAGAAATAAAACCTCTACTTTTTCTTTTCCATTCAACCTGAAATTAGGTGTAGCAATGCCAATCAACAAAATTAATGATATCAAGTAATAGAAATAGCATTAACTAAAACCACCAATGTCCATCACTCTAGCTAAAATTTGGCTTAAACTTTATATTAACTTAAAAACAGTAAAAAAACGAGTAACAGCATTAGACCAAAAACTTATGACAAAAGAAGCAAGAAAGTAAATTACTCAGTAATCAAAGATAAGAGATGGTTCTGATGTTATGTAAAAGTAAATAAACTAATACAAAACCATAAATTACTTAATAAATAGAATAGGAAAAAAATAACTTAATAAATAGATTAGACACAGGTAGGACAAACAAAACAATATGGATATCAAAGTTATCAATTTAATAGACAAGAATGTAAATATATTTTTCAACACATAAATCCATATGTACAAGTTCTAATCATATAGCCTTCCACATTAGTCATGCACAGGTATATGTTGGTGCTCAAAACCACATCCTCCAACTCTAGAAGACAATCTATATCACAGTCCTCAGGAAACAAAGTCAGGCTAAGATCATGTCAGATTCGTGATTAAGCTACAAGTGGTTTTGGCTAACTGACAAGAGGAGGATAACTCTGATACTCTTCTAGACCTATTCAAGCCAAAAGAGCTCTTTCCTAGGTATCTTTATAATATAAAAGGAAAAAAATGGTACATAATTTTAGCTAAACTCTATGTCACTACATGTCCTTCAAACATGGTGTACTCATCCCTCAGACCATAGATCCCCCTATAAAACAAATTAAGTCATCAGCAGGTAATGATGTGAATCAAATGTAAAACTCGGTTACTAACCTCGTATGTAAAACTCTTATGATTTCTTACTTCACTTATAAACTAGAACTTAGAATCATGCACAGCTTGCTACAAATGACTCACAAATGGAAGTTCACAAAGAACATAGAAAAGGCGTGCAGCACTAAGTTTATACAAACATTTAACACAAGTTATGATTTGAAAACATGCATGCAAATCTAAAATGAAGAACCAAAAAGCATATAACATGAGGCCAAACTTGCAGGAGTTTCGCCCAAATACAATTGAAACACTTGATAATTTCACATGGCTGAATGTTTTTCTCAGCCAAAAAATTATAAAAAACCGCATATGATATTATTGGAAAGCTTTAATAACTGCTACTTGGCCTTAGACTAGCCAAAGCTATTACAATGCTAGCAAATGTAGCCCACGAGATTTGTTGAGTACAATGAAATTACCAGACACGTTTGAAGAGATTCAAACATGAAGAGGATTCTTCTTGCAAGCACCTTTGGTGAACTTGGAAAACAACAAAAAACACGTCATAAAAAGACTCAAACCTTAGAGATTGTTACCCTGAATCACACTGAAACACAGGACAATATACAAATTTATCCAAGAGAACTTTGGTACAAAAACAATCCCTTATGACTAAAATATATAACCAGATTGCACAAGTTTATGATACATGTTTCATCCCACCAGCCCAGCTCTACAAAAAGGGGAAGAATAAATTCTTGCAATTGTCTTCTCTTCTTCCTTTCTGCTCGTCATTGCACAATAAAACACTAATTCTATTTAAACAATAGCTCTGATTCTGCCCTCACAAAAAAAGGCATAAAATGTCTCTTTTTCTCAATATGCTACAGCAGATTTACCATTTTTTGTTGTTTCTACATTTGGACGCATAAAATATTATATTTTATAATACTTGCCATCAATCACCCGATCCCAAAATATCTTTTACTTCACATTTTCTGGCTTCCACAAGCATACATATCCCGCACAAAGCATAAAAAAATTCCACTTCCCCCGTTTAAGTTAGCTGTTCTTTAAACACATGGATGAAGAACTCATGAAACTCATGTGTACTTGCGAGTCCAAACTAGAGTTGAGTTACCCAAAAATTCTTTCTGCCAACTTTTAGTGAAAACTTGCAACATTTTTCATAAAAACTCACCATTAAATCACCAAAACCTTAAAATTTCTCTTAAAAAACTAACCAAATAAGCATAAATATTTTTCAACCTAAAGTTGAAAACTTTAAATAATTTTCACAATTAAATGAATGAACAGATGGCATGCGATTATTTAGGGCATGAGATTGGTGACACAAAAGACTTCTTTGAAATCTTGTTTTGCTTTCAATTTTTAGTCATTTCAAATTAAAAATGAACATCCTTCTGGTTTTGGTCTTTCCTTGTAAATTGAGGAAGAGTATCTGCAGATTAATACTACAAACAACCTGCAGGGAATCTTTTGCAATTGATTTGCAAGGAAAGACAAAAACTAAAAGGACGTAAAAACATATTTAACATCTTTTTTAATCAAAATGAATAAGAAATGAAAACAATTCACAGAAAACCCATGTTTTTGTTATAAACAACTTGCCAGAGTAACTATTATTCACAACCTGCAGAGACTCTCCTTCAATCAGCTTACATGAAATGGAATAACCTAGAAGAATGTAAAAAAAAATATTACACTTTTATTATAATCCAAAACAAATTAGAAATGAGAGAAACAAAAATTCAAATGACTTGCAGACTTGAATTTTCACTGTTTATTATAATTTGATAAACTTCGAAAATTCAAGACTGCAGGTCATTTATATTTATAACTGTATTCAGCATTAATATAAACAAACTGTGGGCTTGAACTTTCAGAGTTTATTAAATTGTACCAAACTGTGAAAATTCAAGACCACAAGTTGTGTATACTTAAAATTGTATTCAATATAAAGATATATGACCTGCAGGCTTGAATGTTTGCAGTTCATTATATTTTAGCATATCCTTTCTACAATTAAAGTATTGATTTAGAGATCTAAAATATATTGGATGTGAAAATTATTTGGATTTTATTGTAATATTCAACTCATAGTGCATTTATATTATAAATTTCATTAACTGTGAAAATTAGAGACTAAAAATAGTTTATTACATGTATGTATTTATGTATGCATGCATGCAAGTAGGTTTGTATGTACGTACATATATAGGTACATAGGTATGTACTTATGTTACTAAGCCCTACGTAGGTATGTACGTAGGTACATAGGTACCTAGTTATCCTCCAAAGTGTTACTAAACCCTAAGGTTTTCAAAATTATGCCTTCCAAGTACATGTTAAACACAAAATTTTCAACTATTATTAAAACTACCCATTTGGAGGAGACAAAGCATTCAAAAGGTTCAGCCTTAGCCAAGTAATTAAAATTACTAGCACCCACTATTCATTCAAGACTTGCAAGTTTAAGAATTAATGCCACGTAAAAAAAATATAATTTCTCATGAATCCCAAAAGAAAAATGACGTATAACACCTCACAAATGTTAAAATTTATGCCATACAAAGAAAAAAATGAATGTCCACAGCCAACTCACAGCATGAAGCCACACTTCAGATGGTTGAGAACACCATTAAGGAAGTACTTTTTTTGGCCCCCAGCCTCCATTCAGCTGCCATGAGGTAAAAAGCACATCATTGGCTTTCCTTTGCAATACTTTTTATTTGTGGACTACATAAGAGAACAATGAAAGTAGGTCAAAAGACACAAAGCACCTTGCTTCCCAAACCTTCTCGACCTTAACAAGTCACCTAAGGTAAGTAAAATGCCACAGCATGCATTTATCCATCTTAAAGACATACTAACAACTCCATTGTCTTGATAGTGAAGACCAAACACAGAGATTTCAGCAATTAGTGCCAAATGCATCTAACGCTAATTTTGCTACCTTTCCTGTGTACACATCCAACATATTGACCAAGGAGAAAAATAATTATCTCAAAGCTTGAGTTATTTCTAAAGGTCCTTATTAACATGGGTGATAATCAAAGTTCCCAGACTCAACCCTAGGTCTAACTCAGCAAGGGTAACTCAACTTGTGAACTAGCTCGGACTTGGCAGTGGCTCAGCAAACGGACAAAACCCTTGAAATTTTTACGAAATTTTACCCTTGCCTTCATCCTTTTGCCATCATATATTGAAATTGGCATGACTGACCCAACTCACCGACCTGAACCCGGCAGGGCTAACCCAACTCGCCAACCTGAGATTCGCCCGACTCGCGAAGAGTTTAGGAACCATAGTGATAATGTATAAACCCAAGTACATTGTCTGAGCTACATCCAAATTCCTCACATCCCTTCAAGAGAACAAAGTTATTGACACGATGTGCCTCTATTTCACTTAGCGAGTTTCTTGATTCATTCAGTGAAACCTTTCCAATGTGATGAATAGAGTTCTGTAAACTAAAAGCTGAATAGAACCACACTGTCCTTTGCTTCAAGAAATCTGATTTAATCATCAACCAAACTCAACCAAACATTGTTCTCTTATTAACATGGGTGATAATCAAAGTTCCCAGACTCAACCCTAGGTCTAACTCGGCAAGGGTAACTCAACTTGTGAACTAGCTCGGACTTGGCAGTGGCTCAGCAAACAGACAAAACCCTTGAATTTTTTATGAAATTTTACCCTTGCCTTCATCCTTTTGCCATCATATATTGAAATTGGCATGACTGACCCAGCTCACCGACCTGAACCCGACAGGGCTAACCCAACTCGCCGACCTAAGATTCGCCCGACTCGCGAAGAGTCTAGGAACCATAGTGATAATGTATAAAACCCAAGTACATTGTCTGAGCTACATCCAAATTCCTCACATCCCTTCAAGAAAACAAAGTTATTGACACGATGTGCCTCTATTTCACTTAGCGAGTTTCTTGATTCATTCAGTGAAACCTTTCCAATGTGATGAATAGAGTCCTGTAAACTAAAAGCTGAATAGAACCACACTGTCCTTTGCTTCAAGAAATCTGATTTAATCATCAACCAAACTCACCACAAGTTTTAAGAAAAAAATTTAGTAGCCATAGACAAACTTTTACAAAACTTCTAGATAACTCAATCAAGAATTCATATTGTTGGTTTTTTCATTAATGATCCTTGCTTATAGACTTTTATCTCAAAGTGCTCAATCACTTTACTCGTGGCTAATTTGTATCTCATGGTTTTGGCCACATGCTCACATGCGTTGACGGTTTGGATGTGGAATGTTGTGTGCACCAGCAATTTGATCCGACTTTATGGTTGTTATCTATGGGTAAAGTGTTGTAGTAAAAAGATAGGTAAATATATTGAGTCAAATCTTAGCTAATCAATGAATCATGAATTGCGAATTATTCATGTAGTCAGTAGTACACTACCCCTTTTGTGATGAAAGGAAAAAAGTGAAAGATTTTGTTTTTAAGACTAATCTCACTACTTTCATGTCCTGAATTCTCCTTACAGAAGAGATAAGTCATTAAATTAATCTCAAGCTTGAGTAGTAATGTGAACAGTATTGTGAATATTTTTGTTCAATTGGTACTTCAATCAAACACATAATCACAACCTCCATAGTATTGAAAATTGCCAGAGAATAGCTCTTCCAAGTTGCATCTTCCACAAGTAAGTCTTTCTGTTTCACCAGGTATTCCTTACTCATTAGTCTTCTGAGTGTCTGCAACCTAGTTTCAATAATGGCTTCCAGAATCAGAATCAACTTCCCTTCTTCATCTAATAGTGGCAGCACTATAAGAGTTGCATCATGTCCCAAAGCTTTCTTCAAACGCGAAACATGAACAATGTTATGCACCCTACTGCTAACAGGTACTCCAATTCATATGCCACTTTTCCCAACTCTCCTTATAATTCGGAAGGGACCATAAAAACTGGGCTTGATTTTTTTCGTCCCACTTCTTTTAAGTGATGAGTCCTGATAGGACTGCAATCTCAAGTGTACCAAATCATCCACCTGAAAGTGTCTCTAAACTCTATGCTGGTCTGCATACTGCTTTTCCTGATTCTTCACTTGTTGGATGGTTTCTTTCAAGGATTTCACAATGTCTTGACTCTGCTGCAATAAATCTTTGGCTTTGGGTACTCTGTCTCCTAAAAAAAAATCTATAAAGCTTGGTGGTTGGAACCCATAGAGAGCCATGAATGGAGACACTTTGATTGACATATGGTATGTGCAGTCATAGCAACACTCACTCAAATGTGGGTATTCAGCCCATGCTTTCTACTGCCCTAAATGTAATTCCTTAAATAACCTTCCACCTACTTGTTGACTATTTCTGTTTGACCATCGATTTGTGGATGGTAGCTTGTGCTGGGAGAAAGTATTGTTTCACACAATTTGAACAGATCCTGCCAAAACAAACTCATAAACTTCCTATCCCTGTCAATCACTACATTCTGAGACAACCCATGAAGTCTAAAAATTTCCTTGACAAACAAATCTGTCACCTGGATTGTTGTCAACACTGCTGAAATTGCAAAACAATGAGCAAATTTGGGTAACCTGACAACTATAACATACATGCAATTTTTTCCTTGGAGAGTAGGCAATCCGATGATAAAATCCATTTTTGAGTCCTTTCCAACTAATCCTCTCCATAACTTGCATGTAAGTCTTAAAAAAGACAAAATGGTCAGTCATAGGAATATCATGAAAGGATTTATAACCACCTCTTTGAACTTGGAACTAGGCACCAAGAAAATTCTACCTTTATAGAAGAGTACATTTTGAACCATGTACCAGTTGTAATGTGTGGCACCCTCCAATAAGCTAGAAGACCATGAGTCCTTTGCATATTCAGCAACTATTTTCTCTTTCCAATCTGTTGTAATCTCAACCAAAGAACCTAAATGTGGTCTCCTATACAAAGCATCAGCCACCATATTTCCTTTTCCTTTGACATAAACTATGTCAAAATCATAAGCCTGCAAATTACTCACCCACTTTTGTTGTCTTTCACTCAAGTCTTGTTGATTCAAAAAACATTTGAGACTATAATGATCAATTTTAAATATGAATTTTCCTCCCACAAGACAAGGTCTGAATTTTACTAATGCATGCATTAACATTTCCTTTTCATAAACTAAATAACTCCTTTCAGCTCCTCTCAACTTCCTACTTTCATAGGCAATGGGATGTTTGTTTTGCATTAGGACAGTGCCTATCTTTAACCTGATGCATCACATTCAAGCTCAAAAGATGGAATAATATAAGGAATTGCTAATATGGGACGTGCTCATTAGGGGCTCAAATTGATCTAAGTTTTCCTATGCTTTTTCAAACATGCAAAAGCCTCCTTTCTGGACAGATCAGTCACTAGAGCAACATGTGAAAACCTATTACAAATCTTCTATAAACTCCACACAATCCAAAATAAATCGATAAGTTGTGACAACTTTGTAAAAGGTCAATCAATAATTGCCTCAATTTTTCAGGATCAACACTAACTCTTTTGGACTCTTCGAGCAGATTTTATGGCAAAGGTATATTTTGCTAACCCAAATTCACATTTTGATTCTTTATTATACAATGATTCTCTCTCAAGAATACTAAGCACTTCTTCCTAGTGCAGCAAGTGCACTTTCCATGTCCTACTATAAATCAAAATGTCATCAAAAGTTATAAGGACAAACTTATGCAGCGTAATATCCCAAATTAGATATTTGCCCCAAATCCCTCAAACATATTTCAGAAATTTAAACTGATAAATGTATGCAATAGATTTCAGATTTGCTCATAAATACCAAAAATACTCAGATACAAATATAATCTCAGAAATGTCAATGCATTTCAATCCTCAGCAATACAATAACCAAATCCAATCATAAACACAGAAAACTATAACCGGATTGGATAATATGAAATAAAAATTCAAAGAACAATGAGATACGAGTGTGATGCCTCAAGCAGACAATGGGTTTCCAAACACTGCCTCCAAGCTTGTGGGTTTCTATCCTCTCAACTACTAAAAGTTGAAGCTTTTGAAAACTCTCCAAGAAAGAAAATCAAACCCAAGTCAGTAAACCAAGTATGTTGCAAATGAGCTTTCTTTCCTCTAATAAGCCCAACCTAATGGCTCTTCATATTCCTTTCTCTACTTATTTATTTCGTTTAAAAATAGCCTTTTTCCCACTTAAGAAGAAATAAAGTGCTCATATAATAATAAAGTGACACAATAGTATGAGCTTATGTTTTAAAGTCGCTTTATTAATAAACCATTAATCTTTCGGCATTTAAAATTACAGAGCAAATGAACTCAAATAAACATCAGTGATAACTAGTCCCAAAGGTCTCGGTGAGATGCTCCCAGTCCAATACTAAAATACCAAGAAGATTGTACCTGTCTACTTCCTATAAATACAAAGTATCTAGAAACCCCACAGAAACGACTCTAATGGGTCATAAATTGGAACTATTAGGCCAAAATTCAGCCTGATCCCTGAAAATCCTAGTTCACCCACGAGACCGAGGCAAAATGACTAACAACGCATCAAGATTTAGTGGCCGAGAAAAGGGGACACTATAGTCCTTCCTTTCCAAAGATTGCTTGCTCTCAAGCAATCTGCATCCATCTACTGAAACCAAATGCATGGATCCCATAGCCTTGTGACTGATGCTTTTCCCATCTATTATGCTATATAGTCGTAAACATTTGCAATCCTAGAGTTGTAAAGCAACTCGACATGAACCAAAACAACAATCAATTGAATGCCAAGATCCCAAAACATCTCATGTGCATACTCAGTTTGGACAATCTGTCATTAACTGTTATCATAAAAGAAAATTTTCTCTATCCAACTGAACACATCACTCTAGCTGTAACCACCAACACATCTAATGTTAATCGATGGTAGAAGCTCAGCAATATGCCAACCTCTAATGAGAATAATACAAAATAAAGTTCTACACCTAGCTCCCTAATGCATAACAGTCCATGGGAATGCTCTACATGGATCCCAAGCGAAAACCTATGTGATGTCCCTGATATCACCAACTATTGTAATACCCACATTGATGGAAATTATAATTCCTGCTAAACTGGCATAATTACCAAGCCACCATGTTGTAAATGGTGGATTAACCCAACAATAGGTGTCATAGGAGGGAACATCATAGAAGAGAGCAGCTTGAAAAGCCAACCTGTCTTACCTTCCTCAACTGCACAAGGATATATCATACCAACTATCCAAATCTTGCACATGAGAGTAATCCATCAAAATAAAAATGCGCCCAGAAGATAAATGAGCTCCTGTCACTCAACTCTAACCTCATTTTCACCATTTTAGAAGTAGTGAAGCCAATCTATGGAACCCACACAAACTACAATTCTAACTTTTTCAATACTTAAGTCCTAAAGAAAATTGCTCTCACATCCATCGCCTATGAGGAGATCCAAATTGGTGAAGGTATCTACAATTCCACAACTATATCCAATCTCTGCTAGACTTCTACAGATGTGCTAGCTCTGCAAGTAAACCAACTTGCTGCAACTAACACCATAATCACCCTATAACCTTATATAAGTATGAGACCTTTGTGATATAGAAGTAACCAACTCTCTCAAATACATAGCAGTATGATAAAAAGTTGACCGGTGTCCCTACAAGTAATCTCTCATAATCACTTGAGTTAGATACTTGGGACCGCTAGTCCCATCTTCTGAAGATGGCAGACCTCCATCCCGCAATGGACAATACAATCTTTAAGCCAATCCACACGTGCCTCATCAAGTCCTCCACGTTTTGATCACAAGAAAAATGATGAGCACTCCTTTCTATATGGTCACAGTAAAGAACTTGAACCTCGATCAATGGCTCATCACTAAGCCACAACTGCCTACTAAATGTAGATGAATCATATTCATCTTGATCAACCCTCATGCTATCATCACTAACAACCTCCTCAATTGTTACATCTGAATATTGAGCTACAGTAGAGCGTGACAAATTGAGCTCAACAAATTTGGTATTTAGCTATACTTGAAGTGCCACTAAGGTGTCCTCTAGGGTGTTCTTGGCAATCCTGGTCCCATAGGTACATGTACAAGCTTCTTCTTTCTTTTTCCTCAATGCTTCTAAATAAATTTGTGTTAGGTCAAAGAGATGATCACAATCTGAAAGGTGTAGATAATCTGATTTCATAGTTTTCAAACATTGGATAATTAACAATTGTGAAAATTTCTCTTTGAATCCCCTTTGTTTTCCCTCCATTGGTTCCTTCCAAATGTGTTTTTCAAACATGCCATATATGTCATCAAAATGTGATAAAGTGACATAATTTTACCTTCAAATACTTTCATTTGACTCTCCAAATTAGGTGAGCTAGTAAGTGCATGAGAAAGTCAAATGCACATGAGGTGGGACAATAGTGGGACAATACATTTCATCACACATCAAAGTTGTGAATATAATTGTCCATATCCAACAGTGCATTGGAAATAGGGACAGCATTATGGTCAAGAACAAATCCATCATAAGAAGAACTGACACCAAATGTAGGGACTATTAAACCTGAACCAAAGTAAGCATAAGCACTCACATAAGATGAGGAGTCATCATCATTGGCTGATTGGTCAATTTCCTCACATGGGCTATCAACATGTCCATTAAGGGCACTAGTGTAAGAAGCCCCATAAGATACCTCTACCCCCAAACTACCTATCAATAAACTTGTGCAATCACTGATAGTTAGTTGTTCTTTTTCCAAACCACTTGTAACCTGTGTAGTGCATCTCTCACTTATTTTGTTCACTTGCAGGCTGATCATTAAATGTTGAAAAAACCCCATACAGATTTTTGCACCTATCTAGTGCAAGTAGATCCCTAGACAACTCATGGTAGATCCATGTAATCAATGAGGGATAAATCTTTCTAAATCTGTAGAGAGAGTTTGTTATACTCATCATACTTGTCAAGTATTTCTATTTTTTATCGGGTCATCAATTTTGGGCTAACTGTTGATGTATCTTAACAAGATCTTTCCTGACTATTTCCAGGTCATGTGTCTTTCCCATAGCTAGATATCACTAGACCCAAAACTTCCCTTTCAGAATTGTAGACAGTTGATGTGTTGAGACCTCCAATACCACTGTAATGGCTGTCCATAGTAACACTAACTTATCGCAAGCTTAGTCACCAATTTATCTCTCAAACATTTTGTCATTAGTTATCTACTACTGTTATAGTGGTGTTGCAAGGAAGGCTTGTTGGAAGTTGACAACGCCATTACTCTAGGCATGAAGGATGTCTTTCAGTATACTCAGATTTCTCTCAACAATAGATAATACATTACTACTTTGAATTTCAAAAATCTAACTCAAATCTATATTCTTGAATGAAAAGCTGGTCCAAAATATTCCACTTATCCTTCACAAGCCCCTCTCAGTATTCTGCCCCACTGTCAATATCATTAATACTAGCATCCACTTCAACTTCCCAATCTGAGCTAAAGTCTGAGGTGTGGTACTGGATTCATGTGTGCAACTGTAACAAACATAGACTCCAAATTATTGAAAAGCAATATTTGTTTACCAACTATCAACCACATATAGGAAGGAGAAAGTGATCACAATTGTATTGATGAGTATAGACAGAAGAGACTCCAGCTGTTCAAATATTCCTCAACATATGCTGACTAGAAGATCAAGATAAAATATCCCATTTTCTTATCAAGTATTTTGTCAACAGTTATCAGTTTCATATCCCCTTTTCAAAATTATAGCCCAATTTAGTTAAATAGATGACATATTCCACTTTGGACATCTTAACAAATAGTCTGCTTGCAAATTCAATTGTAGAGTTTAGAGTTGCTGAAATAATGTTGATCAATGAGAATGTTTATATCGAACTATTTTGAATTAATTTGTATCGGTAGCTGGAGCAGTTATATCAGGCAGTACAGTCAAAAAGTAAAACATGACTATATATTGAGTCTTCTTGCATCAAGTGCCCAGCTTGTGTTATACTCAGAAGCCAATAGAAAGTTAAATACAAATGTGACCCTTTTTTATCTAGATCACTAAAAGCATAATGTTCAGATGGCCAGCTTCAAATTATCATACCAGATCCCTCTACTCCATCACAGCTTAGAACAGGAAATTATGATCCCACCCTTAAGGTCTCACTTTTGATGGAGAATTGTAGTTGACAAGTTCAGACAAATACTCAGTGATTCTTGCTGTATGAACTCAACTGGTCATACACCTGATCAAATATCAAGTCCGGAATTCACGTCTTGTGTGGTGTCATCTCCTTCTATTGCTTGACTCGTTTTTTCTACAAGGGTTTACACATATGTAACTGTGTTCGCAAGAAACACCAATTATTGGTATATGCCAGGAGACGTCCACTATATCTTAGGAAATTGAACTCTGGATCAACCTACAAATTCAACGTGTAGAACAAACAGATGATTCTAGCGAATGAAATGGGATCCTTTGTTCCAGCTAGGAATACTTGACAACCCGAACCATTACATAATTCTCATAATCATCGATTCCTATCATCTTTGTACCTCATGCTCCACACAAACATAGCACAGGTAATATTAATTTACTCATGGTAAAATCATTGGGATACACAAAGGTTCATATATAAGTTGAAGGTGATTATTGAGACATTCACAGGAGAAGTCTATAATGGATGTATCACGTATGTGTTACCCCAAAGGAGTGCCATAATTTACGGTATTACTGTTTCCAAACTTTAGTGCCAGCTTCAAATAATTTTCAAGCTTCCAATATTTATTATTTGCCCAACATCTGAAGATGGTCAGCTGAATATTCACGGCAATAAAATTTTCTATCAGCCAATTAAAATATAAACTTTAATGTTCACAACACAATCTTTACAAAATTTTAATGTCTGTCACAAATAATAATGACCAAATACAAAGGTATTGCCCTCAACTTGAATCAGACCCACCAAAGTTATAAACAGAAGCAATATGTATATTTCCAAAAAAAAATTGTCACACTTCTATCTTTCGGCAGCCTCAAAAATGTATTCATTCAGCAACTACACAGAGAAATTCCAAGCCCCACAAGAACATTTAAGCTAAGATACTGATTCATCCTAGGCGGCAGAGGCTTCTGCATCGGAGACGGACAGATGCAGGATGCATCCGGAAGCTCTGCGGATGCTGGTTGGATGCATCTGGAAGCTAGTCTCCCGGATGCGTCTAGAAGCCAGAGACCAGCTTCCAAACGCATCCGAGAGCCTGCGGCTAGCTTCCGGCCAACATCCGCAAGGCTTTCGGACACATCCAGGAGCATCCGTAGGCCCAACAAGCATTAAAACCAAAAAAAAACTATTAAAAACATTTTCTATGACTTAAGTTGCCATTTAAACATGTGCTATAATTACTTTTTTGGGTTTTTTTCTATGAAACACTAAAACGACCCTAAAGGTGAATATTGAAGCATTCACAACTCATTTTAGAACTTTGTTTGCACCTACAACCACTTCTCATTTGGTCTCTAGTTTTCATTGTCATTGTGAAGCCAAGTTCAGCATTTTCGAAGAGGGAGAGATAGCTTTCTCAAAAGAGTTTAAACCATTCGAGGTAAGTGATCAATCCCATTCTTGAGTATTTTAATGAAATTTTTTGAGTTTTTGATGATTTTTTTCAAGTTCTTGAAGATTTTTTCAAATTTTTTTTTTTGAAAGATATGTAGAAGCAACTTTGTATCTATTTTAATAGATTTTTCTCACTTCTTTCCACTTGTATGCATGATGTTCATAGTTGTTAGGACCTAATTGAAATTTATTTATTTTCTTATAGAATAGGTTGCAAAAAATTAGGCAAGAATGGATACTGGTGGTAGTGCTAGTCAAAGTTCAGTGGGGGGCCAAGGAGGGGAAGGGATTGATAATTTCAAAATTGATATAGGTTCTCCTTTGTGGAGACATACAACACAGATATCATAGGTTTCAGGATGTGGCTCATACTATTGGAAGTGCAATTATTGTCAAAATAACAAAAGAAAACCATTCAATAGCTCATATTCCTAAGTGAAGCTTCATTTTATGGGCCCTGTTGGCAAAGGATTTGGAATGTGCAAAGGTAAAAATGGTATTGGGATGACTAGTGTAGAAATCCTTTCATTTGTAAGAGAACAAGAAGTTGTCGATGCATTGATCAATAGATCAAAAAAAAGCTACTATCAAAGTCCTTCCTCAAAGAGCAAGCTGCATGCACCCACTGAACCAATTTCATCCTCCCAACACCCATTCTTGGAAGTACCTGTGCTAGGAGAGGATGAGGAAGAAGTGGGAATTTCAACCCGCAAAAGAAGCCCATTGCACACTGCATTTAAATTGGAGGCAAGAGACCGCGCTGATGAAGCTATTGCACATTGCCTCTATGTGAATGGGCTTCCTTTCAACTTGGTGAGATCGCCATATTGGAAGGAAATAGTGGCAGCAATCAAAGAATCACCAGTTGACTACACAAGCCCGGGATATGAAAAGGTGTGTACAACTCTATTGCAACAAGAGAAGACACATATAGAGAAAGACCTTCAACCAATCCAAAAATCTTGGAAAACATCGGGTCTAACTATTGTGTCAGATGGTTGGAAGGATACAAGAAACCAACCACTGATTAATGTGATTGCAATTTCCCCCAAAAGGGCAATGTTTTTGAAGGCTATTGATTGTGAGGGGCAAGTGAAGGATTTCGAATTCATTTCTAGAATTCTCATCGAGGCCATCGAGAAGGTGGGTAGTGAGAATGTGGTATAGGAGGTCACAAGCAATGCCAAAAATTGCAAGGGTGCAGGTGCTTAAGTTGAGAGTCGATATGAGCATATTTTTTGGACCCCATGCACTATTCACTCCCTTAACTTGATCATGCAGAGGATTGGCACTAAAGTAGACTGGGTGAAGAAAATATATGAAGAGGGGGAGGACATACAGATGTTTGTGACCAACCACCACATGTCACAATCCATTTTTAGAACATACTCCAAATTGGAGTTGCTGAAGGTAAATTAATTTTTTTAAATTACTAAGTTTCATGGTTTTGTAATTTAGTTAAAAATTAAAATTTATAATTATATTGTCAATAGACATATTGTTAACTTGCTTAGGTTGTTGAGACCCGTTTTGCATCTCATACAATTGTTATGAGATGACTCCTCAAGGTAAAAGATGAATTAAGTCAAATGGTCATATGTAATCAATGGGGCATATGGAAGATCTCAAATTCAGAAAGAGCACAAAGGATCAAGGATTTGATCTTAAATGAGAGTTGGTGGGCTCATGTGGCATATGCATTGGCTTTTACCGAGCCCATCAGGACTATGCTTCGTTTTGTTGATATAGATACACCTTGCTTAGGGGATGTGTATGATGGCATGGACACCATGGTTGAGAAGGTAAAACATTCTATACAAGCACATGAGTGTGACTCCACACAATGCGAAGCCTTATGCAAACAATTGCAAGCAATTATCAACCATCGTTGGAATAAGATGACTACCCCATTGCACCTCCTTGCATATGCCTTATCTCCTAGGTACTATAGTGAGGAGGTATTTGGTATGCTAGGTAGAGTGGCACCATTTGCGGATGAGAAGGTTGCTGAGGGGTGCCACAAAGCTCTTACAAGACTCTTCCCACTGGAAGAAATGAATGAAAAAGTGAGGGAAGAAATTGGGTTGTTTGCTTCAAGGTTAAGGGATTCTCCATTTGCACTAAAGGACCAAAACAGAATAGGAGCTATCACATGGTGGTACATGTATGGTCAACCTTTCAAGCATCTTCAACCTCTTGCAATCAAGGTCCTATCACAAGTAAATTTTTTATTTTGTTTTGTAAATTTGTTTTAAACTTTTATGTTTACACTTGCATTCTAGAATTTTGTGTTTCACACATTCTTTAAAATTCATTTGTATGTTTTGTGACAACTATCTAGGTTGCTAGTTCTTCTACTGCTGAAAGGAATTGGAGTACACACTCCTTTATCCATTCAGTGAAGCGCAACCGGTTGGGCTCCAAGAAAGCTGAGGACTTGGTCTTTGTCCACACCAACTTGCGTCTTTTGTCGCGTAAGAATGATCATTACAAGGAAGGGGCAACAAAGCTTTGGGATGTAGCCCTTGAGTGTGCAGATTTGGATGCAATACTTCATGATCTTATTACAATTGGAGACGTTGATGATGATAGTGTGGCATGTGGTGTATCCAACATAAGTGGAACCATTCTTGGTTCAAATGATCTTTCAGCAGTTGGAGATGATGATGAGAATGTGGATTTTGTTGCGAATCCCTATGATTCAAAGTCAAACTCTGATTGATTGAATCTTCAAACTTCAATCAGTAACTATGTTCTTATTTTGTTGGAATCTTGAACATGACCTATTTGAACTTATTGTTTAAGACTAAAGAATAATGTTGGACAAGCACATATTGATATTGATATATCATATGAATTTTGAAATATCTTGAATTTTGATAAAGGGTTAAGTATCATAGATTCATAGTCATATTATCAAATGATTTGTTTTGTATATTTCTTGCATTTCTTTGCATATATTTTTTTATTAGTATATTTGATATTTCTTGCATTTCTTTGCATATTATATATATATACACGTTTCCTCCCGTATCCGCATCCAAAAAAAATCCCCACATCCCGTATCTACTTCCAGAATCCGCTTCAGAATCCACATCCAAATCAGTAACTTAGCATTTAAGCTATATATCAGGTCATTAGTTTCCATGTGCTTAACAATACTCTCTTTGAATATTAAATTGCCACATTTGCAAAAACCGATAATTTAAATCCTTCACAATCAAAACATCATTGTCAATAATATAAATATATATTCTCTGCACATTACAAATGTTAGTGGCGATATAGTTTTCCTATATAAATAAACTTCATTCTCTAGTATCCTCCATTGTATTCAAATGATTCCAATTAAAGTGCCCAACCTCAATACAGTGAATATACTTCTGATAAAACCCTTCTAAGTAAATTTTCTGAAAAAGTTTCACAGGCTGGCATAAAAACCAGCTCAAATAACACTGTAATATCCCCAATCAGGTATTTGCCCCAAATTTCTCAAATATATTTCTGAAGTATTAAACTGATAAATTTATGCAATAGATTTCAGATTTCAACAACATAAATACCAAAAATACTTAGATAAAAATGTAATCTAACAAATGTACATTTCAATCCTCAGCAGTACAATAACCAAATCCAATTGTAAACACAGAAAACTACAGTTGGATTGGATAATATGAAATAAAGCTTTAAAACACAAGTGAGATACTCTTGAATAATATCACACATTTATTTTAAGGACTGTGCAACACTACTATTTAGAAATACCAGAATTACCAAAGCAAATCAAATAATATAAATAGATTTGCTCAAGACTGTGAATTGTTTATCTATGGGAAAAAGCTACATGCACTTGTGAGGTTTCTGGAGATGAATCGGCTATATAATATGTATTTCCAATAAACTGTAACTTCTATTTTGAAAATATCTAAAGATTCTGAACTAAAACCCAACATAAATTAGAACGGATAAAGACTAATCAAATTCACATGATAACAAATGAACTAAACTACAAGCAATGTTAATCAATTTCTACCTGATCAACTAGTCGTGTAAGCAATGCAACTCGCAATTCACAGCCCCCAGCAGAAGAAACTTGTCTGTATGCCTCAATAATTCGATCAAATGCCATTCTGCTTAATGAACTTTGTTGCTCTTCACTTAAATTTCTAACTGGCGGTGTCACTGCAAATGTGGTATATGTATTTACAGACATGGCTGGAATTGGAACTGAAGTTCTTTTGGGCTCTGAAATGAGAGTTCCTGGTATGGCAGGCCCACAAGTTTTGATTTCTGACTGCTTAGGCAGAGAAGTTTCTTGCATTTCTTTGTTTTTAGATCCAGTCAAAATAATATTTTGTGTGGATGTCAGGGGTGGTGATGATGAAATGCTACTTCTATCCACAGTCTCCATCTTTAAGTCAATTGAGATATGATCATTTAGGCCTGGAATGATATTCTGCAGTCCTTCATTTTGGTCTTTCCTTTGTATAGCAATCAAATTTTCACATTCAATCATGGGCCCTTGAACCTTTGAGGCGTTTACCTCCATTCCTGAATCAAATGGGAAGGCACTTGTGTCCCCCATGCTAACAGATGCTAAAGATACAGGAACTGGAAATGTCATATGTTGTGTACCTATCAAACCAGAGCCCTTAAACAAATCCAAATTAATTAAGCCTGTTAGCTACAATCAGTCGAAAGAGCATAGGCACACACAGAATTAAATGACTAAATAAAAGTTCTATATAATTAAAATTCAAACTATTAGCATCACAACTTGTTTAACAATGCCAGCCAATAATAATAATAAGCTATTTACTCAATAGGAAAAGAATACCCTTTGAGAAGCAAATTGCTGAGAAACAGTAATTTCTACTTCAGATGGTGGTGTGCTCTTGGGGAGTTGTGATGTCATCATCATTGGAATTGGTGTTTGAGAAATGGAGTTTGAAAGTGCCATTAATTGTGATAAAATATTCAATGATGGCACTCCCTGAGACGCATTCCCTATAAGCTCGTGATCACTAGCATCCTCGGTTGGAGGAGTTGATGGCAAATTATGCATGTTAGCTATGACCACCTCAGCTAACAAATCTGTTGGAATTCTTGCAATCAGAATTTCTAGGGATTCAACAGCCCTGTCTCCTTGTGCAACTATTGCCCCAAACATTGCAACCAATTGTTGAACTGGGGTCATTTCAGGCCCATTCACCAAGCTCCCAGTACCATTCCCATTCGAAATGGAACTTTCATTGATTACATCACCTCCAGATTGGAGATGCTGTTGAGCTGGAGAATTATGTCGAACTCGCTTTCCTGGCTTGTCATCTACAGTTGCCTGATTACCAGCTTCTTGCACCAAACCCCTCTTCCTACCTGTCTCCACTGATACAAGACTATAAGGTTGACTCGGTGGCTCCTGTACCTGTAGGAAGAAAAAAGCTCAAAATTTTGAAGAATTTCTTTGAAGTCAAGAGATTGCAGTATTTTCTAAAAATACAATATTACAAACAGACAAACTCAAAAAAGAAAAAGAAAAGATTCCAAGAATTACAATCATTACAGATGATGCTTCGTATTTGGAGTTCTCGAAATTCTTAGTCATCTTCTCAACCTGACGGAGAGCTTGTTCAGCTAAATCCCCAGAATTCATTGCTCTCAGGGCACCTACCAAGCGATCACGCCACTGTGTATCACCATAACATAAAAAAGAAAACAACCATCACATGGATCAGAAAATTATTGAATCCGCACATGAACATCAACAGAAGATGTTATTTGTGTTTGAGTGTGTAAGTTTAGAAGTGTACATGCACTACTGCATGTATATGTATATTCTATAGTATGGTAGCAGTACAAGCAACCTCAGATGTAGATTTGTCAAGATGAAGACCACATAAACTATATTACTCTTTTGATTTGATCATTGTTCATTGTCCATTAGCCCTAAAGGAGGAAATTCATCGTTACCATCCATGCTAAAAAAGTATAAGCACTAAAGCACGATGCTTAATAAGTTTAAATTCGAATATAGCCATCTAGAACATAGATTTTCGTATCCAGCTAAAAGTTGTTTCACTCAGTCCAAATCAAACATAAAGGAATTAAAAGGTAGGGAAACATATATGTTCTAGCATTATCCGAATCACTGCTTGTGAGATATTGGAATTAATTTTTATCATTTTCTAAAAATTAAACAGTATTTAAATTAAATATTGTAAATTGCATTTCATTATTTTCCATATACTAAAGAGTAATTCTGATTGTGCAATGTTTGAAAACTGTTAGCAAAAAAATTGCTGATATGTTTCTCAACTTTTAAGCATCTCTTATAGTCTACATTTGGACTTTTGTTCTTTAGTGGAATAGAATAGCATATTATCAGCAGTATGTAATCACCCAAAAATTATTTTCAACATTTTCAATCTCTATACTAGACTGCAATCTATGCTTAATCAATTTTGCATAATTTTTAAGCAATTATCCTCGATCAAATCATCTCAAAAATACTTTTATCTTTCTTACCTTATATTTGACCACCTTATCCTAAGTCTTATTTAATCAAAAGAACTTGTCCCCTTGAAATTAAATAAAGTCCCCAATCCCACTTTATTCCTATGTACACATAAATACATTTTCCTATTTTAAAAATAAAAAGAAAAAGGGATTTTGTCTACACATGGAGGCACACTTTCTTATGTGAGAGGAATCTTTAATTTTTTAAATAACTTCAATCTCCTCCACACATCTTTTGCCAAACTCAACATGAGATTAATCTTCTAGCGCAGATTTCACCTATTAATCTCTATCGTCCATTTTTCTTTATAAGGAAGCTCTCTCCTCACTCTCAAATATCCATCTAGAGTTCATGCCACTTTTCATCTTCAAGTCTTCTTAGATCTTAGAATCTTGCATCTTGGTGACTTTGGCATCTTAGGAGCTCTCATCTTGCATCTTGCATCCATGGTAGATCATCATGATATTGTTACTTTATCATTTGATTTCTTGAGCAATAGTTCAGATCTTGAATTGTCATTTAGCTTAGTTTTCTTTATCTTATCTCTTGCATCTCATCCTAGATTACTTTGCATTGCATCTTCATTTGAATCTCCCATTCTAAGGTGCACCTTGCAAAGGTATCCTATCTTAGGCTCATTTAAGAGCCACCATCATATCACTTAGATTCTTGCACATCATTAATAGAGAGCTATAGGGCGCCATTCAAGACTCCATTTCCCTTAGATATCTTGGATAGAAGGGTTTATAGAAGTGTGCCTACTTTTGAGCGAACACTAGTAAACAACAATGAAATGTAGAATTTTCATGCCAAAAGACTATACAATGAATATAAGAAACTAAGGTTATGACTAAAGGTGAACCATTGATTATAAGTTTTCGAAGTGATAATATATTTTAATCCACTCAATCAAATGTCTCTGGGACCTCAACCAAAACAAGGTGACTTGACAATAACAGTGCTAAACACAAAAATACTCTTGAACTTCTTGAACCATTGTAATATATCCTTTCATTCACTTGAAGAGAAATAAAACCAATAAACCAATGTTAGAGGAGCAAAACTAACAAAATAAATGCATAGAAAAGAAATAATGGCACACTCACAATAACAAAGGAATTTAGTCTAGGAAGCCCTATAAGAAAAAATACAGCAAAAGGTACCTTCACTTTTCATTTTAACTTGCTAAATCACTACACAATAAGATATTTTACGCTTGCTCAACACTAAAACTTGGGTAAGTGCTAATAGGCATCGCAGTATTACAATACATTTGGAAACTATATCCTCAAAAATCATTGTAAGAGCCTAAATAGAACTCAGGGATCCCATCTCCAAACCCCAACATGGGGAGTTGACAAGGCGACATACTCCCTTGCAGACATAGTGCTTTAAATGCACTAGTTGTGATTAGATGTACAACCTGAGAGATATAAAACATGTGAAGTACACAACACATATGTGACAAAAATCCCACACGGATACTACCATATTCTCCAAATTCGTAATGGTCCACTTATCTTCTACACCTTATTATAAAAAGGTCTATAATACTACCAAGGGCACAAAGGCTCAAGTGGATTCCAAGTAGATTTGTCATCAAACTTTCAAAACATGTGGCTTGTAAATACAAAAGATGAGTTTTAAAAAAAATTATTTGATTTTGAGCATAAGTACTCAAATTTCTGATATTTGATATAATCAAATGCCAAATAAATGCAATAATGTAGTTAAAAAGCAAAAAAACTCCTACATGAGTAGCCACCAGCCCCATATACTCCCTAGTTGAAGCAATGCTTCAAATGCACAAGTTGTTATTAGATACAAAGTACAATCACATATCTGACAAGAATCCCAAATAGACATTAACCTATTTTCCAAAATAGTGCTGGTCCACATCTATTTCATACCATATAAAAAAAGATGTTAGCCCCAAATGATAATTTTGTTATTGTATGTAGAAGAGTCATATCAATTGTTATGTTATCATTGATGTCAAGCCTTAATAGGTGAGACATTATGCTAATTCGGTAGACTACCAAATCAATTGATTGATGAAGAGGATTTTATTGATGAAAAGGATTTCAAGAAAGCATGATGATGAAAGAGATGATAAGTATGGTATTCAATGGGTACTTGAATGAGTTGGACTATGACAGTATAATGTTGGTTTGATTGTTTTACAATCATGTAATGGTGCGATTAAGTGGTGAAGATCATGTATATGCAGGACAGTTTACACAGTGAAAGAAGGAATACAATATTAACCGAGCTACTATAGTTGTAATCAAGTGCTTGGCAGTGATCAATTAAAGTTTAGTGTTAACCAAGTAATTTTAGTTGTAACCGAGTGATGTATAGCCCGAGTAAAGTTGTAATGTTCACCGAGTGAAGAACAAAATGAGAGATTAATCTAAGGCCGACTTTTGATGAAAATTAAGAATGTTTGAGAATTTCAATGGATAAATTTAAAGTTAGTTATAAGATCTACCGCTGGAGAAATGTAATGATGATCTGATCAAGGAGATTTAATAGAATGGAGATGAGCACAAATTTTAAGGTGTAACTATTTTCCGAGTGACTAAATTCATTGACTCTGAGATCTAAAATCGTGATTAAGCGGCAAAATCTAGAAGAGTCTGGTATGGCGAAGTTACCTATTTAAGGAGATGAACGGGATTGTTTTTGGTTGTTGATTGTTCATTGTTTGTTGTTGTTATGCGAAGTAAAGGAAGAAGAAGATAGAAGTTGAACTGAGTTGGATAGAAGTGCAAAGATCAAGCAAGAGGAAGTATTAAGTGATAGTGTGAGTGTGTGAGTGTGTCAATCAGCCAATAAGAGATTATAAGGAAGAAACTGAGTGAAGTAGAGATCTGAACAAGCAAGGTAGTGTTAAACCTAGAAGATCACTTGACTATTACTTTCTTGCAATTGTAGCAGATAAAATCTCTTAACCGAGTGGACCTAACAAGTTTTTGAAATCCTATATGGTAGCATCGATTAGTGATGTTTAAGTTCCTTTGGAGCAGGCCACTCTTTAGAAATGTCAAAGAGAGATAAGGTCTAGATGATCTTTGGTTAAAATCCTCTAACCAGGTCACACTAAAAATGTGCATGTAACCTTTAACATGGTTGGTTCTTAGCAGAGCTCACTTCAGAAGAGTGAAATATTTGAGTTGTCAGTTCCCAGGTGGTTTTTCCCTTTACAGAGTATCCACGTTAAATAGCTATGTAAAATGTGTGAATGTTTATGTTGCAAAGTTTATTTTCATATTATTTGTTTAATGTTGCAACTCGGTATAAGCTAAGTGATTACTCTAATGCTCGGTGTAAGTAAGAACGGTGAGATAACAGTTTGAAGTGAAGTTGTTATATGTATGATTTAAGAAGTTGAATGTGCTTACCAAGTTATTGATATGAAAGTTTATGAAGTTTGAATTGGTACTAAATTGTTTTAAAGGCTTGTAGGATAACTGGATATAACCGATTCACAAGATTCATATCTTATTCTCTGATTTTCATGAGAAACGACACATTTGAAGTTAAGGGTTTGATGCTAGTTTGATGAAGAGTTTAAGAGATATGATGTGACTTCCAGTTTACTGACTTTTCAGCAGTTCAATTAAGATCAAAAGTGCAGTTAGAACTATCCAGAGAGAAATTTGGTACCTTTAAATCACACAGAATGAGAAAATATCCATTGAGTGAAGAATTGTCCATTCAGCAACTAATAAACGCTCAGAACTAAACCTTAACAAACACAGAAATATACACAACAAAGCTGGAGCAATGTTTTCAAAGAAGATCCTCACACAGATTTTGAGAAATCAAATACATACTTCCATACAGACAGTGGCTTCGAGAACTAAATGGTTCATACCATCAGTTTTGAAACATCTCATATATCATACATGTTACCATGATTTTCCTCTAACAAGTCATAAATAAAATAACTTGAAGGCCACAGAGACTGAACTTGACCATTTTACTATCTTCTCCGTCTGATTATTATTTTGTATTTACAGAGGTTGGATTTTGAGAAAGGGAGCATGAAGCATATTCAGAAAATACATTTCATACATTCATATTTCTTGAATCATATAAATCTCTGAACTGTAAACGTACTGAAGCGATGGTTGGAACTTCTGCTAAAGTTTTTGACAGGGCATAAAACATCATAGGCATCCCTTTCGATTATCATATTTCATCCCCAATGAAATTAGGGAAAGTTTTTGAAAGTGATAAAGGAAATGTTTTATATAACCTGCGAAAAGGAGACATTGAAACGGTGACTATCGTGCAGATGAATAAACCAGGATAACAAACATCCACGTTGGCAATGAGTCAGGGCATCAAATTAAGACTGCGAAGAGTATGCACGACAGATAAAGTGGCAATGGATGGTCTGCTATTTGAATTGGCAGGTATGGAAGGAATATAAATTTCAATGAGAAGATTGGACAGAAACTATCCATAACAGACAGGAATTCTCATCTAGACAAGAGTGGGGCATTCCACATGCGTTACACATGTCTTGCATGCCAGAATCATCGATAAATTATAACTCTGCCAAAGTAAAAAATCATCCCCAGGTCTGCCGAGGGTTAGCGCCCGAATCTTATACATTTATGTGTGGATTATTAAGATCATTCTCTGCAATATTCAGAAAATTGGCGAAGCTACTTGGGGTTTTACGGTGGTTTGTTTCTCATATAAGAGAAACGACAAGGATTCTGAATCTTATATTACCATTTAATAAGACTTGCACGATAATAATTATCTAATACTCTCTTCAATTTGTTGCAGGTATGCACATGGAAGAGGAAGAACCTCTGAACTATCAAATAAATGATGATCGTGATTGCATTTTGGCAAACCTAAGAGTAAAGCAGGTAAAAGGAAATACTATGAATGGTACGAAACATTGTTTGAAGCACCTACGCCATCAGAAACGGTATGGTTATAGACAATTATACAATACAAACAAGCCAGTGTATACACAGAGTGACGGCTTCAGGATATGGCTATCAGTGTGCATCCAAAGATACTCGAGAGTCCATATACCCTGCATTAAATACTGAATGGGGATCCGGCATCATCTAACTGGATCATTTGTTCAGCTCAATCACCATTGTTGAGTTTGATAACGAATAGTAAACTGTTGAATACAACAATTTAATTATTCAGTGTTGTCGAGTTATGTCATTAACCAAAGCGGTTGGTAGTTTATTTTAAAAAGATGTGATGGTTGAGATGTATCCCTCTACTTCCATATAAATGTAAGATTGCCATAAGTCGAAAAACACAGATTTTCATATATACAGTTTTCTTATAATATTGAAGGAGCAATTTTCGAATTCGGAAGAGACATATGCAATTCAGAGAGATAAAGCTGAGAACAATTTCCATATCCATCAAGGTCAATTGATATGATATGCCAGTCTGATCTGTACGAAGTTAAAAATATTTTTGGGCCTAAAGGAGAGATATAATATTGTAAATGAGCTTTGGCCTTTGAAGTCATTTGAATAACTGTGAGTAGTCTAGAATTTGATTGTAAAGTAGATTGATTAAAGCATTTTAAGTTTGAGCAAAAGAGATATTGTGAATACTATTTGTCTCCTTGTCTCTGTCCAGTTTATCTCCTGTTCATTGGAATTAAACCACATTCTGGATGGACTTAGAATTGCATATAAAATTGATCCTTTACATAATTTTGATTGCCTATAGTAATAAAATATACTATCTTCAAAGTTGCAGATAAACAGTTTTCATAATAATTAACTTTGTTGCCCATATTAACTAGGCACTGGTTTTAATCATTCAATTCATAGCTTAGGAGTTGGTAATTATTGTTCTTTTCTTTTTTCTAGAAAATTCAACTGTTCAATATTATTCATACTTCAAGCAGTTTTTACTTATAAAACAATTTCATTCATATTTGTTATAAAATCCAGAATTTTGAAGTCTTAATGTATTCAATTTGAAGAGATTGGTGAAGATGTTAAGTCAATATAATTTCATCACATTTCACAATTTTACTTAAGTGGTGCAAGTTGAAAGTTTTCTTGATCGTTTGTCATTTGGAAGATTTTATTGCATTTATAACCAAACCATTCTTCTATACGTTATCTTTGATTTGAGTGATTAGTTCAGGATCAGGTGCACCCGCCTAGGCCTTGCAAGCCATGAGTGCAAGGGAATTTGAAGTCATTGTTGTTCATTGGCCAGAACTAATTGTGGAACCCTATTTGAGAATTGGCAAGCTCTTGGATTTCCAATCTATGGTTTTGAGAATCGACAGAGGGTATTTTCCTTGATTATTCTTCGAAGAGCAAATCATATGAATGTTTAAGCAAGGCTACTAACACAATGATTGAAAGTGCACATGTAAGAATTGATGAGTTTGCAGACAAGAACAATGAGAAAAACAAAAAGGAATCTGATGATTACAAAAAATTTGTCTATGTATATGAAGATGCTTCTAGTGTAATGTCTTAGCAACAACAGAGAGCCATCGAGCGTCAACTTGCAGTACCCGAGCCACAGACAAAACAACATGAGCAGGATGTTGAGCCCCAACCAAGGGAAAATACTATTGAAAATAAGAGAACAAAACCTGTGCTAGCAAAATATGTGAAAAGGAACCATTCACCTGAATGAATCATTGGAGATAAAATGCTAGAGTCATGACAAGAAGCAAGTTGAAGAACAATACATGTTTAATCATTGAGTTTGAACCAAGAACTGTGAAAGCTATATTTGACAGTGAGAACTGGATTAATGCTATGAATGAAGAGATTAATCAAATTGAGATAAACAACGCATGGAAACTAGTATCGAGACCAGCTAATAAGAATGTGATTGGAACAAAGTGAATTTTTAGAAACAAACTGAATGAGAACGACGAAGTTGTGAGGAACAAGGTCAAATTAGTTAGCAAAGGTTATGCCCAAGAAGAAGCAACTGACTATCGTGAGATTATTGTCCTGGTTGCTAGATTGGAAGGAGTCAGAACTTTGTTGGCATATGCTACTTACAAGAAATTAAAAGTATATCAAATGGATGTTAAGTCAACATTTCTATATGGAATACTTGAAGACGAAGTCTACATATAACAACCTGAAGGATTTGTTGAGTCAGATCAGAGGCACATGGTTTGCAAATTGAACAAAGTTTTATATGGATTGAAGCAAGCACTGAGAGCATAGTGTGAAAGGTTGCATTCATACTTGATTAAGATTGGATTTGTGAGAACAAGTGAAAATAGTAATCTATATTTGAAGAGTGAAGCTGAAAACATGGTATTGATTGCTGAAGTATTTGTGGATGATATCATATTTGCTGGTAATAATTTGTTGTGCAAATCATTTGCTGATAAAATGAGCAAGAAATTTGAAATGTCTATGTTTGGTGAGATCAACTTTTTCATATTTTACAAGTTCATCAAACAAAAGATGGTATTTATGTGACTCTGTCTAAGTATGTTAAGGAGATTTTCGAAAACATTTGAGATGGATGAGTCAAGGTCAATTGGTACGCCTGCAATGAATAGATGCAAATTATCTAACGAGGATACTACAAATGAGGTAAATGAGACATAATATAGGTCAATGACTAGAAAGCTATACTATGTTGACCTGATATTGCACATGCAAATTGGATTTGTTGCAATGTTTTCCTCTAATCCTAAGGAAATACACATGACTGTTGTAAAAAGGATATTCAAATATCTAAAAGGAACTAAAGAATTTGGATTCTAGTACAAACAAGATAGTGATTTTGAACTCAAAGTCTATACTAATGTTGATTGGGCTGGAAATGTTGATAACAGAAAAAGTACAAGTGGTTAGGAAAGAAACAGAGTTGCATATCACAATCTAATGCTTAAGTTGAGTATGTTGTTACTGCAGTTAACTACTCAAATATTGTTTGGATTGAGCAATTGTTGGTAGGAATGCACGAAGTTACTGAGCATGTCACTATCCATTGTGATAACACTAGTCAATAAACATATCCAAGAATCCGGTGATGTACACAAAAACTAAGCATATATCTATCAAGTTTCACTGCTTGAGATAGCAAGTACAAGAGAAGCAAGTGAGGCTTGAATATGTGAAATCTAAAGAAAAAATTGCAGACATATTTACTAAGCCATTGCCTAAGGATGTTTTTGAGCATCCAAGAGGTCTGTTAGGGGTCCTTCCCCTATCCAAGATTAACTAAGAAAAGATGCATGTTGTATCAATTCATCGATGATGAGATATATCTTTGTGGAGTTGATGCAAGAGTTCACTCTTTAGGAACTGTTTCCTGAACATATGTAAGTGATTGTAATGAAATTGATGTAAACAATACATGCAATGTACACGGTATTACTACAAGGCTTTATAAGTTGCACATTGGAGCTCATATATACCTTTGGCAAAGCGGGGGAGATATGCTAAGGGAGAAGAGATGATGTTGCTGAAAAGAAAAGAGAAGTACTAAGTGGGAGTAAAGTGACTGAGAAAAGAGAAGAATGAAGATTATTGTCAAAGGGGAAGAAATGATGTTTCTAAAAAAAGAAGTATACCCAAAAGGCGAGAATTTGTGAAGATGAAGCTGCTGAAGATATAGACCGAGTGAACCTGATACTTTATTGATTTAATCTGTTGCAGAGAACTTGAATAAAGTCAGAAAGCTGAAAAGTTGTATTGTTGTCAATGCATACATTTGATTATTTTATGTGTAAAGTTTTGTAAAGTAAAATCTTATGTTTATGTGTTGCCATCAAAGCCAAAGGGCGAGATTGTTAGCCTCAACTAATAAATTTGTTGTATGTAAAAGAGTAATATAATTTGTTATGTTGTCATTGATGTCAAGCCTTAATTAGTGAGGCATTATGCTAATTTAGTAGAGTACCATATCATTTGATTGATGAAGAGGATTTGAAAAAAGTATAATGATGAAAGAGATGATAAGTATAGTATTCAATGGGGACATGAATGAGTTCGACTATGACAGTATAAAGTTGGTTTGATTGTTTTACAATCACGTTATGGTGTGATTAAGTGGTGAAGATCAGGTATATGCAAGACAATTTACATGGTGAAAGAAGGAATACAGTATTAATTGAGCTACTACAATTGTCACCGAGTGCCTAGTACAAATGAGTTAAAATTTAGTGTTAATCGAGTAATCTCAGTTGTAACTGAGCAATGTATTGTTTGAGTAAAGTTGTAATGTTCACCGAGTGAAGAACAAAAGGAAAGATTAATCTAAGGCCGATTTTTTATGAAAATTAAGAATGTTCGACAAGTTCAAAGGATAAAGTCAAAGTTAGTTATAAGATCTATGGCTGAAAAAATGCAATGAAGATTTGATGAAGGAGATTTAACTGAATGGAGATGAACACAATGTTCAAGGTGTAACTATTTTCCAAGTGAGTAAATTCATTGAATTTGAGATCTATGATCGTGATTAAGTGGCAAAATCTGGAAGAATCTTGAATGGCAAGGTTACCTATTTAAGGATATAAACGAGATTGTTTTTAGTTGTTGATTAGTTGTTGATTGTTCGTTGTTTGTTGTTGTTATGTGATGTAAAGGAAGAACAAAATAGAAGGTGCACTAAGCAAAACAAAAGTGCAAAGATTAAGCAAGAGGAAGTGCTAAGTGATAGTGTGAGTGTGTGAATCACCCAGTAAGAGATTGAAAGGAAAAAACCGAGCAAAGCAAAGATCTGAACAAGCAAAGTAGTCTACCTAGTACATCCCTTGACTGTTACTTTCTTACCATTGTAGCAGATAAAATCTCTTAATCGAGTGGACCTAACTAGTCTTTGAAATCCTATACGGTAACATCAATTAGTGATGTTTGTAGGTCCTTTAGAGCAAGCCACTCTTTAGAAATGTCAAGGAGTGATGAGGTCTAGAAGATCTTTGGTTAAAATCCTCTAACCAGGTCACACTAAAAATATGCACGTAACCTTTAACAAATTTGGCTCATAGCAAAGCTCACTTCAAAAGAGTGAAATATTTGGATTGTCAATTCCCAGTTGGTTTTTCTCTTTATAGGGTTACCACGTTATATATCTGTGTCAAATGTGTGAATGCTTATGTGTTGCAAAGTTTATTTTCATGTTATTTGTTTAATGTTGCAACTCGGTATAAGCTAAGTGATTACTCTGATACTCGGTATAAGTAAGAATGTTGAGATAACAGTTTGAAGCAAAGTTGTTATATGTTTGATTTATGAAGTTGAATGTGGTCACCAAGTTATTGATATGAAAGTTTATGAAGATTGAATTGGAGGTCAGCTTAATAAATAACAATAATAATTAATCACAACACATAATAATAATTAATGTTGGCTTCGGTCTCTTACCGATCAAAAGCATAAAATAAAATAAAATAAATAATAAAAATAATCTCTAGGCTTTGGCCTATTACCTATATATATATATATATATATATATTCAATTAACCATATTAATAACTAATAATATATATTTAATATTTTAGTATTAAACAATATTAAATAATTAACACCAATCAAATTCCATTGTTATATTATTAATTTCATCTACTAATAAAATAAAATTTACTGTTAAAAAAAAATTATAATAATCATATGTTAAATTTATTCAAATATTATATCTACTCATTAATAGATCAATAGTAAATAATTTGTTAAATGTTGATAATATTTTAATACATCAAATCTTATCATGGAAAAAAAGAAACAATATTAAAAAATAGAGAACAAACGATAAAAACAATTGATAAATAAAAAGAAATCTCATATTATTAATTTCTTATAATAGTTCGAATTGGCAATCAACAACTGACAATCCTAATTATGACACCAATAGATTTCTAATGAAATTCTACTGATTTGAATTTAGGGGCAACGTGAATACTAAAACTTTTCTATATTACACAAACTGGAACTCTTTTGTATAACATTGTAATTACTATGATTAATTCCTTTGGCTACTGGAAGAAGTCTTCTCAAAGGCATGAGGATGAAGCTTCTACTCTCTGAATCAATTGAAAATTTGCTATATTATCGAAACCCGTGCATCGTAAACCTAAAATGCTTCAATATTTCATCCCAACTGAAGAGCCCTCTCCTTTTTGTTACAATGTCTCCAACACAAGAGAGGACATCAAATATTTATGAACATAAGACACCGTCTAGGAAGCTCACTTGTTGAAATGTGTTGTTTATTGTAAATGTTGTAACTTGTTTACATACGAATTGTTGGATGAACTCAAACGAATTTTATGGGATTTTTAGAAATTCACTAGATTTCAAATTTCATGCATTGAATTCACCGAACTCTGTGACATAGCTAACAAGTGATTTCTTTGTTTTGCTTTAATGGACATGTGATGTCCTCATTTTGGGGGGACATTAGGAAACTTAAGATCAAATTAACGTAATATTAAAATTGGCTTATCAGAGCTTAATGTAGTTTATAAAAAAGATCAATTTAATATTATAATGTGGGTTAAACAGTGACAAAGGGGAAAAAGACGAAAGGGCAAGAGAAGGACATTAAAGGGTCACATCTTTAAGCATTAAAAAGAAGAAAGCTAGTTCATTTTCAGCATGCTTAGAGTTAAGTTTTATCTCAAATTTCTCTTAGATAATCTTGGAAGCTTGCAGCTTTCAAATTTAGAACCTGTGGATGGAAACCTTCAGGGTTTTCTTGGCGGACTGGATGCAACCCCAATTCATCAGCTGTGGTGAAATCACAAAGGAGTTCTTAGTTTGTTTTAAGATTGGAATGTTCTTGTATTGCTGAATATTAATGCAATTACATTTTCTAAGTATTTCATATGACCATTGGCTGGTATATTTGCTGGATTTTATTGCATAAATTCTTCAACTCTATTTCTGCAATATTCTTGAGTGAAATTAGAAAAGAATATATGGGTGGGATATTACAGGGTAGAGTCATTTGGTAAGTAGTGATGCCTTTGATTCCCATTTATGTATGAGCCATGTTTTTCTTTGATTTTTTTCTCTTTGGTAGTGTTTTGAGGATGTTTGATAGAGAGAAAAAAACAAAAAGCGCAATTATAATGCAATAAATACAATACTACAACAGAAAACACCAATGAAATGATTGCAATTTCCAATACTTGAAATTGGTCATAATCTGAAAGTGCACTACAAAGCAAAAACTCAAGATAATCAAATGAATAAATCTAATTACAAATAAATAGGACATGCCCATGTTTTGGAAAGAATATAGTACAGGAGCAAGAAATCACCAGCATATACAAGGTTTCAAACCCTAAATGCCTAGCAAGATAGCTTCCAGCTTGGATGGCATGAACAAGATAGAAAGCAATGCATCAATAACCCCCCAAAACCCTTCACAAATCATCTCCAAAGGCCAATGCCCTACCAATAATGTCCTCACATCCCCCTTGGGGTAGTAAGCCAGCAATAAATGGTTCTGCCCAGCCCAAGATGTAAGACCAACCTAAGGAATGTTTGCAGAAGAAATCACTCACCAAAAGCCCTTATTAGCAATATTGGAATATTTTCACTATCCTATCTTATAATCTTACTTATAAATAATTTAAAATTTTACTTAATGGTCATTTAGGTTCTATTTTTGAGTTGTCTTCATTAGATTAATTTTAGTTGTCTATATTTAGACAACTTTGCTTTTTGTTTTTTTGTTAAAGAAAATTGTAAACTCTATATATTCCGATATTTGTTTAATACAATCCTTCAGTCTTTTAGAGTTTCATGGTATTAGAGCAGGTGACCAGGCATTAAATTTTTTGTGCACTTCTTCCTGGATATAATTTCAGAATTTTTTATAAGGTTTTTATGAAAAAATCTGCATTGGATAATTTTGCATGAAGGGGTTCTGTGAAAGTTTTGTGGAGCAATTTTCTACCTACGAAAATTTTTCGAGTTACATAGAGTTTTAATAAAACCATGGTTTGCTACCTGTGTGAAGTCTCTTGTTTCTGTCGCAAGGAAGTTTTTCTGTTCTCTGGGTTTTGCTGATAATTTCCTACAGCTTAGGCTTTGCAGAAAAAGAATTAGGTTTTCAGAAAAATTTATGGTTTGTAATGTTTGCATGATTTTGGAGAAAAATCAATTTGTTTTCTGCAATGAATATTTTCATTTTTGAGCATCAGTGTTCAGATTTGGTTGTTCTGGGTAACACTATTCGTCCTACAACAGCAGGCTACAGCCCAGACAAGTTTGATAGTGTAAGTGGCCCCCTCTTATTAAAAAATGGTTAATGATATAAACGTTGAGCTTTAGGGCCACAAATGGTCCCAGAGCCAAAAGGTTGCACATCATGACAGATGGTTAGATGAATAGGAGGAATACGACACTCCTAAGTTTTCTTGTTTCCTGTGGAAATGATTGATCATTCTACTTCCCTAAATGCATTGAATAATTTAATTTATATTTTGATTTGTTGATTGATCCATGATAATTGATAAACATTTTGCTTTATTTTTATGATCCAACATGTTCTGGAAGCCTATTGATGACTCTTCACTTGTGAAGGATGACACACACTTATGTCAGGTTATTGAGGAAGTTATACATGAGGTTGGGGAAGAAAATGTGGTGGAGGTGGTGACAGAAAATGCAGCAAGTTATGTTGCTATAGGTGAACTTTGAACTTTTTAAGTTTTGATGGAGAGGCATCCATGAATTTGTTTAAGACATTCTTAACACCTAAATTTCTGAATAATTTAAAATATACGGGGCAAAAGAAGTTGGCTCATCCTAGTATCATAAGATTTGCCTCCAACGATCTCACACTAAAATCTTTCTTAAAATCAAAGGCAACTTTGAAACACATGTTTGTTGGTGAGGAGTGGACTGCCTCATCCTATTCTACGACCACTGCAAGGATGGATTTGACAGATCATATTTTTAATGAGCCATTTTTTTGGCCCCCTTGTGCAGAGATCAAGCAGATATATATTTTTGTTTTGTTTGAAACTTGCAATTTTCCTTATTTTCAATTTTTAATGCTCACTTGTGACCTAACTGTTTTTTAACATTATATGCAAGTCATTGAGCCCCTCATATTTCTCCTATGAGTTGTTGATGAGGAGAAGCCCTCTATAGGCTAGAATTGAGGGAATAGATAGGGCCAAGGAGGCCATTAGATCCGAGTATGTAGGAGTTTGAGGATAAGTATAGTGTTACATCCCAATTTTCGACCCAATTTAAAATGTTCATATAGCCGTTGAGGTTCACATGAAATCAGTTGACAATTAAATTTGTTATAATCATGTAAAATGGTAAGACAGTTAGTCGTTATAATTTCATATGAAGATAACATGCTAATTGATTATTTATCATAAGTTCATGGAATTAAAAAGGCAATTAGCGATTATGATTATTTATAATTAATAACTTATTATGGTAATATGATTTAACTACGGAGAATTTCCTTGTAGGGAGCACATCAAAGGGGTGGAAGCATTGTCAGAAAAGAATCGAGCACAGAAGCATCACCATCACTGGGAAAATGGGTATGAATCGTAAATCACCATGGTTGAAGACCTAGCAACTGCATAATAGGATACAATTAATGGACACACATGAGCTATTAAATAAACATTTAAAATGTTAATCTTTTTAACTTAATTAATGTGTACCTCAAATGGCTTTTGCTTGACTTTTCCACCACATCATTATAATACATATTTATGTACATACACATAGATATAAATTAAAGGTGACATCATAGTATTATTTTTATACAAGATTTTATCTATTTAATACATACATTTAAATGCATATACAAGAAGATAAAATAAATCTTCCAAGATGAAAAATGTATTTAGATATACATATTTAAAAGGTACAACCTTGGATAAACATTTAATATGTGTCATCTTAATAAAATATATTTACGTGCTAGTAAATAAATATATTTATATTATTCTTTTGATTTATAATCTTTCAAGTTCTTTTCCATATTTATTTATTTATTTTCTTTACTAGAAACCGAAATGCACACTTGGCATATTATATTGACGTCCAAGAAGGCGAAACATTTCTTTAAGAGTTACGAGTTCTTGAAAGCCTTTGAGAAATCGAATGCCTTTACATATATTTAGAAGCCAAGAGAAGTCGGATATGTATTTTGCCTCCACACGATTTTACTCCTACATTCCTTTCCACAGTTTTACTCCTTAAACCTACACCCTTGTTGAAGGCGGAAATCAAACACCTTCTAATATTGCATACAGATTGCTTTTGTGAGGAAGCTAGCTATTAAACATCAAGCCAAGGCTCACGTTTTTGTCTTACGTTAGACCAAGTTAAGTGGTCACTTCTTTTCTCAGTGATACATCTTCATTCTTTCTATTTCTACATTAGAAATTATAGCAGAAGGAAGTACGTCCATGAGAAGTCTGCATTGTAATATCAAAGAGACTAATCTTTCCATGTTAAATCTTTCAAACATCTTTCTTGTACTATTGTAAGTCAAAATCGAATTGTACTTTTGCAAGTCTTAAGATTATGTCCTCAAGCCATAAAAGCTAAGACATACTAAATATGTAATTAAGCATACTTTAGCTGAGGATCAGCAGATTGAGTTAGTTCACTCTGAGATTTAAACACCTAAGACTCACCCAGCTGAATGGCCAAGGAAGAGGTGAAGAGATGATAAAGAAATCTGCAATAACGTGGAAACAAAATCAGAAATGATATAATAATAATATATTAATTTAAAAAGGGAAATCGTTTAATAGCTCATGCATGTCCAATTCATTCTCTATTGTCAAATCAAATGGTGTGATTACGTACCAAGATACTCGGTGGCTGATAAGGTGTTCCATGTCTATTCTGGGTGGGGAGGGCCTTTCTAGTTAGAAAAAAGTGTGGGGATAAGTTGAAGGTTCGTGATTGGGTGGTTAAGCCCCTACCAATGTTTCCCCTCTCCGCAAGATGCCAGGATGTGCATCAGATAAAGATAAGTTGAGCATTCAAACATTTATTGGTAACCGGTATTTTTACTTTCATGATATTTATACAAGTAGAAGATATGATGGATTAATTTATATCGTTGAATTTAGTTATTTCCTTTGATGTAAGCAACCTTTCTCATCAATGTAATTGGTAACCAGTTAGATCAGTTGACCTTCCAACTGAATATGGAATATATCTACAGGATTGTTATTCAGTCTTTCATTTATAAGAATAACGATTATAAGCATATCTTCTAATCTTATGTTATTGCCACTATTGGCAATAGGAAGAAACGAAATGAAACAAAGGTATTTGACGCCCCAAATGATACAGTGGTATCTGATGTCCAATATGATACAATGGTATCTGATGCCCTAAACAATATAGTGGTATATGATGCCCTAAGCGATACGATGGTATCTAATATCCTAAATGATACAGCGGTATCTGACGCCCTAAATGTTGCAGTGCTATCTGATGTCCAAAATGATCCAATGGTAATTGATGCCCTAATTCATACAGTGGTATGCGACGTCCTAAATGATCCAATGGTAATCGATGCCCTAATTGATATAGTGGTATTTGATGGTAATCGTCATTTGATTTTGATATAGTGGTATTTTAATGGTAATTGTCATTTGATCCTAACTAGTATTTGTGGACTAACCTGGGTGTTTGTAGAAGGATTCCTAAATTGATTTCACTTTCAGATTCCATGGTATGTAAATTTTAATTTCCTTGGTAAATTCATTGATGGTGTTTTCAATTGTTAGTTATGAGATTTTTGTTTAACTAATTGTAAAAGTTAATCTCATTCGCATGAGCATAACTGATATAACTGTCTTCCTATGAAAATGAAGTATTCATTGTATTTCTTTGATATCTTAGTTGTTAGATAAGACCCGGGTAAAGTGGTTGTTACATATAGCCCCATTTGGGAGATCATTGTTAGGAGATGACAAAATCAACTTAAGAGACCGATCCATACAGCACCTTATTTCCTCAATCTGTCATTTTAATTTCCTTGATAGCTTCAAGGTAAATGAGGAGGTTCTCAGTAGTCTGTATACAATGATGCAAAAGATGTCAAGCACACCTACAGTGCAAGAGATAGATGCATATAATAGTGGACAAGGGGTAATTTTTGCAAGCAAGATATGTAAAGACACTAGGACAACATTGCAGCACAGAAATATATCTTAAACTTAAGATTCTTAAGTTTATGGCTTATGCATTTTGATATAATCTATCCTCAAAGTTGGAAATGAGACCGATTTTTTTACTTCCCTTATTTCGGATGATGGTGTCAAATGTTTGAGCCTAAAACCCCAAACCTTCAAAAACTTCTTAGTTGTGTTTTCACCCAGCCATGCAACGCTTTTAGATGTGAGCGCAATTGGTCCGTGTTTGAGCACATTCACTTGAAGAGTCGTAATAGATTGTGTGTGGAGAAGTTGAATAACCTTGCCTTTGTTCATTACAACCTCTTTCTTAGGACCAAAAAAAATTTGGACACTGATTGCTCACTTATCACTCTAGCAGAGATCGATCCCGAGTCTGAATGGCTCACTAAGTCTACCGATTCTATCTTCACTAAGGACCATGAGTGGGTTGACCAGGCAAACAAAGAGGCTAAGGTTATGGCTATGGCAGTGGTAGATTTGTAGAAGGTAGACAGACTACTCTGAGGTTGAGGCTAAGCTAGACCCGATTCAAGGACTTGTTTTTGTTTACACATGTTTGGGAACATTTGATGGCATGGATTTATATACATTTGACAAAATCTATAATTCTATATATCCATGTTTTCTACTTCCCTCAACTAAAATTTATGTTTGTACTTTATGTGATAGTGTATGCTTATGTATGCTTATGCTGATGTTTAGTGTACTTAAGCTTTATTCAATAAAGGGTGCAGGAAACAAGTTTTAAATCATACAAAAACTTTGTTTTTTTTTATTTTGTCAAAAAATACACTTGTCGTTGTCAAGTCATCTGTGAGTCACAATCAAGTCAACCTTGCCAAGCCATAAGAGAGTCTGAGTCATGGAACTCTAATCTCAAAAAACATAAATATCTCTATGGTGATTTATTTGTCTCTTCATAAAGGTTTATAGTGGGTGTGCTCGAGGGAGATTGATCACTCCAACTATCAATAATCCAAACACCCCCTTGACCTATTCCCATAGCATAGATACAAGCCCACAAAGGAATATCTTGATAACAATATGTTACTTCGAGGGGGCAGCCTCCTAATCCACTTTGAGGGGGATGCCTCCAACAATCTTCAATAAAATATCAAAGCTCAATATGATGATAATAACTAATTATGCCCTAATCTGCCATTGGTACCACCTAGGCCAACTTAGATTCTTAATTATGACTTCTAGGGTGACCTTAATAAATATATGTATTTATAGTAATAATTATGTAGCTTATTTGAGAGTTAAGCTAGCAACAAGCTAATAGCTCATAACATAATACACTCTATAGGTTAAGAGGCATAACACTTCCCTCGTCTTTACAAAATCCTTAAAGGAAACTTTTTCTTGTTCTTCAACTTCATCTCCTTCCCTTGCTTCTTTTTGTTTCTTGTATCTCTTGTTCTTGCTCATTATCTCAAAAACTTGTCGACTTGCCCATTGTCTTAGGTCTGTGAAGCCTAGAACGACTTCTTACCATCAGTAGTCCTTATCTTCTAGGGACTACTAGGCGACTCAGAGCTCCGTCTAGCCCTATGGTTTATCCTTCAATGTTGAAGTTCTTTGTTGCTCTTAAGGAAATGTAGCATATAAGACTTCCAAAACGGCCACCAAAGTTGATGGTAAACTCTTGCCTCGTTGTGCCAAGATCATGCTCTATAGCATTTGTAATTAAATTGCACAATAGAAGATATAAAATGAAAAGGCTGCAAATACTTGATTAAAATATGTTACTTCAAAGGGACGTCCTCCTAATCCACTTAAAAGTGAATACCTCCAATAATTTTCAATACGATGATGATAACTAACCAATACCTCCTCCATATATACCCCATTATGGTATAAATACCACTTAGGCTGACTACGATAATCAAATATGACTCCTATCCCAGGACAACCTAAATACATGTGTAACTATAGTAAAACTTATGTAACTTAGGTTTACCCCTTTACCTAATTTATCACAAGCTGACTACTCAACACACAATACATACTAAAGATTTAGGGGCATAACATATAGGAAGAATATGGTAAAGAAAAGCCAAGTGCAATAATCAATGTCCCGTCTACTACGATTTTATAAAGACGTCAAATTGTCGAACTTATAACCACTTCCATTTATCAACTTACTACTGAAGACCTAAGTGGAACACAAGCAATGAATAATTTTCCCAATTATATAAGCTTCCAGTTTTTATTCAAATAGAGTACAAGCTAACATTGACCAAAGTGTTTAACATATGTTTTCACAATACTAATTTTTTCTCTAGGAAATTTAAATGCATATGAACACAAAATATGACAAAATATCTTTAAAAATGAACTTACCAATTAATCAGATTGCCCAAAAAAACTCAAGACTCTACAAAAACTCAGCAAATCTATTGAACATTCAATAATACATAAAAAAATTAATATTCTTCGAAAGCAAACATATTACTAATTTGGTGAAAAATATTACGCAATTCCATCATGCATGGATCAAAATTAGAGCACAATAAACATCATAACTCAAGAAAAACTTGTGGGCAAACTCAGCAAATTTATTGAGCATTAAAAATACATAATTTTTTTAAATATTCTTCTAAAAACACACAAAATACTAATTTTCTAGAAACATATTACTAAATTCCTTCATACACAGATCAAAATTAGAACACAATGCACAGCATAGACCAAATAAAGTTCAAATTTCACAACATGTTTGAGCATTTACAAAGCTAATACAACCTCTCACCTTTTATGGGTATTAGGAGTTAATGTACCTTTTGGAAGTATGGGCACTCTTTCTACTGTATATACAACACTCTCCTCTTACCTTCACTAGTTCAATGATAGCTCATCAAAAGTATTTTCAATACTCTCTTGCATTGTCTGTATTTTCCCTAAATTCAAATTTTCTCTTCATTATACTATTCTAAATCTTCTCACATCTATCAAGAGGATTTGCATGTGAACTATGAACAACATTAGATCTCGGCTTGGTTCTAGCTACTCGCAGAATCTAACTGTTGACACTTAAGCGAAAAGAATGACTTGACTCTTATTTACAACTTCCATAATTTATAATTTAGACATATTTGATGATAAAGAAGCTACTTATTCTTGTATTTTAAAAAATTGAAGTATTCATCTTGCATACATTCTTTCTCAAGCAAATTTACTCGTATAGAGCCTATGTAAGAATAAAATTCTGATCTTTATGCTCCACAACAATTTAGAAATACTAATAAAAATTATAGTAATAACTATGTTAGCAAAACCATCCTCTTTTGCCCCAAATTTGTAGATATAATCCAGATTTAACGTTTTAATTTATTTTTTGCATTACCACTACAAGAATATCTTTAGATTTTAAAGTAAACTAATTTACATTGGCCAATGTGAGTATTGTTTCTTAAACAATCCAACATGTTGATGGGCATTTTTTCCAGCCGAGTCAAAGGACAAGATTATTTATATCATTCATTAATCTGTTATTAAAAATTACAATTTAGATATGTCCCCTACATCAATTTTTACTTATTACAACCATACAGGTCCTGTGCCGATGAAAGCCAACTACTGTGTGAAATCCATACACAATATTGAGTGGGATAGCAGACAGAGATATACTGGTCAACTAACAACTAACTCATGTAATGCAAATGAAAAAATTGAACCAAAAAGGAGCAATGATTCAAAATCATATAAAAGATGACTCAATTACTTATATATGCAATTCTACATGCAGGAAACCATTGTTACTTTGTGCAGGTGGCGAAAATTAAAGGTCACAAGGTCTGATCCCCCCATATGTATGTTACCACATGGGATGTCATGTCAATGTCATCAGTCACATTAAAAAGTTTACCAGGCATTCTGCTGGTTATAGTGGGGTCAAGCCAATTCCCAGTCTTAAATAATACTGCAAGCCTATTACAGTATCAGGAATTGTTGAAAATAATACACAAGTCAGCGACAAAACCAAGAGGTTCACTAACATGCATAGCTAACTATATTCCTAAGATTTTATTGTAGATGATTAATAGAAATGCATGCAGTATAACCAAGGCATATTTAAATGGTTGATTAAACTATATGTGGAATAAAATAGGTCCACATGGAAGGGCGACAATTATTTTTGTGAATTGCACAATCAAGATACAAAGTACTTATTATCAGAGAACAGTCTTCAAAAAAGTGCAAGCCTATGACAGTATCAGGGATAGTTGAAAATAATACACAAGTCGGCAACAACATCAAAAAGTTCACTAACAAGCATAGCGAACTATATTCCTAAGATTTGATTGTAGATGATTCATAAATATCTAAACCTAGATAATATGTGAAGGGAATAGATTCAAATCACATACTGGAAATGCATGCAGTATAATCAGGGCGTACTAAAATGGTTGATTAAACTATATGTGGAATAAAATAGGTCCACATGGAAGGCAACAATTATTTTTGCAAATTCCACAATCAAGATATGAAATACTTTTTATCAGTGAACAGTGCACATCTCCATGGTTTTTAGAAACTAAAATGCTCACAACAGAAACACTCCATAACTTTATATAAAATTTAGAAATTGAAAGGAGAAAAGAAATGGTATTACTTGATAAGGTGTCAAGATGCAAGATTACTGATTCAAAAATAAATGACACTGAGGGTCAACATAAAAGTACAGAAACTACGGTAAAAAGGTACAAGGAAGAACTCGAAGCAATACCGGAATTGCACCTGGATTTGTACACTTAATAAATCCCACAAAAGCATTTTTTAGTGTATTCTGTACACTGTTCTGTAGACCAGACACCTGAGCTCCTCTTACAGGTTCACAACTTGGGGCTAGCCCAAGAAACACTGGCAACACTCTCCCAAAAAGAACAGGTCGTTTCTTTGCAATTGAAGCAAGACTGAAATATATCACCATACAGATAAAAATTAGAATAATAACGCATTTCAAATTTAAGATATACTTGATAACAATTTTGATCAAGAGGGACCATAGAAATAGAAACTTAACATCTTTAATATATTATGCTAAGTTGAGGAGGTATGCAATACAAGATGCAATGTAACACATCAATAAATGCTTACAGAAATAGTGCCCACAAAAAAAGGGCCATCATAAGATAAATAAAATACAAATGCTTGCCATTATAAAAGAACACGAATTAGTAAACGAACTTCATAAAATCTCCAACTAATAGCAATGAGTAACAAATATGTCATTGTATTCCGATATGTCTTAACAGTTGCAACTAAGAAATGCAAATTATCATATGCTCCCAATGTTGAAAATACTTAAATTAGCAATAGGGGACAAACACAACCATATGTACTTGCTTCCTTTATAAAATAAACTTTATCAATGTAATAAATGTAACCTATTGATTCTTGCAGACTCTATATTGTTTTTAAATAAATGAAATATACTAAGAATAACGTACACAATTGTATTAAATGTATGCGTGTGCATATTGTTTTATGAGTGTTAATTCCAGCCATATACATATTAAGGATGTTGAAAAAACCTTGGATCCATATGCAATACAATATCTATATCTGTATCCTTCTGATATCTATAACTATATCCTTATGTGTGTCCACGGAACTTTGGTATTATTTCATTGTTAGGATTTCTTGGAGATACCTTATTTGGTGACAGAAGGTCCACTCCCTTGTATTAAATATTGAATTTATTAGCAGCAACCTGAGCACCAACTTTGAATGTTGCAGGTTGCACAAAAAAACATCAGTGTTAAATTCCCTGTTAACTACACATACCAAGAAACTTAACTATTGATTTATTTATTTCATTTGTTTTGTCTTGGTTCAAGTTGTTTCACAATTTTCCAAAAATTAATGGCATCTGCACACAGATTGTGAACACAAACTATAATTTGCAATTTTTATTTCTATTCAAACTAGAAGTTAATATGTAGTAAACTCGTTTTTGATCTATGCCATATGACTGTAGTCTAATTCTTCTCTATTTAATAAGGAATCAGTAGCATGTGCCCTAAATTCAGTAGTATGTGTGTGTTTTTATGAGTGTAGTTTCCAGCCATATATTAGGGATTTTCAAAAAAAGCTTGCATTCATATCCAATACAATATCCATATCTGTATCCTTATGATATCTCTAACTGATCCTTACGTGTGTCCATGGAAATTTGATATTAACTCATTGTTACTACTTGTTTGTTGATACCTTAATTGTGGACAGAAGATCCACTCCCTTGTATAAAATATCAAATTTATTAGCCGCAGTCTGTGCACCGACTTTGAATGTTGCAGCTTCAGCCAGAAATGATCATTGTTAAAATCCCTATGAATTACTTCTACATAGTACATACCAAGAACTTCAACTAATGATTTATTTACGTTCTTTTGTTTTGTCTTGGTTCAAGTTGATTCACATTTTTCCAAAATGATCTGCAAGTAGATTATGAGCACAAACTATAATTTGCAATTTTTATTTATATTCGAACTACAAGTTAATATGTAGTAAACTCGTTTTTGATCTATGTCATATGAATGTACTCTAATTGTTCTCTATATAAGAAGCAATAGGTAACATGCCCCTAAATTCAGTACTATACTTTCTTTCTTTCTTTATTTGAAAAATTTCCTTTATGGATTACTGTATTTTTTGATGTTTGAAAAATTTACTGAGTTATGTGCTCGTCGCATAGTGCAATGGTTAAGTTGTGACATTGTTACTGTTACAACCAATGTTCAAAACATTGCTGGGTCATTGCGACTGCGGGCTTGTGCCCAAACTGATCCAGTGTCCCAGCACATTTGAATCTTAGCATTCATGCTGCAGACGTTGATGAATGGTGACTTAGCAGATGTTGCACATGACTCTGTGCCCCTACTGGGCTACTGTGCTCACGGGGGCTTGAACTATTATGGTTGTCTCACAATTGTAGTCTCACCTGGTCTGGGCCAGGCTAAAAATCCCACATTCACTGATCAAAACTAGAAATTACTGAGTTACCGCCAAGTTTTTCACAGAGCTTTTGTGGAGTCTCAAACGATGAGATTTTTGGGTCAGATGAATTTTTGCCGAGTTTATGTTTTTCAATTACAATAAAAAACAAAAACCATAGTGCTGCAGCCTCGCAAGGTGTAGCAGAAAACTCTGGAAGAAAACCATCACTACAGATACATCTGCAATTTATCACAGCCCATGAACAAACACAACTAAATTTCAAACCAGAACATCAATACATTAAAATTTCATCTGACAGGCATTTACATCAAAAGAAAAAACTAGGCATGTTCCATAAAATCTTAAGCCTTTCGATGTCTACAAATTTCTTGTCTGCAGTCCTCAAATGCACAAAAGTAGGTCAAACACATATGCTAGATAACCCAGAATTGTTACAAAAACGCTTTTAATAAAAAAATGCAACAATCCACAACTTGTCCAAATCGCCTCCATGGTTTGGAGATGATGCTTACCCAGCCTCATATCCAGGTAAGGCTTCTGCCTTTGCTTGGAGCCTAAAGATGAGCAACACACTCTCAGATCCTGGGACTTTCACCATGACACTTAGGGTAAGCTTTTGCAAACCCTCCCTTCCATAGCCCACTTACTTCTCTGTCATGTTGTCACATAAACAGTAGTTTACTGAGGATGTCAATGCATTTCTGATTATAGTGGAAGACACTAATCAGATGAACACTGAACAGGTCCAAGTGTGATACACTTTTCCATAACAGGATTCTGGATGCTATACTGTCCAATGATATTACTTACCATTAAGATGCTTCACAAAATAGAGTAAAAGCATGACAAGGAAATTGCACTGACAGTGATTTCCAGTGCTCATTCAGAACTAGCACTCAATCCATAAGAGAAAAACATATTCCCCACAAAGCGATTTGGAAAATGATGGCCTACCTTGAAGAAGTGTTGAGGATATTGGAGAGGGAATCCTTGTATGCCAAGAAGTATAAATGTGTGTTTGGCATGACATAGCGCTTTATTTGGAACATACCATCAGTTCAAGAGGAGTTACAGTTCATCCAAACAAGATTCGGGCTATTGTAGATTGGCCTCCACCCAATAACCTTACTCAGGTTAAGGGATTCTTTGGAATTAGTGGTTTTTACCGGCACTTCATCAAAATTAGGCTGCAACACTTACTAACTTGAGAAAGAAGGGGGCAACCTTTCGGACAGATAGGGCACAGCAATGTTATGACAGGTTTAAACAGTTCATTAGTTCATGTCCAGTTCTCACTATCCCAGATTTCACTAGAATTTTTCAGCTGCTCCTGAATAGGCCATCAGTCCAGTGTTAATGGAGGATAAGCAGATAGCATTTAAGAGTAGGAATCTAAGGGGTGCAGAGCAAAGCTACAGTTTATATGGTAAAGAGATATTAGTCTATGCATGTTTTGGCTCGATTCAGACAGCAATTAGTGGGTAGTGAGTTTACAGTTAAGATAGACCACAATATCCTGAACTTGAAGCATTTCTTTAATCAACAGAACCTCAATGACCAGCAGCAGAAGTAGGTAAGTAAGCTACAGGCTTACAACTTTGACATTGTTTTTGTCGAAGGGAAGAAGAATATAGTTGCTGACACATTGACAAGGAGACCATATTTATGCTCCCTTGGAGAGATTACAGCTGATCGTAGAGTGTGGATTTCAGCCATGTATCTCAAGGACCAATGGGCCTCAAGCACCATTGATGTTACTAATACTATGCATGATGACACATACTCCATTGTGAATGGACTTATCATTTAAAAGGGGAGAAATTTCCTAGGACCATGCCCAGAAATGAAGAGGTGGATTTTGAGAGCTTTTCACAGTACTCCCATGGAAAGGAACCAAGGGTATTTCAAATTTCCAAGCAGATCAACAAGCCTTTCACTTGGAAGGGGCTCAAATCCAAGGTTATTTAGTATTTGAGAGACTCTCATGTTTGTCAAAAGAACAAGCAGGATCATTCTTTCCCAACAGGTTTACTACAACCCCTACCCATTTCTACTCAGAACTAAGAGTGCATTTCCATGGTTTTTTATCACGGGCTAACCCAAAGCTCAGAGTAAGGACTCTATTTATGTTGTAGTGTATAGGCTCACAAAGTTTGCAAAGTTCTTCATGATCACAACCGCATCACAAAAGTACACATTGCTAATCTGTTTTTAGAGAGGTATCCAAACTACATAGATTGTCACGGAGTATAATTACTATTAGTGATAGGAACAGCAAGTTTATGATTTGGCAAGCGATATTCAAAATCAGTGACACAAAGCTTACACCGCACACCAATTACCACCCAAAGATTAATGGGCAAAAGGAGATTAGGATTATCAGATTTCCACAATCCCTTTGTCATGAAAGTTTTGCTTCTGGATTCAATTGTGTGTGTTTTTTTATCATCAACATTTCGGATCACACTCTGTGATCCATCATCAGGATGAGGGAATGTAAGAATGAAATAGTAAAATGTGATAAGAGAATGTAAGAATGAAATGATCACATTTTACTATTTCATTCTGTAATAATCTCCACTGTATTTGAATAGAAATACTGGTCTTGGACTCAAAGTAATTTCGTCAAACAATTCTCATGAAATCAAATCCTTGAATAAGTTGTCACTGATATGTTACTGGAGTAATTATTAACAGAGATAGTATGCAGAAGATTACTCAAACAGTAAGGAAACTAAGTTCTTCAAACAAATTTCTGAATGGAGTTCAATTCATTAATACTGCAATAAGGAATGGGAAATATGATTAACAAATTCAATCATCTGTGTACCCTGTTCTAATGACAGTATTTGTGTACGTACAGTATTTAAGAATGATATGGAGTTATCATACAGTTCTGCTGCTGGAGTTCGAAATCAACTGGGAACTGGTTCAACTCCAAAATTTCTCCCAATGCCCCCGTCCTGGTCCCAGATGCCGCTACCTATCATATGCTGGCCCCTGACTGCACTGCTTTTAATTACTTAGCTCTGTGGTCCCCGCAGCAGGAATACTGAAATAAGACTGGGCGGAGGAAATGACTACACAATGCCGGCTGCCATATTCTTGCTACCTTCCAACACAACACTCTCTTTCCCTGTTACGGCATCCAAAAGAGGTATATCTGCCGTTACCTCGTCCACCACTGTCTGTAGGTACTCTCCTCACGTGTGGGTATAGATATATGCAACCCGACTGCTATTTAAAACTTAAATCTGCTATGGTTTACCCTGTGACAATCCCAGCTATATATCTGACTAGACTGAAAGGTGGTGCTCACATAACCTTTACCTTACTGCTGTAGACGAACCTCTTCACATCTTCTTACCATCCAACATTCTACACTGCCAGTTAACGTCCCAGAGCTGAGAACTTTGAAAACTATCACATTCGATATCTTTAATTGTAACAAAAATGGTGAAGTCAGGTTTGCGTCCAACTCCACTTTAAATTTTCTCAAGGATTTCGTCCACAAGAAAATAGCCAAGTCACATTTTAGCAACTTTTTGAATTTGTCTGATAACACGAACTTTATCTTCAAATCCCAAGAGAGGTCTCTTATTTATATCCTCGAAGTGAGGGAAAAGCATTGGGATAAGAGATGTGGGATTAAACTCAAATTTCATTCTGTAGTCACTTAAGTCACCTAATAAAGTAAATGACTTTTTAAAACATAAAGTAACTTATTAAAGTACTTTCAATACATTAGTGACAACATATGATTAATCTCCCTTGTGACTGGCAAGCATCCTGACTGGTGAAGCTATTAATCTATCTGGATGTAGAGATAGATTAACCCAGTGTCATAGAACTAGCACGGGAGAGGGGACATGACACATTCTTACATTCTCTCATCCTGATGATGGATCACAGAGTGTGATCCGAAATGTTGATGATAAAAAAACACACAATCGAATCCAGAAGCAAAACTTTCATGACAAAAGGAGATAATCAATAAATGACATGGTGTATTTGATGCCACAATTCAACCCCAATCTAATCTTGGTAAGAGTGAAGCAAAGAAACTCAAGCCACAACACATTGGGGAGGTGGCTTGGAGTTAGGGCTGCCAACAAAGCACAATGCACAATATATTCCTTCAAGAAGGCAATTGGGCAAAATGTGATCCCTTCGACAGCACTAGCACCCCTAGATGAGGAGGGGAAATTGATTCTTATCCCGGGGGGCTATCATTGATAACAAATAGCCAAGATTGAGGGTCATCAAGAAGTATTTGATGAGCTGCAAGGATCTGTCAGTTGAGCACACAATGTGGGAGAACAAGCAGATTCTACAACATCCAAAGTTGATGTTGCTTGTCTACAAGCTATCTTGGGTATATTAGAATAATATTTACATATCTATTTAGTTAATGGTCAATAATGCAATATTAGACTTTTTAGATAGTTTCTATATTAGTCTTCAATTATTGATAGTTTCTTTAGGAACCATTGTCAATGTAATTGCCTATATATGGACATTTAATTATTTAAATTAAATCAAGCAATTATTATTCTAACATGGTATCAAAGTGGGAATTAAAAATATTTGACATTTTTATAGTCCTATAAAATTTAAATGATATTTTTTAGTGAAAAAAAATCAAGGCATTTTTGTTTCATCTCATGCCTAAGAAATCGATGCATTCCAAAATACCTATTTCCTCTAAACTAGCAAGTTTTCTTAAGGGTTTGATGTCTTCATTGAGAAGAAATTTAGGGCCAACCCAATTTCTAATCCACATTCTTTGTATGCAAATTTGTTTGTGCTTTCTCTGTTGCGACAAGTGTTTTTCTGTAAAAAGTTCGAGCACACCTTTTTTTGTTTTCCCTAAGGTTGTGGTTCTTGTTTCTTGCAACGTTAATGGCTGTCTTGTTGTTAATTATTAGACATTTCTGCTAATGTTTTAGCGTCAGTAGAAGTAAAACATTGATTATTTGATATACTAATCTGTGTTTATGTTTTTCAGATAAATTGTTATTGGTGATTCTTATACATATAATATATATTATATATTATACATTATATATCTCATATATATAATATATATATGATATATGTAATATAATATGTATTACATTTATTATACATTATATATTATTATATAATACTATTATAATATTATATTATATTACATATATAGTTAATATATTAATATTATATATAAGATGAGTTATGCATATAATTATTTATAAACTAAATGGTGATTAACTATAGAGACATATCTCTTCATGTCTCTTGAAGAGACATGTCTCCCCCTCTCATATTATACATATATGAGATCCAAATCTGCATTTGAAAATCATCAATTACAATGGCAATGAGAGTACATTTGCAAAAACGATCTCAGTTACTTTAACATGGTATTAGAGCCAACTGCATATGTAATTATATGCAACAATAGATTGAAGAAAAGTTGTTGAAAGGGTTTGCAACACATAGAATAATGAGGGATGGGGCAAGGACGCCTCAAAGGTGTTATGCAGAGAAGCTTTAAACCTGCAGATGATGGACCAAAAATCTTTTGTGTTACCACAAACCCCAAGGAAAAATAGTCGCACACAAGTCAAAGTTGATTTGGTTGTAGATGTCGACATCATATTCACTTGGGTTCATTGTAAAGATTATAAATATCAGCAAAGGTAGGGTTTACTAACCCACATGCCACACACCAAACGTGTTGACTCGCATTCTTCAAACATACAAAGGTTGGCACCCATTGAAGATGAGCACCTAGGCGAGTTGTAGGCAACAATTTTGTTCTCTGAAGACAATTGTTACATATCTCAAAATAACATGTTGCAATTTTCAGAAAATGCATGTACTATATGTAATCTCGAGCCTATGAATACAACATTCTTAGTATTTTATATTCATCTCTGCGAATTTTGGAAAGTTTGTGCACTATAAATGGCACGAGTGAAATTTCAATAAGGGTGTGATCATAATAATATTTTGAAGTATTAAGAGGAGTCGTATCACCAAACTAAGATAATCACTGTCAAGACTAATTCAACAGTGAAGTAATGCTACCGCGGGTTATAATGTTTCAGATGAGTGATATTGATTAGTTTGAATCCAATGCAAATTGAGGAGCATGACATGGAATTTGTGACACAAGAGGCATCATGATGCCACAATGAAGAGATGATTAAAGATATAACCACCCCCATTCACCTTGAATTGTCATCGAGTTTGGGAGGCATTTGCAAGAAGGTGACATTGATTATGCAAAGAAAAATCATACGACGAGAGATAATTTAAGAAATAAGTTTCCAATATAAATTGTCTCCCCTTGTATGCCACGAGGGCAATGACGGTCCCACTGCATACTATGAAAAGTATGAAATAAAATAGAATGTAATATACTACATGTTTGGAGTCGGACACCTTGCACCATGATTTGTGTGCAATGAAACATTGAAGAACACAGGTAACTATCGCAATTTATAATGACGAGTGGAGTAGCAGGGACTTTATGCATCAAATATTTCATAGGAGGTGATATTACATAATACACGTTAGCAATGAAGGAACGGTCAAAGCACCCACACCATTTAGAATTCAATAAGTAAGTTGGGCGGATAAACACGGAGAGCCCACATCAAAACATGAGAATCAGTAATCGATTATGCAAGTCGTACATGATAAAGGAAACATCGAACTCTGTGTAAGGAATAGAAGGGAGATTGACCACGTAAGGAGAAGCACTCCATTAACAAAATAAGGATTAAATTAGGATCCACATCATCAACGAATAAGTGAGAAGTCCTAAAACTAATCTAAGGTTGATGTTTAGCAAAGATTAATGATACCATTCCAATATTGAACATCAAATGAATAGAGACTGTTAATAGACAAGCCATCCACTTGAAAAAAAATTTGAACTATTAACGAGAATGGATTCCAATACTCTCGAAAGCAAGAAGGCAATTATTAATGGATGGAAATCACGAGGTGATACAAAGGAAGACAAACAAAACATTGTCTATATTAAATGAAATCTTCATAACAATGCCCTCACTCAATGTCGAGATTTTTGAAGACCAATTTATTAGTGATTAAGTGTAGCAAACCTAAATCTGAGGTGATCCATCATGGAATTTAAAATGGTAAAGTGAAGGTATGATATATCTTGTGTTTTATTCCAATGTTATAAATCAATTAATTCATATTATATAAATATCTATGAATTAATTATTATTGAGTATTATGTTATGAATAAAAATTAAGTATTATGTTATCTTGATTTTATTATCAAAATATATAAAATAAAGAGTTGTGTTATAAAAATTTATGTTGTTAGTAATAGATATGAGATAAATTTACTAACATCCTAATCAATAGTTTTTTTGGTATTTCTATATGTTAAAATATAGATCATAATATATATAGAAAATGGAAGATATACTTTATGTTCAGAGTATACACATTTATCTATATTATATTGGGATGATCTTATATAATTTTACAGAATTATTTATTATCCTCGAGTATTATCTCCTATTTCATGAAGATGGAGATAGAGTAGATAGAGATAGAGTAGATAGGGGATGTGATTCAGTCAATCTTCAGTGATCTCGATCATATTGATTCAGAAGGAGTAAACCATGTTGTGATAGAATCTTAAATGATCAATAAATTGTAACAATCAAGAGGATTATAAATCATGCAACACTATTATCTTAATGGGCCTACCCTTGTGTACATCATATGAAAGTGGTGACTAAATTTGAACCATCTACGAGAAATGATACTTGACGTATGAGTTATAGAGTCATTCAAGTGGCACCATCATACTCAATCAAGATATTGGCATATTATGGATGAGTTTGTTTTTGCTTCTAAATGAATGTTTGGATTTTCATTGGATAAAACAAGCAAGTTCGAACTTAAAAAGAAGTTATCATATTTCATACAAAACAATATGAGAATGAGTGAGAATTTTACATTGTGGGGGGAATAATAGTCAATGTTCCATTCCCACTTGAACCATCCTTAGAAAAGAAGATATTCCATGACCCTCATGGGCAGATAAGTACATATATCTTTTACATTTATCTATTCATTTATTTGGAATTTTATACATACTATAAGGGTCATTTGCTTTGGTCTTTTCCTTTATGTTTGAGGATATTCTTACAGGAAAAGAAGGTTGGTACTTCAATATGCTACCAAATATTGTACAGACTAAATCTAATGATAGTAGTCCCAAAGACCTTGATGATCAAGATGGATAAAGTGTGGCTCTTAATGCAAGTATCTTTGATGATTGAGATGATGAGATCCTTCTACATTAAGAGGGAGAATGACACTTCTTCAAAGGCAATGCTAGAGCTTAGAAGATTGATACTCAGAGGGAGTCTACAAATCCATGTGGGTGACTGCATGAAGTTAATGAGCCTACTCCTACGTATATCATGAGGGAGTGATGAGTTTGATAAGCATCCTTGGGAAAAAAGAGTTTCTGAGGAAGTAACAAAGGACCTAACATCCCAAGATCAATATTCAAAAGGAGAAATTTTGAGATGTAATCCCTTATGGATGATATCTTCTCTATGAGGAGAAGTTCTAAAGGGAAATGTTAAATTGTTGTTTCAGATACGTAATGAAAGGTGACGATCTTTCATTGGCATATATAAACAGAAGGTAATCATTGTAAGGTGATGATCTTACATATGATAGGCCTATTATCATGGTTCTTGGACTAGAATTTGCCGAACACCATGATAACAAAAGGAAGGTAATCTTTGCAAGGTGACAATCTTACAAATGATAGTCATGTTATCATGGACATCTCTAGATATTGTTTTCGAACAATTAGAGATCATACATAACAAATATATTGTTTCATCATGGACATCTCTAGACATTGCTTAAGTGCAAGTAAAGATCATGAGTGTGTTATGGGCATCTCTAGACATTGCTCAAGTGCAAGTAGAGATCACATGTGTATCATGAACATCTCTAGACATTGCTTAAGTGCAAGTAGAGATCATGAATGTGTTATGGGCATCTCTAGACATTGCTTAAGTGCAAATAGAGATCATGAATGTGTCATGAACATCTCTAGACATTGCTTAAGTGCAAGTAGAGATCATGAACTGCAAATGTGTCATGGACATCTCTAGACATTACTTAAGTGCAAGTAGAGATCATGAAAATTTTAATCACTATGGACATCTCTAGACATTGCTTAAGTGCAAGAAGAGATCATAGGAAATACTTTATGTTGCTAAGAGATTTTAATATCATTGTGTTGATTACATAATGATTCTGATTCTAATCTAATGATGTTTTACTTCTCCCTTGCTAAAGAGGGAGTGTTAATGTTTTAGCATCAGTAGAAGTAAAACATTGATTATTTGATATACTAATCTGTGTTTATGTTTTTCAGATATATTGTTTTGGTGATTCTTATACATATAATATATATTATATATGTAATATAATATATATTATGTATTATGCATTATATATCTCATATATATAACACATACATGATATATGTAATATAATATGTATTATATATATTATACATTATATATTATTATATAATAATATTATATAATATTACATATATGGTTAATATATTAATATTATATATAAGATGAGTTATGCATATAATTATTTATAAACTAAATGGTGATTAACTATAGAGAAATGTCTCTTCATGTTTCTTGAAGAGACGTGTCTCCTCCTCTCATATTATATATATATATGAGATTCAATTCTGCATTTGAAAATCATCAATTACAATGGCAATGAGAGTACATTTGCAGAAACAATCTCAGTTACTTTAACAATTTCCTCTTCTATGCGCTTTCATTCCATGGCCTGTTACTAACTAACGCTTGCACCAAATGAGGTGCAATAGTGTAGCCAATAGCAATGTACACATAGACATGTTTATGAGGCACCTGCTTAGATTGTATGGATAAATGTTTTTCCACATTTTGCTTGCAGAACTTTGTTGTGTATGCATGACAAAACGCAGTATAAACATGTAAAGATATGGACTTTTATGAAGCATAAATGATTCTGGAAGGCTAAATGCACAGATAAGAGTTAAATAAGATTAGCAGGAAACACGGCATTTGCAGCCATGTCTAGATCAGACGGAAGAAATTTGTCAAATGCTTAAATTACAAGATACAATTCTTGCATCAATGGATGAATGCACTGTGCTACTGCTATTCGCTCCAACTTCATTGGTCTAATGGTTTGATTATGCACAAACTGTAATATGAATCATTTCTTGGATTAAAAAATTGTATGTGTCATTAAATGGAATGACATTTTAAAGTTTCAAAATGGTACACGACCGGCTTTACTCTGCATGGCAAAGTTGTAGCCCCATTTTGCTCCGGAATTTTGTCAAACAGATGTGGTGTTCTGAGTTGTGCTAACAAAATCTGAATCATGTTCTCCATAGCCCCAATTCCCAGTGACCAGAAATTACTCCCTCTAATCACAGCATTCTCTACATAATCTGCAGGGACACTTCAACCTGGATACCGATCAGAAAGTTCACATGAACATAATAGTGAACACACTGTACAGAGGCCATGACTTCGGGTAGAACCCTAATGGAAAATAGGAGATATGGTTGACCCCATCTTGAACAAACTGAGAATTAACATATGTATCCTCTTTTAGAGTCAAGTTTGTTGCAGATTTGTATTATTTAATTTCTTTTTACCTTTAACATGTTGGAAAATATATTTATCAATTAACATTTTACCCTAAAATTTAATCTGCACAATTCATTCAAGTCAAGCACATTAAACTAATTAGTGAAATGTACACCCACTCTCTCTTCCTCTGATCAGGCCATCTTTCTGGCTTGAATTCCATGCAATCAGGGCCCCAAATAGATTCCATGTGACTGAGAGAGTAAATGCAAGAAGAGAGCTGTTGGTTAGATTTATATTTTTCCTGCATGCAAATCTTCCAAAGCAGCTGTGGTGGCAACATGTAAAAGGGGAATGGAGTGTCCAGCAGACGTCCATGCTATCCAAAATAATGTCTTGCCTCACAACAGCACACAACTCTGATCTGCAATCAGCAATGATTAAATGCTCCTATTTCAGGAGGTGAATCACGTTTTCCACCAGAGTCACAATTTCCATCACCAGTTGGACACCCTTTACCGGCACCGGAAAAAAACTGACATCCAGCCTCAACTTCCGTCAACTGGCTGCCTGAGTCAATCCTAATGGGCAGTGCCCGCATAGTAAAAGCATATCAGCTAAAAATTATATGCTTGGGGTTCTATATTGAAACAATTTTTTATATTTTATCCATAAATCATGGGTTTCTCAGTTGTATTTGTTGTTGCGAATTTCGGAACTTCAAACCCACAAGCTAGAGTTTTGCGTTTTTCTACAAAATTTTGTGGGCTTCTTCATTCAGCTAGGGCAAATTTTCTCGGTCTCTTGTCTGGAACTAGGGTTTTTAACCCTTTTGTGTAGTTTGTAGAATTTTTGAAGACAACTTACTTGGACTAGAGTCTACGGTAATAGTTTTGGGTTTTTGGCCTGTTCTTTTATTTTATCCTTTCGAGTTAATGCTTCAAACCTTGTCTCTATTTTCAATATATTGGGACTTGTGCCTCAGAGTTCATGCAATCAAAGTTAAGCATTGTCAGATTTACCTCATTTTTTGTACCTCAAATAGTGCAAAAGATGACCTCTTTGACCAACAAAATGTTCAAAGACAGTCATAAGTTCAACTGTCACAACTACAACACTTGGAAATATAGGAGGATGAGGACTTTTGGATATCAGTGCCTTGATCAAATTGTCCTAGACAAGTCTTCTTGTCCGACTGCACCACATTCAAATGGACAAATTTGATGAGCAGGATCAACATGTCCTGCATCTCATTAAATTGTTAGTCACCAACGATAAGTTACCTCAAGTCAGATTATGTAAAGTTGACTAAAATAAAATATTCAAAATCTTCTAAACTTCCGATAATGTCAAATTATGGGGCCTTCTTTGTATATGCAAAGAAATTAAAGAACTATACAAAATTAAAAGATTTGATAGCTTGTAACTTCACCAATATATATTCAAATATTCAATAAGATTATAAACCATATCAATGATATCATATACGTCTATGTTCAAGATTCCAGCGTAAATCATCAAATCATCACAATAACAAAATCAAAATAGAGTTCATCATTCAATGTTTATCAATCCGAATCTAAATCATATGAATTCACAAAAAATTCCTCATCATCTCCAACTGCTGCAAGTAAAGATCATTTGAACTGAAAGCAGTTCCACTTGCATTAGATACACCATGTGTCATGATGTTATCAACATCACCATTCGTGATTGTAGTAAGATTTCAATCGTTGCACCTAAGTTTGCGCACTCACATTCTACAACCCAAAGCTTGGTTGCCCCTTGTAGTGATCCTCCTTATGTGACAAAAGACGCATGTTGGTATGAATGAAAACCTAATTCTTCAGCTTTGTTAGAGCCCAACAAATTACGCTTCACAGAGTGGATAAAGGAGTACGTATTCCAATTCCGTTGAACAATTGAAGAACTTGCAACCTAAACATTGTTCACAATTACAAAATTTATTATTAAGGTAAAACATAAAAAATGAAAACCAAATTAAAGAATTGTAGAGTACATGTGGTAAACAAAAAACAAATAAAACTTACTTGTGAGAGGATTTTGATTGCAAGAGGTTGTAGATGCTTAAACGGTTGACCATTGAAGTAAGTGATAGCTCCCATGTCACATTGGTCCTTTATTGCAAGAGAATTAAGTGCAGAGGTTGTAGATGCTTAGACAGTTGACCATTGAAGTACCATCATGTGATAGCTCCCATGTCACATTGGTCCTTTATTGCAAGAGAATTAAGTGCAGAGGTTATAGATGCTTAAATGGTTGACCCGTAGAAGTACCACCATGTGATAGCTCCCATATCACATTGGTCCTTTATTGCAAGAGAACTAAGTCTTGCTCTTGAAGCACATAACCCAAATTCAGTCCTAACTTCTTTGTAAGGGTCAGCATCTAGGAAGAATCTTGCAAAAGCTTTGCAGCACCCACTAGCAACTTCTTCATCTGCATATGGTGCTACTATATCTAGCATACCAAATACTTCCTCACTATAGTACCTTGGAGATAAGGCATTTGCAATGAGGTGCAATAGTGTAGTCATCTTTTCCCAATGATGATGAATGATTGATTCAAGTTGATTGCATAAAGCTTCACATTTTGTGGGGTCATTCATATGTGCTTGTATATAAAGTTTTACCTTCTCTACCATTGGATCCATGCCATCATAGACACCCCCCAAAAAAGGCTGATCTGAATCGGCGAAGCAAAGCATAGTCATAATAGGGTTCATCAAATCTAATACAAATTGCACATAAGCCCACCAACTATCATCCAAGATCAATGCCTAGACCGTTTGTGCCCTTTCTGAATTCGAAGCCTTCCATATACCCCACTGGCTTGAACTAACCATTTAGCTTAGTGCCTCTTGCACCTTGACAAGTCGTCTCATAACAAATAGTATGAGATACAAATCTAGACTCAACCACCTAAGTAAGTTAATCATAACAATATGTCAATAAATATTAAGCAAAGTTATGTACAATTTCAATCTTGATAATTGAATATGACATATCATATTTTCAAATTTAAAAAAATAAATGAAATTTAATAATTACAATTCACCTTTAGCAACTCCAAATTGGAGAATAATCTGAATATGGATTGTGACATGTGGTGGCTCGTTACAAACATTTGTATTTCCTCTCCCTCATGGTATGTTCGCTTCATCCAATCTATTTGGGTGCCAATTTGTTGCATAGCCAAGTTTAGGGATCGTACAGTGCATGGTTTCCAAAAAAATGGTCATACTAGCCCTCGACCAAAGCACCTGCACCCCTGCAATTTTTTGCATTATCTATAATCACTTGAACTACATTCTCACTACCCACCATCTCAAAGGCCTCAATGAGAATTTTGGAAATGAACTGTGAATCTTTCACTTTCCCCCTCACAATCAACTGCCTTCAAAAACATTGCCCTTTTGTGTGACATTGCAATCACATTAAGCAATGGCCAGGTTGCTTGTATCTTTCCATCCATCTGAAACAATAGAAACACCATAAGTTTTACATGAATTTCTAATTGATTCAGTAGCTCTCTCTACACAAACCGTCTCTTCTTGCAATAAAGTAGTACATCTCTTTTTGGCTTTATTTTGTACCCTTTAGGATGGTAGGATACGCCAGTTTGGTACCACTGTAATATCCCCTACCCAAATATTTAAACCAAATAATAGCTCATGAATAATTTCAGAATTATAAACAGATAATTCATGCAAAACTTTCAGATTTAACCAGTAAAATATCAGCAAACAAGAGTCTCACAATTTCTATTACATTCACTTTTAGCAGTACACGTGAAAATACCAGCTACTATATGTTTTCCCAAAAGGATGGCACAATCAAACTTTTCAGTAAAATAAAATTCAGCTCCAATCATAACCAAAAAAAAGTAACAGTCAGATTGGAGAATAAGAGATAACATGTAAGCATAAGTGATGGTTCACATTCACTATCTTCTGGCTCAAGAGTTTCAATACTCAAACTAGTTGAAGATGAGCTTCCAATTCTTTAGGAGAAGAAATTTGACCAATATCCAAGAATACCCAAAATGAACCACCTTCCTTTTTTAATGCTCAAAATCTATGACTCTTCTGTTAAGTAACATGGATCTGTTTTTGCAAAAGTAATTATACTACCATTGTTATAGGTATGCTCCAAATGCAGATCCCAAGCTCTTATAAATATAAGAGTAGGAGACATGTCTCATGAAGAGACATGTTTCTATGATTAATCATTATTAGTTAATATATATTAACAATATAAATCACAATATAACATTTATATTATATATAATATAATATACTTATAATATTATATATATAGTATAATTATAATGTTATATATATATATGATATATTATATCAACACTGTATCTTACGATTAAATCAATCCGATTGTAGCTATAATCTTAACACTCCCTCTTAGCTAGGGAGGATTTGTTATGCAACACATTATGCTCTCAAGCATATGGAGATATATCATCTCAATGTGATATTGCTGGAATGGCATATTTAAGGATATCAACATAAATCCATCAACACACACACATATTTATTAACATATATTACATATGGAATTGGCTTCAATTCACTATGAGGCTAGATGTCTCCACACTCAACACCACCTTAAGTGTGGTCTATAATAGTAACTATGTCATGGTCTCCGGCAAGATCCATCCCAAAGAACCATAACAAGTTGGTTATCATGGTGTCTAGCAAAATCCGGCCCAAAGAACCATGATGAGTTGCTTATCATGGTATCCGGAAAAATTTGGCCCAAAGAACTATGATGAGTTGGTTATCATGGTGTCCAGCAAAAATCTAGCCCAAAGAACCATGATGAGTCGGTTATCATGCTGTCCGGTAAAATCCGTCCCAAAGAACCATGATAACACTTGCTCCTAGACATCCAACACATTTAGGTGCTACAAGTTAATGAAGCTTATCTAGGAGATAGGTCAAACTATTGATAAGGTCATCACCTTACAATGGTGACCTTACACAGGAAAGATCGTCACCGTTCATTAACACACAAATGCAAAAATTTAATCTTTCTGTGACAACAACTTAATGAAGTCTGTTATGATACATTCGTTATCATGACTTTCAACACTTTGAGACAACAACTTAATGAAGTCTGTCATGATAATAGGTCTACCATTTATAAGATTGTCATCTTACAATGATTACCTTTTGTTTATATATGTCAATGAAAAATTGTCACCTTTCATTACATATCATATGCGAAATAGTGACTAGCATGAACAAAGTCAGAGGGTGGTACAAAGGCTTTCACCTTAATTCTCCCTCATAGAGAAGAATGTATTACAAGGAATTTCACTTAAAACTTTTCCTTATAGAGAAGATATCATTTACAAAGGATTGCACCTTCAAAATTCTCCCTCTGGACAATGATCATGTGAAATTAGGTCTAGTAGTTACTCCCTCATAGGCTCTCTTCCCCCAAGGATTCTTGTTATATTCACTCTGAATTTGATATCATTTTTTTGATTTTATGGTGATAAGTCATCACTTCCTCATGATATACATAGGAGTAGGCCCATCAAAATCATGCAATCACATACGCATATTTCTAGACTCCCTTTGAGTATCAATTTTCTAAGCTCCTACATTGCTTTAGAAGAAGTCTCATATTCCCTCTTAATGTAGAAGAATCTCATAATCTCAATCATCAAAGATGTTTGCTTCAAGAGCCTAACTTTATCCATCTTGATCATCAGGGTCTTTGGAGCTACTATCATAAGATTGAGTCTGCACAATATCTAGTAGCATATGTAAAGTACCAACCTTCTTTTCCTGTAAGAATATCCTCAACATAAAGGAAAAAATCAAGGCAAATAACCCTTATAGTATGTATAGAACTACAAATAAGAGAGAGACTACAAAGAATAGATAAATGTAAAAGATAAGAATACTTATTTGCACATGAAGATTCAGAAATTGTCTTCTTAGATTATTTGAGAATGGAACATCTCCCCTCTAAATAAGGTTCAAGTGGGAATGGAACATTGACTATTATTCCCCCCACAATGTAAAATTTTCACTCATTCTTATATTGTTGAACGATTTTGTATCAAATATGACAACTCCTTTCTGAATTCCAACTTGCTCTTTTCGTTCATTTAAGGTCCAAACATTCATTTAGCTTAACAGTAGAAGCAAACATGTCCTTCCATTTTCTCAAACTTGACCACAATATACCAATATCTTGATTGAGTATGATTGTTCCACATGAATGAATCTACAACTCATACGTCAAGTTTCATTCATCAAAGAGAGACTCATAGATGGTTCAAATGAATTTCTAAAAGCTTCATTAACATTTGACAACAACTCAAATTTCCTTTGTTCATGCAAAGATATTTGTTTGATCTTTTGATTAAACCTATATTACGCACATCTGCAATCTGTGTATTCCAAATTTATATCATTGATGAATCCATCACATGGTTTACTCCCTCTGAATCAATATGACCGAGATCACTGAAGGTTGATTGAATTATATTCTCTATCTATTCACTTTCTTTCAAGGTTGCCTAATGAGATGTCAAGCTCCCTCTTAATCTTAGTCGCCCTCTTCCTACAGGAACATTCTCAGAGGAAAAGATCAAGACACATAATTGTTATAGTACAAATAAGAATCGTAAAATTAATCAAGATGTTAGGAATTAACTCGTATCCATTATTCACAACAACATAAATGATTATAAGTTGTAGTACAAATAAGAATCGTAAGACTAATCAAGATGTTAGTAATTAACTCGCATCCATTATTCACAACAACATAAGTGATTATAACATCTCTTTCCAAATTAAGATAACACAATTTTTGTATGTATGTCTTTCCCTTAAATAACATATTCTCCTTGAAATTCAATTGTAGAAATATATATAAATTTCGTTTCATTTCATTTAAATTTCAATAACAACATTAGTAATTCATAAAAAATACTTATAAATTATATCAATGCAATTATAATTTATTCCATACTGTATAATGTAAAGAAGAAAACTTAGATAAGATACTCCTCCTTTTATACATATAATAACAATATGAATTTATTTATTATATTTAAAATGACACACCTCTTACGTCCACTTACCTTGGTGGCAGGTTTCATTGTCCTATGTGACGTCCGTGGGATGAAATTTCTGATTAAGTTGTACTTCCCATTCTACTACTTTCATTTCATTGTAGATATAAATCGTATTAGTGATACAGCCCACCTGTATTCCCTTGTGGGGTCCACGTTGTGCAAAGGTCAAAGGTTCGTGTCCATAGGGATATACGATAGGGATATTCGTGTCCACTGGTCAAAGGTTGGTGTCCACAGTTGCTATCAAATAGGGATATACGATTGGTCAAAGGTTCGTGTCCATCAATGTGATCAGTCTCACCATCAATATTATGTTTGCCAATGTAATTATCAGGCTAAAGTATTTAATAATATATTTCCCTTGTAACACGTGAGTGACTCACACTTTAAAGTTTACTAAACTTTGCTGACCTGGTCTCTTTCCTCTTGTCACGTGAAATGAGTTAGGGAGAGTGTTTAATTTTATGTATTTTATCCAAACTTTCCCTGTCCTATTTCTATGCACGCCAGTTATTTCCTATTTGATGGATATGTGGCAATGGGAGTGCAGTTTGACTGTGTGCAAATCATGTAACTCTTTTTTAATATAAAGTTATGTTTAACGTGCCACCTTAGATAGCTAATGTCCCAGATTTGGACTCCATATTGGGTGAATAGTATTGGATTAACCCAATTTAAATAGTTTATTTCCTTTGGATGAGATCCATGTGGAAACATGGTTTACAAATGAACTTGTTTCAATTGCTTTTCACCTGCGATAATTGGTCGACCCTATGAGTTTCACCCTTCACAATTTATATAATATTTATATCTTTTGACCTTTTTTGCTGTTACTCTGACCATTTCTCGGTTCTTGGGTCAAGCCAATAAGGGTCACCCTTATTAAATTGACTTCTAATCTTTGCCTGTTCATGAGTTATGTATATCGGTTCAAAGGGTTGGAGATATTTTATAAGATATTAGGGTTGTACATTACCTATGTTCTGTGAGTCCTTGATCACTATGTATCCATTTCAAATGCAAATACCTAAATTATGATGTGTTCAACACCTTTGATGGAAATCAAGATTTTGTCATTTTATTTCAATTTGCATTCTGTACATTGATGGCCTGGACCAATAATGGGTCTTCCTTGCTTTGTTTTATTTCTTTTCTGCACTATACTCTGTAACCATCAAATCCTCTTTTTCCTTTTTTATTGCAGAACCATCCCTGTCTGAGACTTACCCTGGATATCCTCCTTGCGATTCTGTCCTCTTCTTTGAATTCCCCTGACAACTTCTGATAAACTTCATGTTATCAAATGTATCAATGATAAACTTCATGTTGTCAAATATATATTATATCAACATTGTATCTTACAATTAAATCAATCTAACTGTAGCTATAATCTTAACATCTTCAGTTTCCCCTCTCCTGTCTTTCGTCTTCTTCCTCTTTTATCACCTTTTTACCTTTATCATATTAAAATGACAGCTTTTAAATTATTTGCATTCAGCTTCCTAACAAGTCATTTTTTAAATTCTGACATTGGCTCGTAATTTCCTAATGTCCCACACTGGGGACATTACAATAACTAGAAAAACTGAGATTATCGTGATTTTCTCATTAAAGCCAACATCAATTTTAAATACACGGAGGGATAACTATGTGCCAAGGGCAGACTAGTATAGAAAGGAGGATGCACAATAGAAGGCTCATATATGTATAACACCATATATGTTGCTGGGTTTTTATTATTTCTACACTCTCCTGTGGGTGGCTTCTGAAAGTCAACAAAGGTTAATATTGATAGACTAAGTGTGGCTTCTGCTCTGTTATAGAAAAATCCATCTGCTTTCTTCTTCTGGAGAAGGTCTCTTTTTAATCATTCTTTCATTTTCTGTAGCTTCCACAACAATTGGGATGCCTTTAAATATGCATTTTGCACTTTAATATCCAACATTTTAATTGTATATGATTTTGCTTACATGTTAGTAGCTGCCATGATTTCAGATGAACATTATTTTGTCTTTTTCCAATAACTGACTGAAACAAAAGAAGCAAGTATTATATATCTAAAATGAGTCTCATTTTACAAATAAATTGCAGGCATGCCTCTGGCATCTAGATGTCCTAAATAAATTGCAGGCATGCTTTTGGCATCTAGATGTCCTAGTATTGAACTGTCTTAAAAAATACAAAAACAATTATAATATTGACTGCATTTGAATTGCATCAATATATAGCACATCTCTAAGGAAAAAAGATCATATGAAGATATTAATGACCTAAAAGAAGCAGATCTAAAATCTGATGCATGAAGTAGAAAACAATGACTTAGTTATCTACCTGTTTATAAGAACAATGGCAACTGAACTATGAAGCACTTTGACATCAGGCAGCCGCAGGTGATCCAATAGAAGACCGAGATTTTTACTAGCTTCCTGTCCTAACAGTGCAGCATCAAGGATGGGATGATTTTCAGGTATCCATGATATATTAAAGCCCCTCGATTTCCCTGTTGATATTTTTATTTTTGAAAATTAAATTTTCTTCTTGACAATATACACCTAAACCAAAGGCAAGCTACCTAATAATTACAGTTATTGTATGTACTGGTTTTTCATATTCAACATCAAAAACAAAATCTCAAGAAAATTGTTATATTGGACCCAAAAAAAGTCCAACCACCTACTGAAAAATTCTGAATCACTGCCATGACCTGGAATGTTTTAAGTTTTACTGAAAAGCTGCAGAAAAAAGATTATACCATCATTACTGTGCTGGGGAGGTGGTGGTTGTAGAGAGACAGTGGGATCCAAGGTAAAGAGTAGTATCAATGTTTCAACAAACTTCACTGCCACCAATCTTACGCCATCAGCTCCAGGCTTCAGCACAGATTTTGTTTCAGCTAGTCACCATTTCTATCATACACAAATAAAACACTGAAGTACAGTAAAATGTTAAGAAAGAATGCAGGACATACCTGGAAAGCAATTGGATATACTGCATCCTTGAATTTAACCATCCATGCCCATGAATCTTCAATTCGTTTGTCTAATTGACCTAAATAGATTCCCTAAACAGATAATAGTATTTATCAGACTTCGCAGCAAAAAGAGATAGTATGACAACATAGGCCGAAATGATACCATCACATAAATGTCAATGTCATGTACATCTCATTCACATTTGAAATTATTTTCTCTTACTAAGATTTTCATAGGTAATTATGGATATTGTAAAAAAAGCATTTGAATAGAGTATGTTAATCATCCTTAACAGTCACCCCTTAAGCAATTATCTTGCATTGCAAAATTCAAAATAGTCATGTCATGATACCAAAAAAGTTTCAAAAAACTTATACAGACAATGTAAATGACTACTTATAGATGAAACAGAGATACAATTGAGAAACAAAAACGCTAGACATCAAAGGATCACCACATGCAACACACCTGCAAAGCCACCTGTTCCAGTGTATTTCGAAACAAATTTGCCCCTGTAGTAACAGCCTGACGTGCAACAGCTGGTGTGTCATCTTTCAAAAAAGAAATCAAGATTGGAACAATATCAGGCAAGTGTTCCATGAACTTCAAGCCAACTTCTTCAATCATCCTACAAGCAAAAGAAAATCGATATCATTTGAAATCCCTTTGAGAAGAAGGTGATGTATAAAAGGAATATTACTAATTATCTATCTAAGAACAAAAAATAAGGATATAAGAAAGTCAATAGTTAAACCCATACTGCTTTCTCATTCAGGTATGCATCCCAGTTGCATTTCTTATTTTTTCCATCAATTTAAAATAATGTCATCAAGCAAAAATTTCAAATTCATCCAGTCCAAATTATATAAATTATATGCTCCATACGAAAGCAGGGGAATTCATTTTGCAGACAGTAGTCCAGGGGCTATTTTTGTGATGCAATATCTACATGTGCGCATACACATATAAACATGTCCATATGTATGTGCACATTTTTGGGCACACACATACATAAGTATATATATATAGTTTAAATATATATAGAATCTGTACACTTTTATATACAATCACATCTATATAGTGTATATATTATATACACATCTATATAACATAGATATACAACTATATATACGTATCTATATAGTGTTTATATACAGACATTTATATACACAACATCAATTCATATATGTATTGAAATTTGAATTTCAAGCTCATACATTTCACATTATATAAAATAATAAAAGATTCAAAACATAGACATGGCTGACTCAATCAGTGACAGCAGCATAGCAGCGGTAAAAAATGTGGAGTAAAACAGAAAATTAATAATATATCATGATTCAAATTTAGAGGGTGTAATAACCATCCAATTGGGGTACCAACTGTCCTTTTTGTGAGTAAATTCCTTTGAACCTGCTTACAAGACATTTAAATTATCTAAGTTACTCGATCAGAAAGAAAAATTACGCATACAGATTTCTACAAGGTGAGACAAATTTCACCATTGCAAGAGTTTGAAATTATCCATGCCACCTTTCATATAGAAATAACAGGGTCAAACACATCGTATCAGACATCGCAAAGTTACTACAGCTACCATTTGAACAGAAAAGAACATTTCAGTGATTGCTTTAATGACAAAAAATCATCATCAAGCAATGTTGTTAAAACTGCAATTCCATAAATAATTCTACTTGCAGTGAGAATGCTTAAAATTTAACTAACAAAATGGGAATAATATATCAATCAAAGCAAATGCCTTCATTTTGTGGTAATAATTCATCAAGATGCATCACAAACTGCTAATTTATGCAAATGCACATTTTAAAAATATTTTCAAAATTCATGGCTTTTTTTTTTTTTTTTTGGCTGAATTGCATTTTTTTTCCAACCAGGACATTTCAACATCCCCACCATCCCAAGGACAGCCAAACATGTCATAGATGTTTCATAATGTAATCTCCCTTTATTTGGACCTTAAAAGTAAATAAAATAATTAATACTTAAGTTGTAGAAAACTAATAAATTTAATGACAACTTTATTTAATTATTAAATAGCATTAAAGTGACTTGATGGTAAGTTAAGAGAAAATGAAAAGGGCTTCTGAAAGTTCTTGAGAACATTATAAAATGGAAGCTTTGGATTTCTTCAGTGGATTGGACAGAATTCACAGCTGGGAAAATTGTGAAGTCTCTACTGGAGACAAAACTGTAAGGTTCTTAGTCTTGTTCCAGAAATAATAATTTTTGCTTCCGTTTCTATCTGGAAAAAAATGGATATTATATTCAGAATAATATTGCTGTCTAATGAGGATATATAAGTGGAAACTAATTCATATATGCTGCTCTAAAGAGATTTGGGGATATAATTCTCTTTAGTGGACCTCGCTTGATATAGTGGAAAAATGAATATTTTGTAACTGCTTGTTGTTAATATCAAGTCACCCGCATAATTGAAAACTTTTGAAGTTTGAACAAATATTTATATCAGCAAAACATTTATAGAGTAGCATATTTAACTTCAACAAGCCCTAATATCTCCATCACTGAGATTTGGACATTATAATTCCATATTTTAATTGGGTTTGGAAGAACTGTGAATATTTTGCGAGTTCAGATTAAGCCTGCCGCAGAGGAAGACTGATCGTCTGAGACAGAAACATGACGTGGTCACGCAAGTTCAGGCTGAGTATACCATAATTGCATACCGATGAATGCTATCGGAGCAGACTGAAGGTATTATTCCAAGCCATCAAACCGCTGCAAAAAGCCATTACAGCACTGCATCTTTGGCACGGAAAAGGGAATGAAACCCTTGTAAAATTTATTACTTTCAAGAATTGTTTCTTTTTGTTTTGATAGAAGTCAATGTTGAGCATAGCTTAATTACCTAACAATTAATGTCCCTATGACCCACTTGTTAAACCTGATTGGTGGAGGGATGATCAATATTGTAACTATCATAGAAAGAAGGGTCATAAAATGAAGAATTTCTTCAAACTTAAGGATAGGATCCAAGATCTCATTGATCAAGGAAAATTCATCATGGATGGTTTAGTCAAACACTCTGATCACAAAGCTTTCAAGAAACCCTTACATGAATATGAGAAAGGAGAAACATCCAAAGAAAATAAAAAGTGTAAAGACACTAAGGTTAGTTATTCCTATACCAACACAAATAATGTGATTAACATGATTGAGATCCTAAGTGAAAGCATTTACATGATGGGCCCCAAGTTTGTTGAGGAACCCAACTATGATATCGATGATGAGAAGCCTAAGGTAGTCTTGAGAATATGCAACTCTCAGTAAAACTATAGAGAACCTAGGTCTATAGTATCTCTTAAGGTGGCAAAATCTTCCTCTTCACATGGTGAGACTTTAAATGTTGTCACTAGGGGACAAACTAAAGTTGTTCTAAAATTGTAAAATGATCCCAAGAATGCCTCATCCTCCAAACAAGTGGCTACCCTTGCTATATCTAATTATGAATTTGTTAGTCAATTACAATGGACCCTTGCTCAAATTTCCATTATTGAATTGCTAGAGTTGTCTCCTTTGCACAACGAGATCCTAGAAAAAGGTTTGTGTACTCCTAACATCCCCACATACATTGATTTTGAATGGTTCTAATCTATGGCTAACCATATCTCTTCACCTCATTACCTTAAATTTTCTAAACAAGATGAAAAATCTCTTAGTCATCCCCATAATCTTACTCTCCATATAGAATTTTAGATCTATCATACTCGAGTCCAAAGAGTCTTGATAGACAATGGTATGGGGTTTGTTAGAGAAAAAGGTGAATTTAATTTCATCATTTAAATTAAATTTTCTCCCTTCTTAAGATTTTTCTTTATGCACTTTTTGCATTCTTATTCAATAATTAATTAGTAATTATTAAATAACTTTTTAAGTTACCCTTTGTAAATTTTTAGGTTACCCTTTTGGGTTTCAATCTCCTTTTATAAGGATTGATCTTTTGTAATAACCTATATCTTTTCTTTATCTAAGAATACAATTTGCATATTTTTAGAGAAAACCCTTACCTCCTCTTGTCTGTTTCTTCTCTATGATAGGTTTTTTACATGTAGGTATCTGAGGGCTTCATGGATTTTTTTTGTGTATTTTCTCAAATCGTTCAGGGTTAAACATTGCTTCTTTAAGCATAATACAACAACTAGGAATGTCAGAGTTCACAATTGACCCTAGAAAGAAGATCAATATCAAAGCATATGATGAGGTTGGAAGATCTTCCAAAGGTTGAATCATCCTTTCTATTCATATGGGTCTTGTTGAGAAGGATGTAGTCTTTCAAGTGCTAGATATTTCTAGCACCATTGTTGGGTTAACTGTGGATCCATGAAATACAAGTTGTACCATCCACGTATCACCAATGTATTGAATTTTCACTCAATGATGTAGAAATATTATCTATCTCCATCAACATGCTTATAATTGTTGATTCACTAGTACCCCATAATTGACACTCTAGTGGCAATAAACCAGCTCTTGTAGAATGTGAAAAGAAATTGAAAATGATTAGTATCAGGATGGTGGAGTACACTTTGGACTCCATTGCAACACTATTGATTTCTCCACAATCCTATGGGAAACCCTCTAAGAAAATGAATCCTTCGACATCTACCATGACTATTTTTGGAACCTTTGTTCAATCCTCAATTCCTCTAGAAGCTAAAAAAAAGACCAAGTTGTTAGAGATTGGATTCATAGAGAGAAAGGAGATAATAATTAGGTCAATTTAACTAAACCCAATTCTCCTAAGAGATATGGAAAAGTCTATAATTTTGAAAATAATAACAATAAATATGCTCTTGCTAAACCCCTAAGTGACACCAAAGGATGCCAAAGTAAAGATACTACAGGCTTAGGATATGGTGTTGAAAATGACTTGCCACACTTTGATTGAGAAGTTCCTACTGATAGTGAGTTCAAAGATGAAACTCAATAGCCTACTACTACTTTGACACATGAAGAGGACCTCACTCATTCTACCTCCCTTCCTTGGGTAGAAGACATGTTATTCTATGGTCATATTTTTGACGCATCCATGTCTAGATAACCTGCCTTTGATTAATTAAATGTTGAAGATCCTAATACTGAGAGAATCAAAAGAAACATAGCTCAACTTGTGGTTCATAACCAAAGTACTGACTCTAAGGAATATGAATGGGATTCCCTTTCTGATGCTTCTTGTGATCTAGGTGTGGAGATGATACATACCTATGTTACCCAACCAAATGCAATTGATGAGTCTTATATAGGGTCAAATGAATTGGATTCACAACTTTCCTTAGTAGACCATGTTGATGTCTCTAGGTTTACTCCTCATTTAGACTCCTTTAGAGCTTTGTCTATAAGTTTGACCTCTCTTGTCACTAGAGATGACTCCTCCTGTATCAAGAATCTTGAAGCTTCCACCTCACTTTCCCTCATGCACCTAGATCTCATAAACTGGTCTATTCAAAATCAAATACTAGAGCTACCATCATTCCATTTAAATGATTATGTGATTGCATGTTACCTCAACACCACTAAACCCATGGTGTCTTCCACCAGCAAACCAATAGTCAACATGACCAAAATGGATATCTAATACCTTAGTCACAAGCTAAAGATAAATATGAAAAATAAGCATTCATATGGTGAAAACCACCTTGCGGTGGCATCTGAACCAAAAAAAGTACTGAAAATAAAGATGTATCTAAGGGTGAAAACCTCTTTGAGGCACCTGAGGATGAGGTATTTGGTAGTCTCCCAAGCTACTTCTAGGATAGATCATCAATTTTGATAGAACTGATGTAACTAATCAATCTTGGTACCATAAAATCTCCTAAGATCATACATGTGGCTCAATCCTTATCAGCAAAGGAAAAAGAATAGTTCACTCAACTTTTCCAAGAGAAGAAGATTAATTTTGCATGAACTTATGTTGACATGCATAGACTTGATAGAAACCTTATTATGCACCATCTTTCTATAGCTCCTAGCATTAAGCTTGTTAAACAAAATTTGAGAAAGATGCATGCACACATAGCCCTACTTGTGAAAGTTGAGTTAGAAAAACTCCTAAGTGCCAAATTCAATAGAGCTATTGATTATGTGGAATGGATCTCAAATATTGTTCATGTTTCCCAACATGACAAATCTATTTGTGTATGTATTGATTTTAGGGACTAAAATAAAACATGCCTAAAGGATGATTTTTCATTACCAAACATAGACATGATAGTAGAAATGACTACGGGTTGTGAAATGTATTCCCTCATGGATGGATTTTTAGGCTATAATTAGATCAAAATAGCTCCCAATGATCAAGAGAAAACAAATTTTACATGTGCATGGGAAACATTTTTTGGAACATCATTCCTTTTGGTCTAAAACATGCAGTAGCTACATATCAAAGGGCTATGACTACAATCTTTCATGATATGATTCATAAAAACATGGGTGATTATGTTGATGATACCTTAGCAAAGTCTAAACAAAAAGGCACTCACTTGTCTGACCTAAGTCTGATACTAGACTGCATGGAATAGTTTCAACTTAGGCCTAATCCAAAGAAATGTTCTTTTGGTGTCACATCTAGAAAACTATTGGGGTACATCATCTCAACTAAGGGAATAGAGGTTGATCTAGCAAAGGTTCAAGCAATTATGGAGATGCCACCTCTCAAAAATATTAGCCAACTAAAGAGTTTGTAAGGGTGCCTCCACTCTATTAGGAGGTTAATTTCTCAATTAGTTGATTAGTCACAACGATTTCAAATAAATATACACAAAGGATCAACATCTATATAGAATGAAGAATGTGAGAAAATCCTGGTTGAAATTAAAGAGCATCTATCAAATCCACCTATTCTTATGCCTCCAATTAAATGGAAATCATTGATCCTATATATTTTAGTTGCGAAAATTCCCTAGGAGCTTTATCAACACATCATGATGAAAATAGGAAAGAAAGGGCCATATACTACATTAGCTGCACATTGGTAGCTTATGAGCTTAACTATAAGAATATTGAGAAAGCTTGTCTAGCTATAGGTTTTGTGTCACAAAAAATTTGCCATTACATGCTCTTCACACCACACAATTGATTGTTAAAATTGATTCTCTAAAATATCTCCTAAGTAAGGTTGCACTTATAGGTAGACCGAAAAAAATGGATAATGATTCTTTCTGAATTTTACATTAAATATGTTGAGCATAAGGCTATTAAAGGAAAATCTATTTCTGATAAGCTAGCTAAATCCCCATCATGGATAGTGCTCCTATGAAAATTGATTTTTTAGATGCTTCCATCATGTACCTTACGGATAGAACTTGGAAGATGTTCTTTGACATATCACATACTCAAAATGGTGTTGGTGTCAGGATCCTCTTTGTTACACCTCATGGCTACACAATACCAAAGTCCTACAAACTGTTGTTTCCCAATATGGTTTAATATGAAGCACTTCTTAATGGAATCAAGCTAGCTCTATAATGGAGGAAAACAGAATTGCATATCTACAAAAATTCTCAACTTGTCATTGAATAAGTGAACAATGACTACCAAACTAAAGATGACAAATTAATACCTACAAGAAATTGGTTGATGCTTGAGGAATTACTTCACATTTGTCACATTCCAGTGAATTCCTAGGGCAGAAAATAAATGTATTGATGCTATGGCTACTTTGGCATCTATCCTACAATTAGAAGAACATGAATCTCACTTTGAGTTCCTAGTGGAAGAACTGTGCCATCCTTCTTATGACTCCCCTAATGACTGAGTAATTTTCACTATTTTTGGTTATGATTGCTCTCACTATTCTACCATTTTAAACTACTTGTGTGATCAAATCATTCCTGAAAATCTTACATGTAATGAAAAACACCAACTTATCCATAGTGCCTCTCACTACACCCTTGTCTCTGGTGACTCATATAGGAGGGGCTTATACAAAACATTCCTTAGGTGTCTAGAGATAGATCAATCTAAAAAGGCATCAGCTAAAGTCCATGACAACATTTGCAGGTCACACTCTAATGGCCTTGTAGTTGCTTGGAAACTACTTAGGGTAGGTTACTATTGGTTGACTATACAAGACAATGTTGTTAGATATGCTAAGTCATATAAAAAATGTCAATTACATGACAACTTGATTCACACTCTTTGGCATGAACTCATCCCCTCTATCACACATTGGCCTTTCAAGAAATGGGTCTTTGATCTAGTTGGTAAGATCCATCCCAACTCGTCTAGCAGACATAAGTTCATAATTATAGCTAATGAGTATTTTACAAAATGGGTCAAAGTTGTTATGTTGTCTATTGCAAAAGGAAAACATCTTTCCCTGTTTATACTGAATCATATTAGTTTCCATTATGGTATTCCTTCTTCCATAATCATTGATAATAGATGGCAGTTTAAAAATAAGAACCTAAAACAACTTTTTTTAAAGTTCAAAATCAAGAAACATTATTTGTCCATTTACTAACCCCAAGGAAAAGGCCAAGTAGAGGCTTTGAACAAAACATTTTTGAAGATTTTGCATTAGACATTTCACAAGTCAGGAAGGGATTGGCACTTATAGATTAATAGCATTATGGGCCTATGGAACCACCATATGGACTCCTACTAGTGCTACACGCTTTTCTTTAGTCTATGGTTCTGAAGTTGTCCTCCCACCATAAGTCAAGAATCCCTCTCCATGAGTTTCTTTACATGAATTAACTACTAATGAGGATCATAGAGCTATGAGAATCCACAAGCTTGAAGCTCTTGATGAGAATCGAAAAGTTGCTTTTAAGCACATGCAAGCTAATCAGAAGGGGATATCCATCAGCTATAATAAAAAATTCCATCCTTGTGAATTCTAGGTGGGTGGGCTTGTTCTTCAAGAGAACCCTAAGAACTAGTAGAAAGAAGAATAGAAGGGTAAGATTGAGCCTAACTAGTTGGGTCCATACATTGTCACTACTACATTTGGATCTAGTGCCTATCAACTTTCTATACCTAAGGGAGAAAAAATCCTCAATCCTATCAACATTCTACACTTGAAGAAGTTATATGCCTAAGACTCCTATGGCTTAGCTATTTGTACATACTTTATGATCTTGAAAAAATCCTTAAAAAATCAGAAAATGTCCTAAATTATCATCTTAGTGAAAACCTAGCAATAGGTGCTTCAATGTATAACCAAAAAAATACAAATGTACAAAAGTGCAAATAAATTACAAGAAGTTCTAAAAAAATTGCCAAGTGGTGAAAACCTAGAAACAATAGCTACTTGAGACCCTTGCACTTATGTCTGTCAATCCTTCTTTGTGTTCACTCACTTCACTTTGCTTGGAATCAACTCTTGTCTACGTCTAGGGGGTACAACTATTTAGCTTATTAGGGTCTCTTTATGCATTATATTTTCTTTGGAAAACTTGTCCAACAATTTTTCTCAACACTTCCCTTGACATCGAGTGTTATTCAACACTTTTTGGATACCTTAGTTACAGTCTAGGATGTTGCAATACTTCTCACTAGAAGATTCAAATCCTAAAGAGATGATCATGCAACTTACACACACACACACTTCAACATTAAACTTGCTAAGAATTGATTGACTTTATTTTCTTTTTGTGTTGTCTGTGTTAATTTATTTTTTGAGTGTTCCCTCACTAAAAGTCTCTGGAGGATGTCATGGACTAGAAATATTGGGGGCATGGGGCATGTTTTACTTTTTTCCTTCTTTTTCAATATAAAGTATTATGAGAATGCATGCTTGTCCTACTTGACATTTTGGGAAGACAATGTATCATCCTTATTTGTTTTTGCAAGACCACACTCGAGGGTTATCCTAGCGCTTATGCCTTGATACATGTGTAATCTTTCTATACTAAACTTAGGGAATATAACTCCAATATTCATCTTGACTTAAATATCTTTGATGCTTAGGTTGGATTCCCACATACTTATTTGAGATAGATCATATTCATATCCTCATAGCTATACTAGTGAGCATTGTATGATCTTACAATGCCCCTAACAAAGCTCAATGATCAAATTGGAGTACAATTTATGCGTCCCTTGCAAGTAAACCTATTTTTCAGACTACTTTACATTATAGGAACATTCTAGCTTAGTATTACACTTTGTGTACAAGGAGAGATCTCTCTTCATCCTTCATGGAAATGCCAACTAACTATGTTCATCTTTTCTCATTTCCTCTTGATCATGTCTTGCACTCCTTGTCAATCACATCCACTTCATGCTTCTTCTATTCATGGCATCACAAGGGGTAATCTCATCATCATATATAATTTATCCAAGTGTCACATTTTCAAAACATAAGTCTACATCATAATATGAGAGCTAAACACATCTATGAGAGAGATACATCTATGAGCATACATAAACATTAGCATACATGAGAAATATCACATGAAAATATAAAAGAAAGTGATGAAATATCCATACAAATCTATTACTTGAGCATGAAAAAAGACAAGTACACAATGATATTGAATCCAATATCTCATAAATCTCAAAATGAATCAAAGTACATATACATATGAGATCCAAAAATTTGGATAACTATCTCAAAATACATATAAATCAATGTGTCACAAGGACATCAGCCTAGACCTAGCCTTAGACCTAATACTTTCTCCATGTCTCATGAGTGGGATGTGACTGAGGGGGAGTGACCTATGTCCTCACTAGTGGCTAATCACGTCTACCCACTCTCTATAAATAGAGAGGCACTTGTTGTCTTGTTGGAACTTCATCTATATAGACACCCTGATATCATGCTGCTCTAGCCCCCTGTTGCTTATGCCTCTCATCGAGCCTCTCCTAGATCATCACGCAAAGGCCTCCCCCACCTGTCAGCCTCTACTCTTGCATCAACTAGATTTTAATATCTTACTACAATGGTCATCCTTAGCTCTTGTACCTCTACCTCTAGTGCTAAGATCTAAGCATCTCAAGAATCCTCCCTACCTCCCCTACAAGTTGCTCTCACCTTGGATCTACCCTCTCCACCCTCCATCATCTGACCAATCTCTCCTTCTCCTCAAGCCTATCCTCCTCCTTAGTCTCCTCGCTCTTGGCCTGGCTTCGAGACTGTGTCTGACTGCTTGAGGCTCCCTTAGAGCTACTCCCAACATCCCTCCTCCTAACACCTCTCCCCTACTTTCATTGCCTTTGCCATCTCCACCATCCCCTCTTTGACCTGCCACCTAAGGTAAGGCATCTAACATAATGAACCAAGGAAATGGATGCCTCTGTAATTCATATGCATACATCAACTCTACCTCTCCATCTACAACATCGGGGAGATAGTCTCATGCCTCTAGTTGTAATGCCATAGTGTCTTATAAAGTTGTTTAATAATCCATCATAGGGAACCATCAAAGGCTCTCCTCACAAATAAATTGGACATTAATTGGCTGTGGGCATTTCTGTCAACAAAGGTCTGAAGGAAATTAGTGTTTCCTTTCTATAGCAAGTAATTCTGAAAATGCAAAGCGAGTAGTTCTGATAATGCAAAGGAGAGTAAATTAATAGCCAATTGCTACTCAAATTGGAATTTTGTGAAGAGTTAATGACCTTAAGTATATAAACATTTTGTGAAGCAACTGACGTGAGTTCCTTACAAGGTCATCGCCAAAGGCTTTCAGCTGGACTAGGAGATCTAGAGAAGACCTATGCAAGATAGCTTGCTAGAAAACAAAGGGTAAGATACAGTTCATTTGCTGCTGTACATGTAAACTCATTTTCTACAAATACAATTTTGTTTGCTGATGCTTTGAAATTTTGGGAGAACAAAATCTAGACTATTCTGCAGTCTAGGAAAAAAGAGGGGCGTAACAGCTATAATGTCTCCTTTTCTAGCCCACTAATTCATGATGTGCCGTTAGCCCATTTTGCCTTGGTCCTCTAGAGTTAACTAGGACTTTACAAAGTTCCAAGAGATTTGGCTAAACAATTCCAATTTCAAGCAAATCAGAGTTCATTCAACAGGGTTTCGAGATACTTACAATTAATAGTAAGTCAGCAGGGTTCAGAATTTTGGCATTTGGGTATTGGACTTGGAGTGTCTCACCAAGACCATTCCAATGGGCTAATAACACATGGTTTTCTGAGTCCAGTTGAATATTTATTTTAATGCCTCAAGATTAAATAGTTTATTAATAAAGTGACTATTTAATAAAATACATATTAATATAAGTCACTTTAATATTAGGACTTTTTATTCACTTAAGTGAGAATGATATTTTGAAGGGAAAATTTATTTGTCCCACATTGACGGGTTGACTGAGAAAGTTGCTAAAAAGAGGTTATAAAATAACATGATGAGCTCATTCTTCAGAATGCTTGGATATCATATGCAATTGGAGATTGGAGAAACTGAAGAGATTATTCTCAGGGCTTGGAGGACAGACACCCACTATGCTATCAATCTTGATGCCATTAGAAGTTATAGTCTTGAGATCTGTTCTTAAAATTCAAGGTAAAATCTGAAGATTAATTTCCAGTTGCCAGAGAGATTTGATTTGAGAGATTGTGCCATTGTGAGTTCACATAAGATCAAAAGTTTATGGTTGAGGTGTCATTATCCAGCTGCCAAGAAGAACCATTGGAGTTGTGTAGCCAAGTTGTGAGCATTTACTTGCAAGTCCTACCTGGCACACAATTCTGGAGGTTGCATTTTAATCTCTTTCCTAACCACCTATACTTTCTCTTGGTTGCAACACTTCCCAGGTTGGACATGAACCCGCTTTGAGGCTGGACGTTGGAGTTTGGTGACTGAGCAGGTAGTTTGGAAGACGAGTTTACTTGCTACAGGTAGCCAACTAGTTTCAGAAATTAACATTTACATTTGGAATGATTTGAGGATATGTTTCAGAAGTTTAGTAGCAGCAGATTGAACATCCAGGCACATACTCGTGTCAAGTATGGTATACTGCAGCATGCTCTGAATACTATAATTCATACTTTTAAATTACCAGGTATGCAATGTTGACTTTGTATGCAAAGTTTGAACAGAAGTAATAAATCAGAATGAAGTTTGTTTACAGAAATTAGTTTCTTGTCATTACACTTACAGAAGTATCATTATTTTTGCAAATGTAGTTGCATTATTTCTTGTATGGAAACTAGTTGATACCAGCAAAACCTCAAACCAAATAAGGAAAAAAATCAGAACTATCAGCATGCAAGTTGCACGCAAACTGTTTGACAAAATTTCATCTCTTGCAAAAAAAAATGTCAGAAAAGGGGCAGTTGTTTACAGCAGCTCAAGTGCTGAAACTACAGGAGGAAAATATCCGAAGCTGCTGTAATTATCACAGATTACCTTAACTCTGGTTTGGTTTCTGCTGTATTCCTCTCAATTGTAGCTGCAAAAATATTGATCCAGATGCTTGAAAGGGAGGGGCAGCCCTGTTCATTGCTTGAGCCATGCTTAGGGAAGGTGGGGAGATTGATTTATCTTCTATGCTGACTCTTGTGCCTTGTGATGCTGTGAATTTCATGTTCAGATCATATTTTTTTCCCATTGACAGAGTTTAGCAATAAAGAGGTCAGATTGAACATTAATCCCTATAGAAGATTATTGTTTAATGATTTATGTTCTTCTCAATCATATTGTAAGGTTGTCATCTCTATTGTGCATTGAATATAAACATAATGCAAAGTGTTTAGCGGTATTACATCAAAAGTTGTGTAATATATTTAGTGGCAAACAAGACTGGCCATTACAGTGGTATCAGGGCACAAATCATCCTGTCAGCCTGTGGAGTTCAGTTTAAGTGTGCATCAGGTTTTCTGAAATTCACGAAGTCTTTCTCAGAAAACAAAATGAAGATGAGGGCCGATGAGAAAAGTGACCTTTTTCTGAAAAGAATACAACAATACATTTAATAATGATCAGCTAAGAGACTTGCTAAAACAAAAGTAGGAAATTCGCTCTTTTTAATTGAACTACAATTGGGGTCCATGAACTTTACTAATATTGTTGTATTTGAGTTGGGGAAATTAGACTCATAATTATCTGAAGTAGACCAGTCAAATTGGAGGCTTTTAACTTGGGCATTGCAGCCCTCAATGCTCACTTTGGTCCAGCAAAAATTTATGGAACATCCCTATTAAGATGTTAGACTCGCAATTGCTTCATGTCTCAATGAGATTACACGAATAACAGCTTTTATCAATTTCTAGTTAGGGCCCTTCACTAGAATAGCAGGGGCACTTCTTGGATTTTTCTAGTGAGAGATAGGTGTCTGGGTTCTCTATTAGTTGCTGGGATTGAACCAGCCAGTGATGGATTTGACTACACAACTAACCCTCTCCCCCCCACCCACTGCCCATCAGAGAGTACAGCTCTAGAAAGGTAGGGCCACTACCACTAGGAAGTTATGGACAAACTTCTCTACTCGAGACTACGAACTCAAATTAAGCAGCCCCGCTCCCCCCCACAATGATGATGTACTGAGCAAGGTTCTACAGCTGATTGTGAAAACCTTTCATGGATTACATTTGTGTGAGATTTTTGCACCTTCCTTGATGTCGTTTCTTCAACACGTGGGTGTTCCATCTCCAATCACTCATGTTTCCACCTGCAATATCCGAACACGATTCTCCATAATCATTTTTCCAAAGGTCATTTTATTTGTGCACGAGAACACTTCTTCAAGTTTTTGCTTGCTTTTTCATCAAGTGAGCATTGTTTCTTGTGGACTCTAAACTCTTGGGGCCCAAAACCGTTTTGTTTTATGCATTTTAAAGCATATTCAACCTATAGTTTCTTCTGTAGATTGTTGTTTTCAGTTCCTTATTTCTGGTTTTTTGGGATTGACAACCATTGTTGTGGTTGTTTTGCAAGTGATGCCATTAAATCCGCACTCCTGTTACAATTGTTTTCAGGTGCAAGAAAGAAATTCAATTTCTGCAAACCACCTTTCTCTGTTTGCTAGTGTTTTTTTTGGGATTGACAACCATTGTTGTAGTCATTTTGCAGGTGATGCCCTTAAATCTGCACTCCTGTTGCGATTGTTTTCAGGTGCAAGAAAGAAATTCATTTTTTGCAAACCACCTTTCTCTGTTCACTAGGGTTTTCTTAAAACCTTCTGATTTTTTGGTCAAGTTTCAAATCTGATTATATAGTCATGGAGGATTTTTTCAAACCTCATTAAGGGTGCTTTCAAATTTTTTAAGTACCTCATTTTCTGTGCCTTGAATTTTGTGTCAGTTGGAACTTTGTTCTGATAACAAATTCTTTTTGGATTTTTTGTGAGCTCTTTTGGGTCTTTGTTGGTTTTTGGGGTTAGTGATAATTTTATCTCAGAATCCATGTATGTCGAACTTCATTGTTTCTTGAAGTTTGTACCTGCATCTGCCTCTATTTCCAGCATTGGGATTAATGTTCAGAGTCTTTGTGTTGCCTCTTCTTTGGTTTTCGTTTTTTGTGCATTTGAAAACATGCAAAATGGCATCATTAACCAACATAATGTTGGAAGTTAGTCAGCAATTCAACAACAAATTTATAACACCTGAAAGCAGCACACCCTAACAATCTTCGAATATTGTCACCTTAATAATCTTGTTCTGGAAATAGAGACTCGTCCTACCACAGCCACATCCAACCAGAACAAGTTTGATTACTGGAATAGAGAAGTCATCTTGCTTCTCAAACTCTCTGTCCAAGATGATCGGTTACCGCCGATTCCTTCTGGCAAGTCAACATTAGAAATCTGGAAGCATCTAAAGGAATTGCATTAAACATCCAACAAGAGGCGAGAGTTCTTCTTGAAGAACTAGTTCTCCATCACAATGGATGGTGCGTATGTCCTTATAGGAGCATCTCACAAAGAATAAGGACATCGGAGATCAGCTCAAATTTGTTGGTCAAAAATATGATGAAGAAGATATGGTAGTCATCACCCTGAAGTGTCTACCTAAATCTTATTAGCACTTTATAAAAACTCTTAACATTACTTCAACAAATGTTGATCTGAAAATTTCAGAGTTTTGAACCAAACTCTTGCAACGGGATTGTTGGAAACAACAATTTGGTAGAGCTGTCACTTCGTCCTCCTCTAAGCAAGCCTTTGCAGCTAAATCCTTTCACAAGGATAGAGGAAAATCTCAGTCATCTCAGCAAAAAGGCTCCAGTCAGTCTCAAGATGGCTCGATGAAGAAGGTTCAAAGTAGCTATTGTCATAAATATGGCCATATGCTCAGAAATTGTTGCAATCGTTTGCCTTTTGAAGAACGGATGTAAGGGAGGTCTCAGCCTAAAGCCAATGCTGTTAAGCACACAGAGCAAAAAGAGTCTACTGTTTACACCTTCATGGCTAAAAATCTACAAACCGAGTGAAATCTTATGCCTGGTATATAGATTTCGGTGCTTCTAGAAATTTCACTCAAAGGTGTGATTGGTTTATAGAATTTTCTCCCTGTACTAATACAATCATAATTGGAGGAGGTGAAGAGAATACCGTTGTCAATAAGGGAAACGTTCATATATAGTCTAGAGGGAGGAACCTCATATTCCCCAATGTATACTATACTTGGGAGGAACCTCATATTCCTCAATGTACACCATGTTCCTAGCATGGAACTAAACCTACTCTCAAGGAGTCGGATCATACAGCGTTCTCCTCATCTTGGTGTGGTGTTTAGTGCACACAAGTGTTCAATCAGTGATCCTATGATACACACTACTATAGTTGTGAGCATTGAGGATCATGGTCTATACATACTTGTAGATACAGGTAATTCTCTTGAGAATGCCTATACAACAAAATCATCTTCTATCAGCAATATTTGGCATCGGCAATATGGTCACCTGACCAATCACTATCTTGCTCATCTCATTCGAAAAGATTTAGTACATGATGCACCTAAAATGCAAACTTAGTATCAGCGTGTTTATGGAGCTTGTTAGGCTAGGAAGCAGCACAAGAAACCATTCGAGGATGGTGACTCATGATGATTCTCTAAGATTCTATAGTTGGTACACATTGATGTATCTGGTCAGATGAATACTCCTATTACTGGTTACGGGTATTTCTCAATTCTTGCTGATGATTTTAGTAATTAAATGTAGGTGTACTTTCTTAGATGGAAATCCAGTGTGTTTATGTATTTCAGGAATTTAAGGCCTTCATAGAAAGAGTCTAGTTATTCTATTACATCTCTTAGGTCTGATTCTACTGTTTTATTCACTTTTTGTAACATGGCATCAAACATCAATTAGCCACACCATACCCGCATCAACAAAACTATGTTTTAAAACATCTCAAACACACAATTACAGAAATAGCTAGGTCAGTGATGGAACACATAAATGTTCCTAAGAAATATTGGGGAGAAGCAGTATTAATTGCGGTCTATCTCCTTATTCGGTCTCCCACACATGTTGTTAAGTGTAAGATTCCTGAGTAAGCATGGACTGGTCATAAACCCAGGATCAGCCATTTGAAAGATTTTGGCTCTTTAGCATAAAAATGGAATCCATATGTCAAGCACTCGAAGTTGGATTCCAAGAGTCATAAGTTTATTTTTAAAGGATACAATAACAATCATAAGCCTTACCAGCTAATTGATATAGACACTAATTGTCTTATCTTTAGTCACGATGTTGTGTTTTATGACGAACGAGGACATTTCAGCTTTCCTTGTCTGAGTAGAATTCTGAGGATCAGCCTTTCAAGGCTTTTGATTTGGGTGTTTGTCTTCCATTTGGTATACCTAATGGGAAGGATGATGCAGATTTTATATTCGATAATGCACTACCAAAATTTCCTCTAGATGATATTCATCTTCCACCTATTCCAAATCTTATTCCACCTCAAGCTCCATTTATAACTCATCCATCCGTAATTAGCACATTTACTCTCTAGCCTAATTTGTTGGGCTAAGACCATCAATGATCTTTGTCTTGATGAGCTCACTGAGGGTAGATCTTCTAGAAATAAGGGCAAGCAACAAAATACATTTTATTTTGTTCTCATGGCCAACATTCATAGTATTTATGAGCCTCTGACATTTGCACAGGCAAAAGAGATTCCAAAGTAGGAACAGGGAATGGATGCAAAATACTAAGCTTTGTTGACACGACCTAGGTTCTCTCTAATCTTCCTCCAAGGAAGAAGCCCATTAGTGACAAATGGGTGTATAAGATCAAGTATCACGTAGATGATACTTTAGATAACTACAAGGTCAAATTAGTTGCTCAACTATAAGAAGACTTTTGCTCCTACTACCAAGATGAGTACAATTCATCTTCTTCTCACCATTGTGGCTCAATTTGGATGGAAAGTCCACCACATGGATGTTAAGAGTGCATTCCTCAACAATGAGTTGCAGGAAGAAGTCAACATGACACAAACTACTGGTTTCAAGGTTACTAACACGAAACACCAAGTATGTCGATGTGTCAACTCAAGAAAGCACTCTATGGACTCAAATAGGCCCCTCGAGCATGGTAATCAGATTGATCAATAATTGGTTGCTCATGGTTTTCAAAATAGCCCTTCTAATAGTAATTTGTATATCAAAAGAGCACTAGTAATGAGCTTAACTTTCTTGTTGTCTATGGGGACAACTTGATCATTACTAGCAATTCAGCACATTTGATTGTCAAAATCAAACAAGACCCGTGCAAGGATTTTTGAAATGACAAATTTGGGGCTTTTCCATTATTGTTTAGGTGCTAAGGTTTGGCATACTGATGATGGCATTTTTATTTCCCAGTGTAAGAATGCCAATTACTTGCTTGACAGGGTTCTAAAGCAATATGTAAACCAACTTCCACACCTATGGAGAAAGGACTGAAGTTGTTTGTTGAGTCTAATTCTCCTCATGTTGATTAAACCACTGTTAGGCAAGTAGTGGGCAATCTCATCTATCTCATTACCATTAGACCTGATCTCACTTTTGCAGTGAGCTACATTTCACACTTCGTGACATCCCCAAGGTTGATCATTGGGTAGCAACAAAGCGTACACTATGTTATGTGAAGGGCACATCTGAATATAGACTTCTTTATACTGGGAGATGATCCTAGACTCAATGGGTTCACATATTCAGATTGGGCAGGTTCGGTTGATAATAAGAAATCAACCTCTAGATATGTGTTCGATACGAGATCTGGAATGGTCACCTAGACTAGTAAAAAGCAACAAGCAGTGTGTCTACCCTCGACAGAACTAGAGTATTTAGGAGCAATTAAGGCGACTTGTGAGGCAGTTTGGATTTGTTAGATGCTTGCAAAAATGCAAATATCTCAAGCTGGTCCCAATCCCTTATTCTTTGATAATGAGGGAGTTCTCGAGCTTGCTAAGAAATCAATCTTCCATGAAAGAATTAATATATGGACACTCATTGTCATCACAAAATAGTTTGCTTCCAGTTTGCTCCGACTGCGGATCAGACTGCAGAAATTCTCACCAAACCTCTTGACCCAAATAAGTTTGTTATTTATGGGGGTAGTTTGTTGTTGTTGATAGAGTAACCATTGAGAGAGGGTATTAGAATATTATTTAATTAATGTTTAATGGTCATCTATGTATGATATGTAAATTATGTAGATAACATCGTTTCCATGATCATCTTCAGTTTCTTATTAGAAACTTGCTAATTTTGTATTTTTGTAAATTCTATATACTTATCTTTTTGATCATTTATTAATACAACAACAAATATTTTACTAATTGCCTAAATCCAATGAGCGCTAAGTGTTCCATTTATTGTCATGAGAGATGGATTCATGTTGAATCACTCTACTCATGAAACATGGGTCAATGAGTTTGACTCAAAATCACACAGTTAAATCCTAATATTAATATCACAATTTGACTTGCTGTGGAAATTATCTCCTACTTATCAATAGAGAGACAATTAAGTGCAATGGTGAAAATGATCCAACTGTTGAGAATGAATCAAAAAATTCAACATGTGACAATCCTTTTTCTTTACAAAATTGAACAAAAGCCTAAGTTGAGAAATCAAGAATGGGAGCAGGTACTGGTTCATGGGTATATAATGTTGGGTATCTATTTTTTATTTTTTGGGGGGGTGGGGGATTGGGTGCGTTCATATGAATATATATATATACAAACTGTCAAGATTACAGCTACAGTCGGATTGATTTAATCTTAAGATGCAATGTTAATATATATATATATATATATATATATATATAATATATAATATGATATAATATATATATATATATGTATAGATAATATAATATATATTATATTATATATGTATATATAATATATTATACATATATTTATAAATCATATGTTATATTGTGATTTATATTCTTAATATATATTAACTAATAATGATTAATCATAAAGACATCTCTCTTCATGAGACATGTCTCCTACTCTTATATTTATAAGAGTTTGGGATCTACATTTGAAAAAATATCAATTATGATGGCAATATTATTACATTTGTAGAGATCCAAAACAATTAACATGGTATCAGAGCAGCAGGCTGCAAATGCAGAAAATAGAAAAGTTGTAGAACATTTAAGAGAAAAGATATTAGAATACAGAACAAAGAATGTGCATCATTACATCCCTTTATACATACTCAGAGCCACAAACGGAGAACATATAAAAAGAATACTATTGGTTTGATATCAGCAATCAAAGTTTTAAAGCAAATTCAAACATAGCAATCATCGAAGGATATGACACAAAGGTAAGGAGGTATTATATCCATTTCCATCCAAGTGCATATTGTCGAGCGATTGTATTAAGCAGAGGAGCCATTTCATTAAAGCACCACTGAGAATTAAGTTACACAGGGAGATATTTGAGTGGCAAATTACTATATGGAATATAGTATCCTGAAGGAAAGCTCTATAATATTGCTAAAAATTCATGTCTCCTATTGGTACATTTATTTCTTGAAATTATTGACTGGAGGAACTCATGTTGTTGGGTATGATTCAAGTGTATCTGTAGTCAATGCTAAAGATTGAAAATAATTTTGTACTTGTAGTCTAGATAAAATAATCTAAATATTCTTGAAAGTAGATGATCTAAGTGGGAGATATAAGGGAACAGAAGAATATGAAAGGAAATAATTTTCAGAGAGGGTCAACCCATATTACATAACAAAGGGAAAGAAATTGAACTAAGGAATATATAATGCAAATAAACTTACAAGGGACGCAGCGAGAAAATTGAAAACAAATAACGTGGATACGAAAGATATTTAAATGCAATTTTATGGTCATTCATTGACCTTGGAAGTGGTTCGAGCAAATGGCACCATCCATCAATCAAATGAAACAGACAGGGAGCAACGACCAATCAAATGAAATAACCATTAAAAAGAAACCATATTACTAATATTAGTTATATGGTCATGTCTTGATTACAACTGAGAAACCATATTATTGTCAAGAATGGCAAATGGCCAAGTACTTTGATATAGACTTTTTATAAGTTCCTGCGAGAAGATGGGCCTGTTGGTTCCCAAAACCGCAGATTGGAAATCCAAGACCTTGCCACTTCTCTGGTAGGATTTCTCAATCAAATTTTGGCCAACGAACGGAAATCGCTTAAATTCCCCTGCACTTCGGGCTCCGCCACACCGAGGCGGGTTAACCTTCACTTTTAACTCTGGCTGTCCGGTCCAAGGTTTTTCTATAGCGAATTTAAACTTGGAGTTCTTCGACTAGCAAGGTCCTCGAACTCAATGAAACTGAAAATGGATGCTGAATATTTGATAATTGAATGTTTTGTATAAATTCTGTAAATAATGGAATTGATGCTTGTAGAAGGAATATGTAAATTTTTTGACTTACAATAAAAAGACCAGTGCCTTTGCTCATCCGGGCGATAGAGTCAACTTCGGTAAATTTTTACATATAACTTCATAATGTTCAATGCATTTATACTAACAATAATTTTAATAATCCAGATGTGACAAACCAATTATAATGTAATCTTAAATTAGTCCAGATTGAATTTTAACTCCGCAGGAAGACAAACTGGACAAAGGTACGGAAACAATTTAATATTTCACAACACCAATGATGATCAAATCTAAAATGCTAATTGACCATGTCCACTTATCTGATATCAAAATCATATACAAAATTCTAAAATATAATTATGAAGGACGATTCGCCTGCAATTTAAATCTCCACGCCATTAAAGATAAACAAAAGACATTTTATTTTATTAAAAATAAAATAATGGACTTTATATTACAAAATCATAATTAGCCTTTATTCCTCCTTACAATAGTATAAATATAAAAATGCTCCTTTGAAAGTAGATGTGAATGTTCGAATGTATCTCTCTGAATTGTATCTTTCTGCTCCTCTTTTATATCCTTCTTCACAAATAGGTGTAATGTTTCAATATGAAACATTGTATCTTTTATTAAATTGCACCTTCTCATTATTTCATTTAAAACATTGATAAGGCATTGTTTTAATTGCATTAACAACTTCATTATTTGTTAAAGACTCATTAACATAATGCCCAGACTTGCAATAACAATATGCAGAATTATAAGACTACATTCTTAACGAAAGCATTCGTCCAATGGAAGATGTAACACCTGGAACTTTTGTAGAGACGCCAAGATTAATACTGTAGAATCACTTAACCAATTCATGGCACCGAATACAATATCTGTTGATGTTCCCAATCGCCAAGTATATCCATAACATTTCGAAGCCATATTCAATTGATTTTGATCACTCCTGTGCCTTTACCGCATATGCATTATTGCCATCACCTTCGGCACTGGATATATATCCGTGTCCTAATTCTTCTTCCATCGTATGATACAGAAATCATATCGTTCATAGAGGAAAATTACTTCAAAAATGAAAACGCATAGATCCTCATGCATTTGATTAGAGGCAACTTATATTAGACATTCTAAAGTAAACGGAATACTTCCACGGCATCAACTCATCCGCATATGTTACGTGCACCTGGTGTGACGTGATTTTTCCTAAGACTTTGATGGCTTCTCCGATTAAGAGTTACTGGATTTCCCCATCAACATTTTGAAGAATCATTTGTTGGGCTTTGTCATGTCCATCCTTTATCTGTTCTGGACTTCAGTCTTCAGGGTCTAGTAGGAGTTGCAGATCCTTGCACTGAAGGGTGAACTACTTCTTCAGGCTCAGGTGGCAAATAATTTCTACCAAAGGATAAGCGCTTTGTTTTTGCGTCTAAAGCCCTAACATATTCAGATGGTTCACTACTTGCATAGGTAATACCTGTTATCAAGATCTGCTGACATTCGGCTTGGTGTCATCAGAATTGAATCTATACTTGATAAACTTGAGGCTCCTGGCAATCCTTCAATATTTGATTTTCTTCCAAACATATCAGATTGATTCTCTGATACATCAATTGCAAACCCATGATTTCCACCAGTATTACCATTGCTTGTCATTGGTTCTGGTACAGGGAGATATTCAACTTCATAGGTGTACTTTGGCAAGCAAAAAGAATTTAAGAGCACCAGCTACAAAGTACCGAAATGGACCAAAACGCTTTTGGTACTTTTCTGAAAGCTCTAGAACATCACTCACGAGACCATAATATGCAACTGTAAGACCTGCGTGAATGTCACCAGCTTGGACCCACTCAACTGCAAAAACATCCGTCGCTGTTAGACCGCCCCTTACAATACCTAATGCAGCAGAAATAGGATCCCTAACCCCCAACACTGTCCAAACAAGGGAGTTATCAGAGCCTGCAGGAATAATTCCAATTGGGACAGTCATTGCTTCTTTCGGATCATCTCTGTTAATCAAACCATTGAGAACCTGTCATTTGTTTATTGATATTTATGATACAGCCGCACTTTACTATCATATGATATCTCTGATGTATCTTAATATGGTGCAGGTTGGCTATCCAATACATGTTCTTTTCTCCCTTCTTAGGTGCTGAAGATTCCCATCTTTGTTTTGTATATTATTGAAACGTATATATCATAATCAATAAACAATCTTCTCCACCATCATTTCTTAAATGGAGACTCTAAAAATTAGAGTTCCATCAGGGCCCACAACCAAATGCCGAGGATCATTTTGATTCCACTTAGTAGAAAGGGTCACCTTACAAGACCACCCATGTGGGTACCCCCAAATGGAAGACAACGAGAAACATTAGTGACACGTAAGCAGGAGTTATAAATCACGTGGATTGAAGGTGAGATTAAATAAATAAACTCCTCTACTTATTGTGGCCCATTCCCCATAGGACTGATTGTGATAAATTGAAAAAGAATATTGTCACGTGGACAATCTGCATGGATGAGGTAAGATGGGAGTGTATCAAAGAAAAGCATGTATATCAAAATCAATATATCAATAAAATAAGAAAGCAAGGAACCACGATCTGCATGCGGGTCTGTTGCCCACAAATAATCACTGAGATCCAATATGACAGATGGGAGTCTTATAAGAGTCTTATTATTATAATAGTCGAATCAATCATGAAAATTATAAATGAATCAGGAGAGTTTAAAATAAATAAATAAAACAGAGAGCAAGCGAAGCACATGAATGGATCAACACTTCTCTTACTGGTCAAGTAAAATATATTGAATAAATTCAAACATACATGTCGTCAACATAATCATATATGTTATAGTGAAGTGTTCCTCTAGATGGTGAGGAAATATATCAAGACAATGGCTCAAATGGATCTGTGGACTAGCCAATATAGTGGCATCCCAAACAAAACTCAATATGACATTGTTTTTAGTGCCTCAAGAAATTGATCAGTGAACTTGACCAAGAAGCTGATGTAATTGAAGTTCATAAGAACTTGTACCAACTATACGTAAAATTCACATTGATTAAGAATGGTGAATGCAGAAAATTTTATAGGATTATATCAATGTCTAATGATGAACTCTGGGTCTATGAGGAAGATCAGCCTTTATCAATATTGTGTGGGATGCATATTAAGTTATGTAAGGAATCATAGAAAATCGAGCATTGTAGAAATATGAATTTCAATCCCACCGCTCTATCAATACAAATCTTAGTATCTAGACATCTAGGCTATTGTGGACATAATAATTGAAGTCATCAACATTATCAGGAAGCTGGTGATATTCTAAGAAAAAATTTAATATTATCAACTCTATTTCAGAAGGTTGAACATATAAATTTGCATGATCAAAGGAGCTTAGAGTTGTTGTGAGAAGTCGATGATTTTTTTGGGAATCCATTTGAACCATCTATTGGTCTCTCTTTGATGAATGAAGCTCAAAGTATGAGTTGCAAACTCATTCTTGTGGCACGAGCATTCTTACTCAAGATATTGGCATATCATGGATGGGTTTACACGAATTACACATCTCCTGCTATTGGTAAACTTTATGAATGGTTTGACCTTGATTGAATAAAAGGACCAAACTAGAACTTGAAAGAAGAAAGAAGAAAATTACATCTACAATGTAATAAATGGGAATTTCACATTGTGGGGGGGGAGAAAAAAGTCAATGTTTCATTCTCCCACTTGAACCTTCTTTAGAAGGGAGATGTTCCATTCTCAAATAATCTAAGAAGACAATTCCTAAATCTTCATGTGCAAATAAGTATTCTTACCTTTTACATTTATCTAGTCATTGTAGTCTCTCTCTTATTTATAGTTCTCTACATACTATAAGGGTTATTTGCCTTGATCTTTTCCATTATGTTTGAGAATATTCTTATAGGAAAAGATGGTTGGTACTTTACACATGCTACCAAATATTGAACAAACTCAATCTAATGATAGGAACTCCAAAGACCCTAATGATCAAGATGGATAAAGAGAGGCTCTTGAAGCAAACATCTTTGATAATTGAGATTATGAGATCCTTCTACATTAAGAGGGAGTATGACACTTTTTCTAAGGCAACGCAAGAGCTTAAAAGATTGATACTCATAAGGAAGTCTAGAAATATGTGTGTGTGATTGCATGATTTTGATGGGCCTACTCCTATGTATATCATGAGGAAGTGATGACTTATCACCAAAAAATCAAAAAACTGATATCAGATTCAGAGTGAGTCTAACAAGAATCCTTGGGGGAAGAGAGACTCTAAGGGAGTCACTAGAGTACCTGACTTCCCAGGATCATTTTTCAGAGGGAGAATTTTGAGGTGCAATCCTTTGTAAATGATATCTTATCTATGAGAAGTTCTAAGTGAAATTCTTTGTAATGTGCTCTCCTCTATTAGAGAGAAGTCTGAAGTGAAAACCCTTGATCCACCCTCTAGTAGCAGCTATGGTGGGTCCAGCCTCTAACTTGGTTCATGGTGGATATCATGTGAGTTACTACATGATGTTGTTGTGATTATGTCATAAAAGACAACGATCTTCAATTGATGTATATATTTAGAGGGGAGCTATTAAAAGGTGAGGATATTATCAATAGCTAGACCTATTATCATAACAAACTACATTAAGTTGTTGTCCCGAAGTGCCAAAAGTTATGATAACGAATAGAAGGTGACTATTGTAAGGTGACGATCTTATCAATAGTTGACCTATCTCCTAACACCAAAATGTGTTGGAGCAAGTGTTATCTTGGTTCTTCAGTCCGGATGTTGCCCAACACCTTGATAACCAACTTATCATGGTTCTTCGGGCCGGATTTTGCCCGACACCTTGATAACCAACTTATCATGGTTCTTTGGGCCAGATTTTGCTGAACACCATTAAAGTTGTTATGATTCTTCAAGTCGAATCTTGTCGGACACCATAACTTAAATCTATCATAGACCACGCTTAAGGTGGTGTTCAAATCTTGTAATCAAACTACTTTAATTCTCTCTTTGTTAAAGAGGGAGTGTTGAGAAACTTAGCCTCATAGTGAATTAAAGCAAATTCCATACATAATATATAATAATATATATGTGTGAGTTGATGGATTTTCGTTGATATCCGTAAATATCACATTGAGATGATATATCTCCATATGCTTGAGAGCATATTGTGTTCCATAACAAATCCTCCCTAGCTAAGAGGGATAGTTACAATTATAGCTACAATCCGATTGATTTAATCCTAAGTTACACGGGTACCACTCCCCCCCCTCCGAACCTTGAACTAGTTCGAACCGATTCGAGATTCTGGTTCGGTTCGACCAGGGTTCAATTTTCGAATCCTGGTTCGAACCCGGGCGGACCAAGCTAGGAAAATTGAACCAAGTTCGAACCCAGCCAAGAACTCGCCCACGAACACGGAAATAAAGTGATTTATTTGCATTTTTTAATAATTTTTGGTGTCCACGTACCCTAAAAAGGTGTTATGAATTGGTTTTTTGCTCTCTCATAGTCATTTGATGTTTCTAAATAGGTTGTTTTGCCTTGAAGGAGAGCACATAAGTTTTTGAGCAAGCATCCGGTTGTGCAAGGAGGAGTTTGAAGATTGACTTGTTGGTGTTCTTGAAGTGTTTGTGCATCATTTATACACATTTGCAAACTTGCAATGGCTGGAAAAGGACCAAGGGGTAAGATCTTATTCCATTTACTATTGTTTTGTTCTAATTTTTCCATTTTTTTTCATTTCTCTTTCAATGTTCATATGTTCTAAGTTCTTGAATCTTTTCCATTATTTCAAAATTCGTCATTTTCTTGCATATAGATTATGAACATATATCTAATTAGTAATTTCTTGCCATAGGGAAAGGTTCGAAAGTAATGTCATCGACCTCTTCATCAATAGGCAAAACCGAACAAAGAATGGAAACCAACTCCGATTCTCCTCTATGGAAGTATGTAGACATTATAAAACCCATTCCAGGAGGTGGTGCATTCCGTTGGAGATGTCAAGGATGTGATGTAGAAAGAAATAGTTCTTATAATCGTGTAGTAGGCCATCTATGTGGTTATACTGAAAGAGGAGTCAAGAAATGCCCTGGCAAAAATGGTGTCCCTATACCAAATCACACCGTGTTAAAATATATTGAAGAGCATGAGGCAGCAGAAGAGAGAGAAGGACGCAGGGTAATAGAACTCGGTGATAGTAGCAATAAAAGTAAAAAAGCTAAGGGAATGCAACCCCCCTCAAATGTTATTGCACAAGACCACCCCTTCTTCAGTACTACAATGGACACTGACACCGAATCTGTCCCCATTGTACACAAAAGAAAGGGGCCAATAGAAACTTCTTTTCAAAACAAGGCTCGAGATACTGCTAACATTAAGGTGGGAAGATGCCTCTATGCAAATAGGTTGCCTTTTAATGTTGTCCGCTCTCCGTTTTGGAAGGACATGTTGAGGGGTGCCAATGAAGCTCCAAAAGGGTATTGTGGCCCCGGGTATGAGAAAGTGCACACCACCTTGTTGGATGATGAGGTCCAACAGGTTGAAAATCAATTGAAGCCCATAAGGGACTCATGGGTTGAGACAGGGGTGACAATTGTTTCAGATGGCTCGAAGGATTCTAGGAACCGTCACTTGATCAATGTCCTTACGGTGTCCCCTAAAGGGGCAATGTTTTTGAAAGCGGTGGATTGTGAGGGCAAAGCAAAAGATGGGCCATTTATTGTTGATATCTTAATTGAGGCCATTGAACAAGTGGGTGCAAGAAACGTTGTCCAAGTCATAACGAACAATGCAAAGAATTGTAGAGCAGCAGGTTTGCTGGTTGAATCACAATATCCACATATCTTTTGGACACCTTGTGCAGTCCATTCACTCAATCTTATGCTACAAAAGATTGGGAACCAAATTGAGTGGATCAAAACAGTGTATGAAGAGGCTGAGGACATACAAATGTTTGTCACAAACCACCACATGACTCAATCTCTTTTCAAGAACTACTCAAAATTGGAGCTATTGAGGGTAAATGAACTTGAACTCAAATTAGTAATTTAATTTTTAATATTTGACAATTTCTGATTTTTCATATTTTACTTATGCAATTGCCAATGTGTATACTTTTCTTAGTTTTCTAAAATATGTATCTAATAGTTGTTTTTTGCTCTAATTTATGTCACAGGTTGCTGAGACCCATTTTGCATCACATATAATCGTCTTAAGACGACTTGTGCAAGTGAAAGATGCACTTCAAGGTATGGTAATCAGCAACAATTGGGGTGTATGGAAGCAAAAGAACACTAAAAGGGCAAACAAAATAAAGGATAGGCTATTGGCTGACTCATGGTGGGAACGTGTGGAATATCTCCTTAAGATCACCGAGCACATTATGAGCATGCTTAGGTACACTGACATGGATAGGCCTTGCCTTGGAGAGATCTATGATGGCATAGACTCAATGATTGAGAAGATCAAGCAAGTTATAAATGAGCAGGAGCAAGATCCGCAAGAGACCTTTTTCAAACAAGGGCAAAAAAATATTAATGAAAGATGGAACAAAATGACCACTCCATTACATTTGCTTGCCTATGCCTTGACCCCCAAATACTATAGCTCACAATATTGTGATCTACTAGAAAGGTTGCCACCATATAGAGATATGGAAGTGTCTGACGGGTACCAGGCAGCATTTAGAAGAATATTTCTTGATGATGATATAGGAGATGTAATCATGGATGAGTTCATAGCATTTGTCAATGCTACAAGTCTAAGTAATGATGCTCTTCGTCATCGGTTCAAGAAGCATGCTCATGGTTGGTGGTACCTCCATGGCCAAAAATTCCAAACATTGCAGCCCCTTGCAATCAAAGTTATATCACAAGTAAGTTTTATTTATTTTTTAAATTAGCTCACTTTATCTTCAAAAGAATATTTTAATAAGATTGAATTAATTCCTTTTTAATTGCCTACCCTATGTTGTCTTTATAGGTTGCTAGTTCTTCTGCATCAGAAAGAAATTAAAGCACCTATTCTTTCATCCACTCGGTGAAGCGCAATAGGTTGCAATCAAAAAAAGCCGAGAACCTGGTATTTGTGCATAACAACTTGCGCCTTCTTTCGCACAAGAGTCAAGAATACAAAGAAGGGAAGACAAAGAAGTGGGATGTAGATGCAGAGATTGCGGACTTGGATGCTTCCACTGCTGCGCTTACAATTGATGATTTTGATGCCAATACCATTGTTGATTCTGCTGCTGATCCCATTGGCCTTGGTGCAAGTAATAGCGTAGGCGGAGAAGGAGGAGATGAAGAAGAAGATGAAGAAGAAGAAGATGAATATGAAGAAGATGAAGATGAAGAATGAAGAACTTAGAACTAGAAATTCAGAATTTTAATAGATTTTCATTCTATTAGTTACTGTTAAACATTGAACGTGAAACAATGACACTTGAACTTGATATTTTAAATGTTTTGAATCTTTCATCTTTGATGTTGAAGTTGATTGAACTATGTTACTATATGATGGTATGCTCACCATGATACATTGATATGTTATTGTTTATGCTGTTTTAAAGTTTTAAATGTGTTTATGGTACTATGCTACATTCTAATTTTAACTCATGCTTCATAAAAATGTATATATATATATATATATAATTTTTACATGTTTTTCTACTAACGAACCCAAACCCCTTTCCAAAATTTCATCGAACCAGCAAACCGGTTCTTGAACCCAAACTCGGAACCGAACCACGAACCGGCAACTTAGATTTAATCTCAATCATATGGAGATATATCATCTCAATGTGATATTTACAAATATCAACAAAAATCCATCAACTCACACATATATATTATTATATAATACATACAGAATTTGTTTCAATTCACTATGAGGTTAAATTTCTCAACATATAGAATTAAATTTCGAATGTCATAAACCAATACATATGCTAAACAAAACCATTATATATTTCATATTTTGAAACATATCATTCTAGTTTAAATTCAAGTTATTGTATCAAAAAATTCAAGCCAAAATCTCGTGATAGATAAGTTTAGAGGTTTGGTAATCAGCAGTCTAGGACTTAAAAATATCTGAAAGATCAAACTAGAATCACTAAATGTTACAGCATTTAAAAACACAAATCCCTAGTGCCTGCACCTGAATGAGGTGTAAGAAATTTAATATTAATATTATTAATTTATCAAGGCCAAGGCCTATCAAAAAAAAGGCTTCACACAAGTAGAAAACCATGGTTTTGTTAAAACCCTAGGAACCATGAAAAAATCACACAGGTACAAAATCATCCCGAAAATTCCTCCACAAAACATTCATAGAACTCCTTCACGCAAAATTCTCCATTGCAGATTTTTTTTCATACCAAAATCTCTTTAAAAAATTTGGAACTTATATCTAGGTAGAAGTGCACAGAAGACATTACGAAACTTGAGAAACCTGAGTGATTGCATAACCAAATATCTGAATATATAGAGTTGACAAAAGCTTTTAACAAAAAAAACAATCATAAAACAAAACACCAAGTTGTCTAAATATAAACCTACAAAAACTAATTCAGACAACTGAAATGTAGAACCTAAATGACCATTAACTAAGATTCTAAAATAACAAGCTAAATAGCAAGAACATAGGACACTAAAACTAATCTAATAGCCTGAGGTCCCCTCAAGTATGCAACTCAAAATGGAATGCCAAAAGGTGGAATGGAGGACCAGTATTCCATGCTCTAGGGCTTGAACAAGGAAGATGAGCAACCTCCAAGGTCAATCGAGGGATGGAAGGATGCCCCACCTTCCATTCTCTTGCAATATAAGGGTGACCAAACCTTCGACTATACTTTTCCAATGTTTCAATGAATTCCCAATGAGACTATTAGAGGAATCTACTTTAAAATGACTATTGCTTATGTGCAATTTCAAATATCATTATGATTACTAAGGATTAGTAAGATACATGGTATTATGATCTTGTGATTTAATGTCAATTCCCAGTGACTAACATTGTGCAAGAGCTAGGCCTCTGTTTCTCTTATAAAGGGTATTAAAAGAGTAAATTTATATTCTTAAATGTACAATAATTTTTATTTCAATTGAAATTGTGGTTTTAGGGCAAAATTTAGGAATATCCCCAAAGAAGGCATTACACACAATTAACAGCCAAGATATATCATCCACCCCATTAGCACATTTGTACATCAAAATGATCTGAATAATTCCAATACAACTCATGATTGTGACCACATAGGCTATTGACCAAATTTACACACTATGCGCTTATCATTCAGGAGACTTGTCATCAGTCTTTTAGAGTCTTTGGTTGTTTTATAGACTTTAAAGAGAGGTATGAATCCGCTTTATTGCCTATTCTTCCAAAAGTAGTCGTGCATTGGTACTTTTTATACTTTTATTACCGCCAATATATAAGAGTTGTTGGTGTTTTGAAACCCCTCATAGCTCTAACTTTGTGCAGAGCACCATTGGAGTCAAATGGGATTGTTCACTTTCACCAACCCTTTTGTAATCTATATTGATGAGCTCAAGTTAGCTTCCCAAATCCTAAATTTTCGCAATAACTTTTCCCAAAAGTCTCCTTAACCATTAACTTTTTGCAAGAAAAATATTCATATCCTAACGTTTTACAAGCATTTTGCTAAAAGCCTAACTTTTTCTAAAGCCTAACTTTTCGTGAAACAATTTCTTAAACTCTAAACTTTTCTTTCCCAATCTTTAACTTTTCACAAAAAGTTTTCCCATAGTTATTCTAAACCTCAACTTCTCGCGAGAAATATTTCCGAACCCTAACTTTTTGCATGAGTTTTTCCAAAACACTAACTTTGTGCATTTTCTTGGACAAAACTCAAACTTTTTGCATGACATTGGTCAAAACCTTAGCTTTTTCTGTCCTCTGAGTCCAATTTTGAGTTTTATTAGGAGTTCAAATTTTATTTTTCTAAAAGTTCAGATTTTAGTTTTCAGTTTTCTAAAAGTTGGTTGCAAAAAAAAGAATAACTACCGCACTCTAACTTGGTTACCAACCAAAAAAAGTAGTTACAAGTTAGTTGTTAGAGTAAGCTTATAAATGGAAGGCAACTTGTAATGTTAAGGGGGGGACTTTTTGTAAAGAAGAAACTCTGCATAATTTTGCAGAGGACTTTTATGTTCATACCTCGTACTTTAAGGTTTTTTAACTTCTATATTTTCAAAACAATAATAATCAATGCACATTTGATTTGTATGTCTTGGATGTGTTTTTCAGTAATTGTTATCAGTTTTTTGTATGTTAAATTGATAATTCCTTTGAGTAATTTTAATATATGTAAAGGATGAAATACGATCATACCCTAGTATCTTGGTTTGAATTTGTTTAGGTAACCTACTTTGTATGTAGAAGTGTTTTTTCCTTCTTTCATCACTGTTGCATGTCAAAGTCACCATCTATTGAATCTCCTTTATACTCATTATCCTTTGGGAATCTCATATGGTATTCATATGCATACTGCTGGGGTTTCTGCCTCTATTTCTTGTAGTTTTATTTTGTCTCCATTTTGTCCATTTAGGTGAAAAGTGCTCAGAAAATACAAACACCCCCATCATATGCGAGAGTTGCCCCTCTCAAACATAGAGGAAAGCTACAATTAGATAGTGATCCGATTGCAATTTCTCCAACTGTTGGCACTGTTGTCACTGCTTACAAGTTAAACTAGGTCAACTTTAAGGATAATATCATAGTGACAGATCTGTTTACCAAAAGATTGTTGACAACTCTACTGGAGACAGAAAGAAAGAAGTGTCAATGCATCATTAGTCAGAAATTTTAAGGTACCATCCCTGGAATGAAGTTTGTCAACCTTGTTTGAAGGATTAAATTATTGGCAACTTTATTTGAAAGACCAGAAGATCAGCAATAATATCTGGAAGTATCTAGAATAATGGTTTGGTACAAAGGGAAAGTGGAAGGCAATAGTGACAATGCCAGCGACGAACCCATATAGGTTAATTTCTTGAAGAATTTTTATGGTGGCTTACAGCTTGATCTAGGAAAGGTTCATCCATCTTTACTTCAAATTCTGCAAAAGATTGATGAAAACGATGATAAAGATAATCAGTTTCATTTTCATGATAAGGAATCTTTTCCCACATGAAAAGACAGAAGATTTTTGTTCAGAAGTATCAATCATGTGAATCAATGCTGGATAATGGTGAAAAGGAAACTTGTCAACTTCTTATAACTGATTCAGGCCAACAAAATCAAACCTCTGGTGATCTGAAACAAATTGAGTTCTTGAGAACATTCTATGGAAATATGGAACTTCTTCCTAATAAGACACATCCTTGTTGTTTCAAGAATTGAAAAAGATCAGAGAAGATGACGAAACAAATTTTGATTTTTTCACTCACAATCACCTGTCTGAATCAGTGACATACAAGGAGAAAAGAAAAGAGATCAATTCTCATGTGCCTGTTAATCAACAAAATCATGTTCCTAGAGATCATAATCAGATTAAATTTTTGAAAAACTTCTACGGTAATGTGCATTTTAATCCTATATATTATCCACAATAGTTCTCCGCCTTAAATTTTCTTTGTTGTTAAAAGGTTTTGCCACTGTCTAACACAATATAGTTCCCCGACTGGTACTGATGTTCACTGTATGCTGGAAACTTGATTATTGGCTCAACAATGATTTATGCGGTTCTTACTGTTTAGCATAAACCTCTTGGAAATTTCATATACGTATCTTGCATTCGAACCCATCAAACAAGACCTAAATTTGTCCATTAACCAGAAATAAGTGATTTATCAAAATTGTTGCAACACTAAATGTTTATGCAGCAGTTAAGATGTCTAACATGCAACATACATTATAATTTATAAATCTCAGACTGTGATTTATAGCAGAATTGAACTCGGCAATTAATCCTATAGACGGAACGTATTGCAATCAACCTCACACATATACAGAATAATATGATGCAGAGATAGTGGCACCTGTGGTTGCTATTCACAGTTTTAGATTGCACAATTGGAGCTGTCTTGATGATGGTGGACATAAGACTCCTGTAGCTACCTTCCCAGCCAAGACACCCCTCTAACACAAGCAATGGGCAATATACAGAAGCCGGTGTGCTCCAGTCTAATGAAGATTGATTCAAATTCTTTAAGGACTATCACACAAACTGACGTCAACCACCAAACCACCCCAGATAAATGATGGAATTCCATTACAGAACTATCCTCCTGTAATTCCTGCTTTCATAATAAAAGATCGATTCACTCACAGTGCATCTACATTGCTCAGTTAACATTCGTAATCACTTCAGAGGAACTCCATATGCGATGGCATGCAGTTGGCATTGTTTTTCACAAAGATAAGTCCATGAATGAGTTCTAGTTCGTCATCGGCTATCCACTGTTGATTTACTGCATTGTAATCTGATGAACAATCATGGAGCCCCGGCAAAACGATACTTTCCCCTGTTCGAAGACCTGTAATCATTCATAAAATCCCAACACTGTATTTGATGGTTCAAGCACAAATAGAAGTTCTGAAGTAAACTTCCTCTCAGCCTACTATGATTGGGTTTGTGTCCAATTCGCACAATGTCAAAAAGTTTTCGCCTTTAGACTTGGGAGTCACAGAGCACCCAAGAAAAGATGTCTTCAAGAATCAATCCTTTTCCAACTTACCTCCCACAGCGATGCCATGCCATATATTCTTGCAAGGATGGCAGGTAGGAGTATTACAAGTCCGAGAGCATACAAGCAGGAAATTGCCCAACCTTACAAATGTGCATTCAACACCAGGCAATAGGAAATGCCTAAGGCAGCAGTATTTCTGCTATGCCTTTATTATACAAGCACCAATCTTTATGCCGTTACCTGCAACCAGAGATAGTATACTAGACGGCAAGTTGTATATTCTCTGAATCATGTTTCATTCACCTTATAATAGCTTCGCACCAATATTTCACCCACAACAGTCATATTAATTTTCTAAGTGATGCCCACAGAAGTATTATAATTATGCTATACCACAAATAGACATGTCAATGCTGTATATTAAAAGCTATGAGAATTGCTCAAATAAATATCGACCCCACAATTTAAATAAATATTGAATGCAAATCTTTGCTACCAATATTCAGTTATAGTTCCACTAATATTTTAACAGAAGTTGATTCAAAGCCCACATGGCCATTAGGTGCTTATAAAATATTCAAGATAGCAAATCTGGTCTGACGAGAATATGCCACTCAATCTCAAACCCAAACATTAGTGCTGACTCAATTATGTAATTATCTTATGGGCCATATAGGAGACATTACATCCTTAAAAAGTGCAACCTTGTTTACATCAAACATTGCAAGAAATTGAGAAAAAAGACCAGTGTGACGATTATTCTCTGCTAACAAAACATCTCACAATCAAAATGTTGGAAGGGATCCACCAGAGATTTTATGCACAAAAGAAGATGAAGTTCTCATGTCTAGTAGAGAAGATTATCATGAAATGGTGTCTAAGGAAGAAAAATGTCATGTTGATGTGTCAGGAAAACATTGTGAAAATTTTAATTACCAAGCAATATTTGATAAGCTTAATACCAATGAGCTTGAAGAAGAGGTATCAAATGTCTCCCAAACAAGCATGCAACCTAAACCTGAGGATGAAGAAAATCTGCATCAAGATGAATCCATAGTAGCTCTTATTGCCATGTGGTCTCTAGAAGCTTTCGATGATGATTTCCATTATGGAGAAGATGTTCTTGTTCATTCATCATTCTCTGTTGAAGACAAAACTTATTGGTGAGATTCGAGGTATTAACCCATCTATTTCTACTTCCATGTTGTCGCTAAGTAATGACATCCTTGAGTCAGAAGAAAATCAGTTCCCATCTTTGAAAAATGATCTTATGAATGTTGAAGAAAATCAGTATTAACTAATCTCTCATTCTAAGTGTTTATAAGCTTTTCCATCAAAAGGGCTGCAAATTATAGGCATTTAAAGTCACCTTGTGCACAAAGATGATGATAATATGGATGACATAAAATTGGAGATGCAAAATTTCCACAATTGGATGAGGAATGTGCTGTTGTTTCTATTCCGAGAGAGGTTCAAAAGACTGATCAAGCTTTTGTTCATTGTCCAAATAGTTTGCAACATGAATTTCATTACAGTGAATTATCCTCTCAAACCTCTCTTCACAGCCAAAAACCATCGTCAAAAGTGATACATACATCTAAGGAAACATTCACACCTAAGGTGTTTAGGACAGTTGAATGAGATCATACTATGTTTCACTATTCACAAGAGACACACAAGAACATAGAAGTGGTATCTTACCCCACAAAAGAATGGGTAATTAAATAAATGTGCTGTGATCAAGTGACTGAAATATTTAGATCAAGAATTCAATTGTGATGCTCTTTCAAAAGATTCCTTCATATGAGTATCCATCTCTAAGAAAAACTTCTGACTGTATAGACTCATTAGAGCATACATGTACCAAAAGGGAAACTCTTATCATGACCTTGTATCATGAAGTAGATCAAATGAATAATCAAGAGGAAGCAAAGGAGGAAGCAAAACTTATGCAAGTCATGCTTAATGAGAAAATATTTACAAATCAAAACCATTGTTTGGAATACCCAACTAAAAATTTGTCAACAAATGCAATAGAATGTCAGCAATTGAAGAAGAATCAAGGGATCACTAATGATAAATCAAGAGAATCTCAAGAAGAAAGTTTGCCTAATGATATTTTTACCAGTAAATCAAAGATATTAGATAAGGATTCTATAATGTCCCCTTTTCGGGGTATTGTGAATTCCAAAGTTAAATTCATAAAATATTAAATCTGGCTTATGACAGTTTAAAGCAAATTTATAAAATAAGTCAATTTAATATTATAGAGGGAGTTAAAGGGGGACAAAGAAGGAAAAGGACGAAAGGAGAGGAAGGAAGTTCAAGAGTCACATATTGGGTCTTTAAAAAAGGGATGAGGAGCTCATTTGTACAGGCTTGGATATTGATTTGGTTTGGATAAAAGAGTCACATGTTGGACACAAACCCTCAGGTTCTTCTTGGGTGGATTGGATGTAGCCCCAATTCATCAGTTGTGGTGAATTCGCATGAAAGTTTACAGTTGCATTTCAGGTTCGTTTCTGGTTATCCAATATGACTGTTATCACTGTTTTTACGATTGGATTGTTATTGTAGTACTGAATATAATAGTGCATTAACATTTTGAGTAATTTCGATAGGCATCTACTGGTGAATATTGTTGGTCTTTATTGCATAATTTATCTTCTATATATTCTGAAAATTACTCTGAAAAAAATCGGGGAAAACATCCGTCTAGGATATTATAGTGGTATCCAAGCATCGAACCTGACATCCTGTTGGGTTTTATCCTGTTGGGTTTTATCAGATAATTTATACAGAGAGGAGGTTTTATCGGGGCTGATTTTTTCTGCAAGCTTTGAAAAAAATGAACTTGATTGGAGGGAAATATTTTATTTTTTGAATCTTATATGCTCCGTTAAAAATATATTTTCCCTGTGAAATATCAGATAAGCGAAAGTTTTTTAGTCTAAGACTGGCAAATATTTCAAAGTATTCCATATCTATGAGGCAATTGCACAACTATCTGTGATTGGGAGTTTATGAATCGAGTAGTGCAAGAAGTTTATACAATTTTCATGAGCGGCAAATACTATATATTTTCATGAGAGTATTTTAGTACCTAAATTATTTATTGGGCAGGATGGTTATATTTGTCTCGGATGAAGGCTTTGCAATTATATTTGGTCATTTATAAATCAACAAAGGACTAATTGGCTAAGGTCAAGAGAAGCTGATTTGATAAGCTATTATTAAAATAAATCATCACTAAATTGATTGCTTTGATGTTTATCATTTCAGAGGAGCCAGGTATTTGGTTCAAGCAACAACTATTTAAAGCTATGCAGTTTTTAAGCTTACAAAGTGTCCTCAGTGCTGCAGAAGTAAGAAACATCTTGTAATCCTTGGCTAACGTATTGATAGTTGGAAAGAAGAGACAAGAATCTCAAGCCACGCCTGTGGTTGTGATTCAAAGTGATTAAGGCTGCCCAAGGCTCTAGAAGTCATTGGAGATCGTCAGAAACCACAATAAGCAAATCTTCCAAAAATCTAGGCAAGAATTAATCGAGCGATGGTGGCATTCACAAAATAAATTGAACGCAGATTGCCATCGTGATTCAGTAATTCAATAGGGCAGCCATGAAAATTGACTGCATGTGATTTTGGGGGAGATATTGGTAATTGGATTTGGTTCAGTTAACGAAAGAGCACAGCTGAGCACAGTGAGACAATATTAATTGCAAATGATTCTTTATTCCCTGTGTAGGAAGTTTGGTGCACAAGACGCTGAACAGTGAAAACTAGTAGAAAAACTCTATGTCAAGAAGGGCGGGCACAGTCATCTTTGGTGGTGGTCGCTTCTGGCAACCGTCGCTATATTTGTAAAGCAGTTCTGATTCTGATTCTACTTCAAATTTGAGGAGGTGTTACATGCTTTTGGTAACCATTTTCAAAAACCAAGAATCCAAATAAAACTGCGATAAGTTGCAAGCTCGGCGTAGCCTCAACAGCTTGCGTACTGTTTGGTAGAATTTGAAGCGTTGCAGAAAGGTCTGCAGAACAGGAAATTATCATGTCATTACCGCCTCTGGCAAAATAGTGAATGATTATGTTAAATGAAACTAGCAAATGGTTTAATTTGTGTAGCCGGATTAAATAGTCAAGTAACAGAGGCATGACAGAATGTGACTGAAGCTGCCTGGGAAAGGCATCGGATGATTAATTGAACCTTCTCAGTAAATCACAGAAATTAAGGGAGTTTGGAAGGTGAAACGACATATTTTTGCAGATATTCTTGTTTACAGCAGGATATATTATATTGGTAGCCATTAATTCTTGGAGCCGCGTGCATAATGCCAAGAAAATATGGAACATAATGACATCAGTTATTAAGAAAACATTTTGCTTGAATATATTTAAATTTTCTGCAATGCTACCTGGCACCATGAAAGCGCCAAAAAGGTTTGGATGTATTCCTGTAACTGTAGATTGAAGAAATTATCTAACAACATAAAAACATTAGTACCATTTTGCTGAAGACGACATCCTCTGTCGGCTGTGAATATGAATGTGGTGACTGGACTATTGCCACTACGTTATAAACTCTGAAATTGGTAAGCATGGCTTTGAGAAGCATTATAGAGCTAATTTCATAGTCAGGTGTTTGAGATTAGAGTGATTTTCTTCTTTTATCTCATGGTCCTTTGTATGAAATAGTCGTAATGCTGCACCAGATTAGAACTGGGTGCTATACAGATGAAGAATACTTAACCTGCAAGAGTCAATTCTCACTGCATAGATGTTGCCAGATATTCAACTTGACACTGCCTGCTCGGAACCTTGGTCGGGGCAATAATTATTGGTGTGACTGGAAGTACGAGAAGAGTGGATACATCTTGGCATTGGCTGTAATCCTTTGGATCACCTGATTTCATGGTATGTATGCTTTCAAACTAATCGACAAAATGTCATTTCATTAAACATTCAAAAGGTAAAGATTTACATACCATATTGGTCAAGGGTTCTTACAGATTTCTGTGGATGGGTTAATGTGCAAGAGGAGGGAAGATTATATGTTCAGTAATAAAACAACGAGTAGTGCTGGGAAGGCATATTAATCCTTCAGATTATACATACTAGCAGATATAACAGCTGGAAAGGTTTTAACAGATTCATTACAGTAGCGGTGTTCAGATAATCCTGTACTGTACATATATATCTCAGGGCAGAAGTTTTTCAGGGTAGAATTCTACAATAATAGCAGACATTTCTAAGGTTCCTGTGCATAGTTGGAGGACTCAATTTATCATTTTGCAGTAAGCTAAATATTAGTGTGAGGGTATCAAGATTAAAATATTCCTTTCTCCAGAAATGCTCTGGGTGCTGGTCTTTGGCTAGATTAGAATTGGCAAGTGACAATTCCAGATTGCTGCAAATTAATTCAAACTGATCTCTGAATTGTTAGTTTTTCGGGATTGTTCCAAATGCAATAGCACTGCCTCTGTGGTATGGGTTTCCCAAATGCAAATGATCTCTTCCATTTATATGGAGAGACAATTCCAGATTGCTGCAAATTAATTCAAACTGACCTCTGAATTGTTAGTTTTTCGGCTCAGTTACCAGGTTCTGCTGTTTAGGCCTGGGTCCTGGTACTGGTACAGTTTTGGTACTGGTTCTTCCTGGGTTCTTTGTGGGTCCTTCTATGAAGGACCTAGAGTGAACCTAGGCACCCAGGATGTACCCCAAGGCGGTAGGTCAGTTTATGTATGTATTTCTGATTTGTTCATTAGCATGTTCTTTCTATCAGCTTTAAATACTCTCTTGCAACAGCTTGGTAATATTATTCAATCTAAAATTGTTTTTACGTAATGCGCTTAGTTTATGACAGTAGTGAACAGCAATCTACTTTGATTCATTTGAAGGTCAGGGTTTGACTTTATTTTATTTGTAGATCTAAGGACATGATTGTTGATAGATTTGTAAAAGCCAGCCAATAGTTATGTTTTTTGATCATGTTCGGATTGATGTCAATTGCTAATGCATTTAATTTAAAGCTATATCAGCAATACAATTATTTTATTTATAACTTTGTTGGCCATTATTGATTTATAAGTACCACTTTTCTTTTACATTTGTAACTTCGATGTTTTAACATACATGCATGCATACATATACGAGGAACCCAAACCCACAAGGGAGAAAAAATTGTCGTACCCACGTACCCGAACCCCATACCCGTTCCCGAACCAGAACCCGTATCGGCAACTTAGTTTTTCGGGATTGTTGCAAATGCAATAGCACTGCCTCTGTGGTATGTGTTTCCCAAATGCAAATGATCTCTTCCATTTATATGGAGAGACAATTCCAGATTGCTGCAAATTAATTCAAACTAATCTCTGAATTGTTAGTTTTTCGGGATTGTTGCAAATGCAATAGCACTGCCTCTGTGGTATGTGTTTCCCAAATGCAAATGATCTCTTCCATTTATATGGAGAATAAACCAAGAAGAGACATGTCCCTTGATTTATATAATGACAATTTAATTTTATATATATATATATATTCTATTAATCATTATATTAATTTCTATAATATAATAATACTTAGATATATAATTTATATCTCATATATAATGAACATATATTTATAAATTACATCTCATAAAATAATAATTATATGTATGTATATACATCTACATTAGTATTGTCTTATATGTTTATCTGACTGAAGCTATCAAACATTAACACTCTGTCTTAGTTAGGGAGGATAAACATAAGATATTACCTCAACGTAAAATCAGTAAAGGCAAGTTTTAAGAATATCTTTGATCAGAAGATATCCACCATTTAGATATCATCTCATTATATCAAGAGTAATGGCCTCCTAAATGTCAAGTCACGCAGCATTCACCAAGTACTCTAAAAATGTTCATACAGTACGTGCGCATGTATCCTCAATGATACATCCCATAGGAACAGCCATGGTCTGTTTAAGAAACTTAATCCACCATGCAAGTAATCATCTATTGTGATTTGCTTAGACACCATAAGATGTCCATCACAATAGAAGGCCATGATTTGTTTAAGGAACCTAATCCAACATGCAAATAAACATCTATTTTGATCTACTTAGACACCATAAGATGTCCATCACAATAGAAGGCCATTGTCTGTTTAAGGAACTTAATACACCATGCAAGATGTAATCTATCATGATTTGTTTCAGCCATCATAGGATGTCTATCACAATAGACTAAGTTATTGAAAAATCATCACCTTTCAATAACTCCTACAAAACAAAGTGGATCATTTGGAAGTCATCACTTTCTCATGATATACACAAGGGATAGGCCCATCAAAATTATGCAGTCACACACGTGGATGTTCAGACTCCATCCGAACATCAATCTTCTGATCTCCTCATCCAATGTTGTCTTTGATGTCCTACAAGAACATTACCAGAGAGAAAAGAAAGGATCAAGGCAAATAGCTCTTATAGTACATATAGGAATACAAATAAGAGATTAACTACAAGAAGTAAATAAAAGTAATTCTCAAGTTATAATAATCAGAAAATACTTATCTCTTGTAGTCAATGGATGATGCCCTTCAAACAATACTTGATCCACTTTAGCATTACATAGATTAATGCTCCATCCTCCAAGCTCATAGATATATGATTAATTTTAATATATATATATCTAATAATCAGAATATCCAATACAAATTATATTATCTTGTTCTCCCAAATATATTTATTCAATGTCACATTATATTAGAATATAAAGAGAGCTTTACATCTATGTTCATTGTCTTAATGATATAAGGTACAAACATTAGTCATAATTTTAAAATTACATTGAAGTACCTTAATAAGTGGATGCATCACGTTTCTGTGCCCTGTACTCAACTCATTCAAGTATCTTTCAGTAGCATCTGTATCACCTCCTTATCTGGGATTACCACCTGAGTCTTATTGGTGGCAGGCTCCTTTTATTATCTGTTTGGTAATAACATTGTTTTGTAACAATGTCTAGCTTTATAACCACTTAGCTGCAGAAAATCTAGTCACAACCACCTGTAATGTTTATTATTTACTATGTGCCCAATCGCTGCTCAACTTCTTCCGTATCTACACCATCAACATATCTGAGTTTCCAGAACTTGCTGATATCATCGTATGTGGAATGTCTCATTATTTTTTATGATTTTGTCATTGTGGCTTCCAATCCTTTCGCAATACAAATGAATACAGAAGTCCCTATCATTAACAGGTGGCAAATAAGATATTTGATGTAGTTTTACTAATACTCTCTTAGTCTACAGTGTAAATGCAGATTTTACACAGTTGAATACAGACACGGGATATAAGCCTGGAGAAGAGAGAGAATCACCATGTATTGCCTCAATAATTATTGTAGAAACAGCCCCATCATTGGTTAATATGGCAAACATTAATTCTCCACTGATATATCCTCCTGTCTAGAATATGTTTGCAATATTCTTCCACGGCAATACTAAAATTATCTTTGAAACATGAAATCGCGGCATTACATGAGTTGAATGAAATATTAAAATCGCTAAACATTTGCATGCATATATTTATTCACATACTCCCTCCATGTTCATGCTTCTCATCAAATATTTGCATATATTTATTCACATACTCCCTCCATGTTCATGCTTTTCATCAAATATTTTATTAAAACTGCCAAAAAAATTATAATCTCTGTCATTTTCTATTTCCTTTTCTACATTTGCAGTTTGGCTCTAATACCATGTTAGTTTTTCGGGATCGTTGCAAATGTAATAGCACTGCCTCTGTGGTATGTATTTCCCAAATGTAAATGATCTCTTCCATTTACATGGAGAATAAACCAAGAAGAGACATATCCCTTCGTTAATATAATGACAATTTAATTATGTATAGATATAGATAGATAGGTATATATATATTCTTTTAATCATTATATTAATTTCTCTAATATAATAATACTTGGATATATAATTTATATCTCATATATAATGAACATATATATATATATATATATATATACACATTACTATTGTCTTATATGTTTATCCGACTGAAGCTATCAAACATTAACAGACTGCTGCCTCATTTTTATCACTTCTGTAGTTTCTACAACCAGATGCAAACTGACTAAATTATCTCTGAAATTGGATTATTGTAGTTCTAAGAACTTTGTTGTTCTTGTGAAATCATTGAACCTTGCTGCTGTGGTTCTTCCTATACTTCTTAAATTAGATCTACTTAGGAAGCCGGGGAGTGCAAATAAGGATAGCTGCTGAAAATGCATAATAGAAAGAATTGCATATAGTCTAGTGGGTGGAAGAATATAAAAATCAAACTGTCAGATCAGGGGAATTCGGTCAGGAAAAACTTGGCAAACAGTACCTCAGGGACAGCAAACAAATATGTTCAGGCAACTACCAAGATCCGTTGCTAAGAACAAGGAACAGGTCCTCACAGAAAAGCTCTTTAATATAGAAAGGAAACTTGCAGATTTGCCTCAATCAAAATGTAGACTACTGTGTGATTTGGATGCAATTGAAAGTTCTTTATTAACAATAAAACAACTAAGCTCTAAGAGTAAACAAGTGAACATTCTTCTTATTGTGACTTCTTAAGTGAAGCCAGCATTGTTGAGGCATCTTGATAGGGAGGTAAGACTTATTACGATAATAGATAAACATCTATTATTAGTTAATGGTAATCTATTTGTAATTTATTGTAAATATTAGAGTGTTTCTAATATTTAAACAGCTGTAGATAACTGTTAGTTTTCTCCTAGCTAGAATAAAAAGTTTCCATTCTTCACGATCGTTTCTTAAAGAAACATTGTTCCATTCTTTTGAATATATAGACCTCTCGGTCTCTGTTAATAACAAGCGAGTATTTTACCAATTACTTCATAATATCGTACCAGAGACAATACTTCAAATTTTTTCAAAAAATTTATAATTTCTTATTGAAATTATTTGCTAAGATTTTACGAAATTATTTCTGAGATTTTCTCTCAAGCCTATCTAGGGTTTCTGTTTTTTCAAGAAATCCTTCTATTCTCGCCTAATTCTTGGCTAGGCTTTGAGGATCTGAAAATCACAAGCTTCTCCAAGCAATCTCTCTACAAATCGCGACATCAAAGGCAATAGCTCGTGGTCCGCAAAAATCGTGCAAATACACAAACAAAGGTCATTTTTTGGGTCGAAATTGCAAGTTTCAGGCTCTATTTCTCCTGAGAAATCGCGTCATCCTTTAAACACGTCCTCCCTATATATACTCGCAGCTGCTAAGGGCACCTTACCTATTCGAAAACGCCGCATTCACTGGGGTTGTTGATCTACCTGCTAACGTGGGGCAGCTGCAAATCTTTGTCGTTTTTGTTCTGCAAATCACTATGTTGTTTTTCAGGTTTTTGAAGCTATTTGCTCCAACCTAAGTGCTCTAGACACCATTTTTGGTGTCATTTCTGCATTCTTCAAACCTAGACGCCCCTTCTTAAACAAAAATCGGCCATTTCTATCCAAATCCACCATTTTCTCTGCAAATCTGACCTTTAATGGCTGTTGAGTAGGGGTTTCTTTGAAACCCTAATTTTTGAGCTCGGAAAAAAATTTGATTCCAAATACTTCTGTTTTTCAAGAGCTCAACTAGGTTGTCTGTTTTTTTTGGGTGCCTCGATTTTTGTGCCTCAATTTACAAGCCAACGGACCTAGAAACCGACAACATATTCTTTCTAGATTTTTCGAGCTCTCTTTTGGATCATACTTCAAATTTTTTGGGTTTTCTATTTTTTGCGTCGAAGTACATGCCTTCACAAATTCTCACACTTTTTTCATTGGAAAATGTGCAATGGTATCTTTGACAAATATTTTGCTCGAGAACAACTCAAAATTCAATGGTCAAAATTATGGCACTTGAAAGCAGCGGACCATAGCAATTTTTGAATATTGAAATACTAATCAAATTGTTCTGGGTAATACGACACGTCTGACTACCCCTAGTACTAATCAAGATACATGGGATTTGAATAATCGAGAGGCGGTGATGCTTCTCAAATTATCCGTAGTTGATGATCAGCTCTCTCAGATTCCATCCAACAAGACAGTTGTTGAGATATGGGCACATCTCAAAGGTCTTCATGAAACTTCTAACAAAAGCAATGCCTTCTTGTAGAACACTCCATTTTATATTCTCATGGATGAGTGAACCTCGCTCCAAGCACACCTGAATAGGATTCAGGAAATTCGTCATTAGTTGCTTGCCATTAGTCGCAAGATGGAGGAAGAGGACATTGTGGTTATCACTCTCCAAAATTTACCAAAGTCCTACGAGCATTTTATCGAGACTATCAACATCACATCTTCTGGTGTTTATCTGAAGTTCACCAATCTCTACACACTTCTGCTTTAGCAAGATCAGTGGAAACAACAGTTCAGTAGCAATTCCAGCTCCACCTCCACCTCCACCGAGCAAGCCTTTGTTGCTAAATCCTTTTAGAAGGATAAAGGCAAGTCTTAGCAGAAGTCCTCTGCTCCAACTTCAGAAGGCTCCAGGAAGAACATTCAACGCAACTACTGCCACAAGTTTGGTCACATAAAGGTTGAATGTCGGAAATGCTTAGCTGCCCAATCTAAGCAATCAAGTTCGTAGCCCAAAGTGAACAGTGCAGAGCACACTGGGCAGACAGAATTTGCCTTTTAGGCCTCCATGGCTAAAAGACCTACAAATCATGTGAAATTGTCTGCCCGGTACATTAATTCAGGTGCCTCTCGACACTTCACCCACCGCAAAGATTGGTTCACTGACTACCAACTTAATTCAAATTCTAGTTATTTTTGGTGGCGGAGAAGGGTACACCGTTGTTAGCGAAGGGTACACCGTTGTTGGCAACATTCAAATTCAATCTGCTAGGAGGAATCTAATTTTCCTCGATGTGTACTATGTTCCAGGGATGGAACTAAATCTACTCTCAGCCAGTTAATTACTAAGACATTCTCCACACTTCAATGTCACCTTCAATTCACATCAGTTTGCCATCACTAATAGGGCGACTCAGTCAATTGTTGCAGTGGGTCTTAAAGATCATGGTCATTTTCAACTTAAGGATTCTGGTGATTCTCAGGACTTAGCTATGGTTGCTCGATGGCCTTCTGTTAGCACACTTTGGCATCAGTGGTATGGGCACTTAAATGTGCATTATCTCTCTTAGCTTGCTCAAGAAGAGCTTGTCCTCAATTTGCCAGAGATTCAAACTCAACAGCTTGGAGTTTGTGATGCATGTCAGGCTAGGAAGCAACATCACACATCTTTCACTAGTGGCGATTCATGGCAAGCTTCTCAAGTACTTTAGCTTGTTCGTGCTGATATCTGCGGCCCTATGGTCACTCCTTCTGTTCTTGGGTCCAAGTATTTTCTATAGTTTGTTGATGATTTCAGTAGAAAAATGTGGGTGTATTTTCTTAAAAAAGAAATCAAATGCATTTCTTGTATTTCAAAAGTTTAAACCTTTAGTAGAAAAAGAGTCTGGGAAATCTATTATTTACTCTTAGAGCAGACAATGGGGGGGAATTTTGTTCTAATGAATTCTCTAACTACTTGGATACTCATGGCATCAAATGTCAATTAACCACACCCTACACACCACAACAGAACAGTGTAGTTGAATGTCGGAACAAAACAATCACCGAGATGAGTCTATCCATGCTCAAACACAAACATGTTCCAAAGAAGCTTTGGGCAGAAGCAATCAACACTACAGTTTATCTCTTGAACCAGTCACCCACAGTGGTAGTCAAAGGTAAAACTCTAGAAGAAATTTGGTCAGGTTGCATGCCCAAAATTAGTGTTCTAGTTAATCGTAGAGAGTTTTCAAGGCTTGTGTAATATCTATAATTCATCCTACGGTAAGACGATCAATATTTTATAATTAGTTGCAAAGCTTCGTGCTTGTGTGATAATGTGGGATCTCGGTAGTGAAGATTTAATTCATGATATGTTCCATCAATTTTTTATTGCTATTAAAAGGAACAGCGCACAAAATGTTTTATCTTTCATGCAATCGATTATGTCTTCGACCATTGAAGAGAGTGATGTTAATTCACAAAACTTTGTGTCTACCATATTGGCTGATTTAAAACAAACATGTGTCACTTCTTTTGATGCTTATAGTTTGAGTAACAATGTCATCAAACAATGTGAGCAAAAACTGAAATCATTCTTAATAAGGGACAAAATTAAGGGCGGAAGAAAAGAAGAATTGTTTCAGCCTATAGAGAAGGATGAGAAAGATAAAACTCAGTCATATGGGCAGCTTAGCAGGGATGAAGCTGATAATATTATGGGGGACCGTGGGGCTGAAAACAACACACTTATGGATCAACCACCTGAAAATTTGATGGAGTCTCCATGCATTATGACTTCATGTTCATTAGATGATGACAATAGTATTGATGAAGTATCTTTTGGATCAGCTTTCTGTGTAGCAGCGATGAAGGGTGGGCATGAGTATATTTGTTCTTATGATGATAATACGTTCAGCCAGCGTAATGTTGATTGGATGAAGCATTGTAATTTACTCTTTGAGATGGATGCTGATTAGATATAGGTGAATACACTATTTGAGTTTGATGAAGAAACACCTTTTGATATTGACCAAGAGTCACAAATTGATACTGATTGCTACTAGGAGGTGGCTGATTTATTACAATTGACATAGGGGTATAATGTTAATTGCAAATCAGCCTTGGGTAGTAAATTGGCTAACAGTAGGGCCAAGAAGCATATAAGGGACAATGTTGATGGGTGCTCGTTGATTGATTCTTCTCCTCTTTATTCTAGCAGTTACTCTACTGTCACAAATGTCGAGCATAATGTTGGCACTTAGTTTGTTACACTTCCCTTCATGAAGGAGGAAGCAATATCTAGCTTGCTTTTTCAGTACAAGTACAGTTTCTGCATACTTGTTAGAGGAGCAGTATTGTGGCAGTGTGATAGTTTGGGCATTCTACTATTTCTAGTATGGAGCGACATGATACTCTATACAACTGGGAAGTTGGATGGCCTTTTTTGTAATGTCCCCGTTTTGGTTGACATTGTTTTGCGTGCCGAATCAATCTATCACAGACTCTCGTAGACTGGTGGTTGTGATGAGAGGGTCATTTTGGCGTTTATTTGAGGATTGGATGGCTTATTATGCTCGTGGAGATATTATTTTATCATTACTTTTTTATACGCGGCCTACATGTTATAATTTTAAGTTGAGTTGCACTTTTTATTTTATAAAGTTATTTAATTATAAAAGTGCATTATAATGAGTTTTTATAATGGATGCTTCTAGAAGTTCTTAGTAACTTCTTAGAAAAGTGAATAAATAGAGGGCTTGGCCTCTCTTTTGCATGGACGAGATTTGATAATTCAACTACATTCTCTTTGAGCATTTGTGGCACCATCCAGGTCTGCAAATATTCAGCATAATCCTTGAGAACGATACCTCTCAAGAGATTGCAAAACTGAGGAAGTGAAAGACCTTCTGAAGGGTTGCACTTTGGAAGTGGTATTCAGCCATTTCAAGTTGAGCTTAATTTGTATACTCAGACTACCTGAGGGTTTGATTTCTTCGAAAAAAGCAGAACCGAAAAAAAAAGCAGCCCGAAAAAAAAAGCAAGTAGAAAAGCGCAAAATCAAAAAAACAGTCCGAAAAAGCAGCTCGAAAAAGCAGATTCGAAAAAGCAAGTTGAAAAAGCATTTCAAGTTGAGCTTCATTGAGTTTTCAGACTAGGGTTGAAAGTGAACATCTCTGGAGTCATTTTGGTGAAAAGATTGCATCATATTTGTTAGAAGGGTTTTGCAAAGTCTGAGACAATACTTATGCACAAATCTGATGCAGAACTGGTCATTTTCAAAGATCAGATTGGGAGCATATTTGGAGTCATAAATTCATCATACCTGGTTTGAAATTCAAGTTGCCAATTTCTTTGCATTCCTAAGACCTGGGCGATTCAGACTATGCTTGATTTAGCACCATTTAGAGAAGTAAACAATTTATACTACAATCAAACAGAGCCGTACAAGTACGGCTGTACTTGCAGACCGTAGAGTTGCTGGATTTGGGACAGATTAAGATTGCAGCCTGATCACTGTATCTTCAGCATATAGACAACATTGTTGCATCATTCCCAAGTTCTTCTTTTAATTACAATTATCTGAATATATGTTGTATATGAGAGTTTAATGGATAAAGTCACGGCCGTATATGCGAGATGCATTTCTAAATGTCAATTGTTGTTCATGTGACAAGAAAGACTATGAATTTTGTCTCTGTTTGTACCCAGCTGCATAGGACATTGGTATATTTTGGATAGTGACACAAAAAGCATGTTTAATCCTTTGTAATCAGTCATGACAGTGCACTGTTAATTTAGTAGAAAACCATAAATTACTGGTAATCTGAAGTTGTAATTGATTGTAAGAGCAGCAACATCTTAATTGAATGCATATATATATATATATATATATTGGCCATGTTTGGGTATCATGGAGTAGGGTGGAATTATAATTTAACAAATATTTCTTTCAGCATTTTATATCTCAGCAGTGTAGTTGATTGCTTGCCAAGTGTTTGATGAAATTGCTTAGCACATATTCAGTATGTTATATTGCAAAGTTCAGACTACATGCCAAGTGTTTGACGTAATTGCATAGTTCAGTGTTAGTAGTTTTTAGTGACCTTTGAGTAAGGGTCATTACATTTTTGTTTGTGGGACCCAGGAGATAAGTCACATGCACATGACAGGTGGATTTGATAGATTATGCGCATGGAGTTATCCAGGATCCTGATATTAGTATGATCGGTGCATTGTCGTGGAGAATTGATGAGCAGCTTCACAATTCGAGACACATTATTTGTATCAGTGTGGTGCAGGAGCTTGGTGAAGAAGCTTCCTTGAGATTGATTTGGGACCTCGGTATTACTTTGTTGACTCATGATTGCTCGAGGGCAAGCAATCTCAAGGGAGGACTTGTAATGTCCCTTTTCAAGGCATTAGGAATTTCAAAATTAAATTCATAGAATATTAAATTTGGCTTATGAGGATTTAAAGCAAATTTATAAAATGGGTCAATTTAATATTATAGAGGGAGTTAAAAGGTGACAAAGAAGGAAAAGGACGAAAGGAGAGGAAGGAAGTTTGAGAGTCACATGTTGGGTCTTTAAAAGAGGGATGAGGAGCTCATTTGGACAGGCTTGGATATTGATTTGATTTGAGATTCTCTTGAAGAAATTAAGGAAGCTTCAGCTTTTATTCAGGATCTAAGGACACAAACCCTCAGGTTCTTTTTGGGTGGATTGGACGTAACCCAATTCATTAGTTGTGGTGAATTTGCGACAAAGTTCACAATTGCATTTCAGGTATCCAATCTTATTGTTATCATTGTTTTTACGATTCGATTGTTATTGTATTGCTGATTATTATAATGCAATAACATTTTGAGTAGTTTCTATGAGCATCTACTAGTGAATATTGTTGGTCTTTATTGCATAATTTATCTTCTATATATTCTGAAAATTATTGTGAAAAAAATTGGGGAGAATATCCGACTGGGATATTATAGATTCTTCTTATTTTGGTGAATTATTTTGGTCTAATCCAATGATTGAGAAGGATTTTTCATAAACCCAAGTTGCAAATCTAAACATCAAAAGTACATTATAAGGCTTGCAATTGCTATACTTCAGCTTGTTTAGGAAGAAGTCATAAATGACATGAAACGTGGAGCAAAATCGATTCCAAATTCAGATGTTGATGAGGCGGCGATTATTTGGATATGTTGCCTTACATAGAAAAGTTCTGCATGTCACAAATCTCAGGAGCAAAGTTCAAGGAGGGAGCCTACAACTTAGATCACAAGTACTCGGGGGCTCTCGTGCATTATGTCACCATGGCATTTATTTTCCTCAACTAGTCAATGGGTTTGCATAACTCATCTAGAGCTTCCAGAGGTAGGATTCACCTACCACGTACATAATTTAGGTAGAAGTTTTTGGTGTGTCGATCTTATTTTTGGCTTGTCTCCAGTTTCTCCTTATTAATGATATTATAGCTACAGTCAGATAAATATAATGTATTAATATGAATGAAAAAGAACAAAGAATAGTGCTTTGTTATTCATATATTTAATGAAGAAGTTGATTTTCTACTACTTATTTTATATATATTGACATATTAATAAATATACTAATTTCATAATAATTGAACTTGAGTAAAATAATAAATATCAACTTAGGCACTTTATTCTATTTTGTTTGATTCATGTTAGCAACCGAAAGTCGCATGTCTTAAAGTAGGATGACTCGTCCATGAATGGATGTTTCCTCCACATGGAAGGCATTTCCATTCATGGGCACGCCTTCCCACACTCAACCCTTGCTATATATTAGTCAAAGCAGTAAATCAAAGCACCAAACACATATTTAATATAGTCTTCCATGTAATTAACTTTTGCTCGACTATATACATAAACTATTTAATTTGCTAGAAACTAAGGAAGTTTCAACCATTGCGAAAGTTGATATACAAGAGCAAATTTGAAACAATTGCAAGCTCTATTATTATTGCTAAATAATCAACTATTATATTAAAAAAATAAAAATATTACACAAATATGATCTAACTATTTTAATATGGTATTAGAGCAAGGTTAAGAGTCTACCAGATCAGATTTTTTAACAAGACATATGTACAAATTTTTGAAAATATTATACTTATCAAAATGGTGACTGGAATCAGACTTGAAGACAAACTTGAGTCCTTTGAATTTTGAAACTTGAAAACTGTGAATGATACTAATACTAAGAAAGCATGAGTTAAAAACAATTGTAGAAAATTTCCTAAATCCAATGAGAATGATGAAAAGAGTCAATAGGAAAAAGACAACACCAAAGCAATGGAATTATTAGTAGACAGCGTAAAAGATCATCTACTACCTATCATCATTAAGTTAGACTTTGCATATGATATGTTCAAAACTCTGGAAAACATGTTTGAGATAGACAACACTGGCAGGGTTCTTGCTCTTAAAAATCAACTCTCTAATATAAAAATGAATAAAGGAGAGACCATCACCTCATACTTTATGAAGATAATGGAATTAAGAAACCAACTCTCAACAATTGATCGCATCTATGATGGTTAAGAGTTAACTATGGTAATGTTAAATGGACTCTTGTCTCATGGGGAAACTTTAGACAAGGAATAAGTGCTTGTTCCAAGCTAACCAAACTTGATCAACTAAAAACTGATTGCATTCAAAAAGTGTGTAATCTAATACCTAGAGGGATCAACATGTAATCCACAAATGAAAACATTTAGATTCTCACAACTAATTCAAAAAGGAAAAAGGGCAAAAAAGGTAAATTGTCATTCAAGAAACAAAAAGATTATTCTAAAATACAATGTTATAGATGCGACAACTATGGTCATACTGCAGCGAAATGTCCATACAGGCTCAAATATCAAGCTTCCTTTGTTGAAGTCTAATTCAAACTTGGATTCGGAGAAACTTGTATTCTAAAGAACTTCAAAATATCTCAATATTGGTAAAATACTAGATTGAGAGGGAGTTCATTGTTCTTTATCATCCTCACCAAACCACCTACAAAAACGAAGGTAACAATTCACAAGTAACCTTGAAATTTTCTAATTTCTGTGAAGTCTCATGACTATATGGGTCATGGGTATTACTTTAATAATGAGTGTTATTTCATGACTATAGGATCATGTGTACATCATGAGGAAGTGACAACTTTCAAATGATTCACTTGTATTTGCAAAAGTTATTGAGAGTTGATGATCTTACAATAACTTAATTTTCTATTATGATGGATATCTTATGATTTCTAAACAGATCATGATATTGTACTAATAATTTACTTAATTAATGAGTGTTATTTCATGACTATATGGGTCATGTGTACATCAAGCGGAAGTGACAACTTCCAAATGATTCACTTGTATTTGCAAAAGTTCTTGAGAGTTGATCATCTTACAATAACTTAATTTTCTATTATGATGGATATCTTATGATTTCAAAGCAGATCATAATAAATTATATCTTCCATGGTGAATTAATTTCCTTAAACAGACCATGAATTTAATGTTCATATGGTAAGTATCATTGACGATACATGTGCACATAACCTATGGACATTTTTTGAGTACTTCATGAATGTCATGCAACTTGATGTTCAGGAGGCCATTACTCAGAGTAATAAGTGAATATCATGTGACTTGATGTTCAAGAGGCTATCACTCAAAGTACTTGGTGAATATCTTGCAATTTGACATTCAGGAGGTCATTACTCAGACTACTTGCTGAGTATCATGTGACTTGATATCCTAATGCCATTATTCTTGATGTCATGAGATGATATTTAAATGATAGATATCTTCTGATCAGAGATATCTTTAAACTTGTCATTTATGATTTTACATTGAGGTAATGTCTATTCAGGTGCTTACATCCCTAACTAAGAGGGAGTGTTAATGATATTATAGCTTCAGTTGGATAAATATAATGTATTAATATGAATGAGACAAAACAAAGAATAATCTTTTGTTCTTCATATGATTAACGAAGAAGTTGACTTTCTAATTATTATTATAGAAACTTTATCTATGTATATGTGTGTGTGTGTGTGTGTATTTATTTATTTATTTATTTATACTAATTCCATAATAATTCAACTCGAGCAAAATAATAAACATCAACATAAGCACTTTATTTTGTTTTGTTCAATTCATGTTACGAATTGAAAGTCGCATGTCTTAAAGCGGGACGACATGTCCAAGAATAGACGTGTCCTCCACATGGGAGGCATGTCCAATCATGGATGTGCCTTCCCACACTCAACCCTTGCTATATATACTCAGCTCAAGCAGTAAATTAAAACACCAAACACATACTTTAATACAATCTTCTGTGTAACTGACTTGTGCTTGATAGCATACATAAACTGTTTAATTTGCTAGAAACTAAGGAAGTTTCAACCATTGTGAAATTTAATATACAAGAGCAAATTTGAAACAATTGTGAGGCTCTGTTATTATTGCTAAATAATCAACTGTTATATTAAACAAATCAAAATATTACACAAATCTGATCTAACTATTTTAACACTCTTGTCAATTCCTATGTTGCCTCCAATTATGACTCTATTGCCCATCAGATAATGCACTAGTTTTTCAGAGTCTCTAGGATTTTTCAGAGTCTCTAGGATCTTTTTGCATGCCTCATGGTCCTTATCCCCAGAAAGAGCCAATTGTTGCCTAAGTTTTAAAAGAGATCAAATGTTAAGTCATTTTTCCCTCTCATGCGCAAAAAAATTGAAAATATTAACAAAAAAATTCTCCAAATCCTAACTTTTTGCGAATTTTTTTTCAAATCCTAACTTTTGTGAAAATGTTTCCTTAACTATTAACTTTTTGCGAGAAAAATATTCAAATCCAAATCCTAACTTTTCGCAAAAGCTCTTTCCAAATCCCAACTTTTTGTGAAAAATATTCTTAAAACTTTTCGCAAAAAGTTTTCACAAACTCTAACTTTTTGCAAAAAGTTTTCCAAAATTGTAGACTTTTGGAAAAAAAAATCCCAAACTCTTAACTTTTTACCAAAAGTTTTCCCTAACTTTGACCTTTTTGCAAAAAGCTTTGCTAAACTCTTAACTTTTCACAAAATGTTTTTCTAAGCTCCAACTTTTTGCGATAAATATTTCCAAACCCCAACTTTTTGCAGGAGTTTTTTCCAAAACACTAACTTTTTGCTTTTTCTTGGTGAAAACTCAAACTTTTTACATGAGTTTGGTCAAAAACTTGGCTTTTTGCATCCATCAAGTCCAATTTTGAGTTCTATTAGGAGTTTGAATTTTATCTTTCTAGAACCTAAGGTTTTAGCTTTCAGTTTTGTAAAAGTTAGAGTTAGTTGCAAAAGCAGGAAAAGCTACCACACTCTAACTTAGTTGCTCACAAACCCAAAAAGCTAGTTAATAGTTAGTTGTCATTGTAAGCTTATAAATATAAGCCAATTTGTAATGTAAAAGAGGGTACTTTGCAAAGAAGAAACTCTGCAGAATTTTGCACAGAAATTTTATGTTCATACTCCATACTTAAAAGTTTTTGAACTTGTATACTTTCAAAAGAATAACCAAGAATGCACATTTGATACATATGGCTTGGACTTGTTTTCCAGTTATAGTCATAAATTTCTTGTATGTTAATTTGATAATTCCTTTGAGTACTTAAGATATATGTAAAGGATGAAATAAAATCATACTTTGGTATCTTGGCTTGAATGTGTTTAGGTAACATGTTTCTTCGTATGTCGAAGTGTGCTTTCCTTCTTTCATCAATGTTGCACGTCAAATTCACCTTGTGTTGAATCTCCATTGTAATATGTGTACTGATGGGGTTTCTACCTTTGTTTCTTGTAGTTTTGTTTTGTCTCCTTTTTGTACTTTCAGGTGAGATGTACTCGGAAACTACAAACAACCCCATCATATGAGAAGATGGATTAAAAAAATACAAATAGTGATACAAGTATTCTGACTCATAGCTCTTCTTCAAATAAATGACTGAATAAAGATGTGGATATGTTTAGAGAACCTGTTGAGTTCATGAACATCAAAGCTGCAGCAAGGGATAAAGCAACATAAACAAATCTTTGAGGCATTGTGTTTTCCTGAGATAGGGAAGCTGCTGCCTTGATGCTCTCAGAGTCTCAAGTGTACTATGGAGCCTATATCGTGTTCAAAGAACGTGATAGAGTTCCTCTTGAACAAACAATCCTGGAAATGTCAGCTGGCACTCCCAATGATGACAAATGCAAACTGATGACTACTACGAGGAAGGTCAAGGGAGATACTTCCATGCACTAAAGTTCAATAAATCTAGAATAATTTACCATATTTCTGGACATTCAAGATGCAACAAGATGTTATCTCCTAGGGGTAAATGTTGTAAAGAATTACCTCTATTATTTATATGGACCACATTTACCAGACCCACACAGCTTGCTTCATATGCAGCTCAATTCAAAATTCCGTAACTGCTGGATTTGTCGGATTCAGTCTAGATTTTTCGATTCCTATAAAAAATTTACCTCTTTTTAAACTCCCGAAGACATTTTATTTTACCTCCCAAATGAATATTTTAACCTGTGAACTACACTAGGGACCATGCAAAACAAGAGGTGATAAAATTTAAAACTTGTCAGATGAAAGAAGTAGGCCTCCTCCACCATGGTGATTTATTTTAAAGGACAATCACATATCTTTATCTATAAAATGCTTTGACATGTAACAAAAGACAACAAGGTTCTTGTTGTGATTACACAATATGAAATGGCCAAGTAGGAGAAGCCTTTTCCTCCTCAATAAAACAAAAGCCAAGCTATTCCATACACAATGATGATGAAACAAAAAATTCAGTTGTTGGCAATTTATGAGCAAATATGGGTGCAATGACAACTGATTTAAAAAGAAGCTGTTCCAGAGTTGCATTGTTGGGCTTGCTGATAATAGCTTTCAATTTTTTAGAAAATGGAATAAACTGGTGTAATGTCAATCACTTTGGTCCCGGCTTAGCATCCTCCAAAATATGCCAATCAGGAAGCCTTAGAAAATATGTTTAAGATCTACCTAAAATAATCAATGTTGGACGTATTTCAATTTGTGCTAGTCATTTTAAACATATCAGAAAAATGTGTCAGCTTACAGCAGATATATGATAATCTTGGCAAAAATAAAAGAGTGGGAAATGGATATAATATAGGCTAATATAGTTGGGAGTATAAGCGTTTTGAATTTTGTATCCTTGGCAGTTCCGGTTTCTTCTACCTGGTTTCAGAGGAGAAGGAAGACCAGTCATGATTTTAAGTTCAGGCAAAAACAAATATTTAATGGACAAACCAAGGCTGAAAAGTAAGTGTACATGTAGTAGACGTAAGATAACAAGAACATATTTTTTAAATCAATCAATAAGGCAAAAAATTAAAGCTCGCATGCTCCTAATGGAATGTAAGTTCAAACTGATTTCGAAAAAAATCAAAGACACAAAATTATAATTTTGAGTATATTCATTCATCAACAAGTTTTCATTATAGTTTTGATGTCAATGATATCGAATAGAAAGAGGAGTATAAATTAAAAGATCTTGAGAAATGTAAAGTTGAATTCTATCGACACCTCAAAACTATGAGTTTCCATCCATGTTCAAAGATATTAAAGATGTTAACAACAAAAACTGCGGAAAATCATAAATCGAGTCAACAAAGTATTGGGGTTAATTTTACATAACATGAAAAAAGGTAAAACACGATTGATATAACCCTAAAACAATTTAGCAGAAACAGATGATGTGAAGAGAACAGGAAAAGAGACAAGTTACTCGACAAGATATTTGCGAATAGGACTGGAGGGGTCGGCTTGAAGTTCGAGGAGGAAGGGCAAAAAGTGGTGAAGCAAACGAGGGGCTCTGTGCAGCACTATCTCCTTCACCCTTCTCAGCGCGTCCATCTTTGCTCCCACTTCCACGCTGTACTTGTACGAGTTCAACCACCGCACGGCCTCGCTCCTCAAATCCTCCTCTCGCTCCATCGCCATCGCTCTTCTTTTGGATTGAACTCACCTGCTCTTAGTCTTCCTCTACCTCTTCAGTCATTCATTCATTCATCGTCCCAGCACTCCTCGCTCCTCTTTCATTTCTATAATTTTCCCCTCGGCGAAATAACAAAACATCCTGCCCCCATGGTTGCCGTCATACCCACAACACCTAGTTATTATTATTTCCATTATTTTTCAATTGGAGGGAAATTTAGTCGAATTTCCCCAGCAACTTGTTCTTCTATTGACGGAACGGCTGCAGCGATGGAACTTTCGTAGTGGAACTTTTAAAGATAATTTTCTCTCATAATTTAGCCTAATTAAATAAAAGTGTAATGCTATATATTTAAGTGTAATGGTGACTTTTTATTTAGTAATTAGTGTTTGTATCAAAAAGAAGTATAATATTTACGATATAGATCACTTACAAGAAATGTTGATAGATATCTATTATAAAATTATTAAAATTTAATTTACTACTTTAAGAATATCTATATTTTATTGCATCTTTAGTTTTTTTGTATTCAGTTATGTTTTTAATTTTAATTCTCAAAAAAATAATTATTTATATCTCTAAAGTTAATATTTTTAGCAAATATTTTATGTAGTGTCTAATATTTTTTAAATATACTCTATTTATAATTAATATTAAGATTTTGACATGTAAACGATTGTTAAATTTAACCTTAAAAGATAAATGTTAACATTAACACACTCACACTTTCCCACTCCACCCTTTTGTCATTTTTAGAATGTCTATTAGCATTTATAAATTGATGCATATGGAAATTCAAATATGAATAATGTTGAAGATATGTTAATCTTCATATCCATCCTTGAAGATAGCCTTGTGCACTCATTCACACATTGAAAGGGAGAGTCTTTAATTAATATTCAATCAATATGTTTCTAATTTTTTTTACAACATGAAGTGATGAAGTGGGAATTTTTTATTTCAGCTACATTTGTATAGATTTTTTTGACTTCTCTAATTTTCTCCTTAGAATATTTTCAAATAGACTAATGAATTCATCATTTAGACAATTGTTCTAAAATGTCATACCATGCTCTTCTTATAGTTTTTCTACTTTGATTTTGCAAGTTTTGAAGAGATTTGTTTCTACACATTTTAAAGTCATTTGTATACTCTCAAACATATTACACAGAGAAAATTTTGCTATGGAGATAACCATTTGAATAAGATAACTCTAACATTTAACTTTAAAAGACACAAAATGATAAATAAATAAAAATATAAGAGTTAAAATCAAATATCATTCATTTATATTATCAAAGATTTAATTTTAGTGAAGTTGTATTTGTTAAATATGAAGAATAATGATTAATTAAAAGACTTTCCTTGAAATCTATATAGTAATGCTAATAATCATCTAAAATATACATTTTTCCTTTTGATTAAAATAATTTGGGAGTCAACTCTTATCTATAACTTGGGAGTCTAATTTAATCTACCGAAATGCTATCTTTGTTATTATCTTATATGTCCTTATGTTTTTCCCTTCAATTATGGTTATTTTTCTTGGACTTTGGTTGAGATTATATTTCAGTACTTATTTTTGTTATGTTTGTTTGTCATATAGATGTTATAGCATTTTAGGTTTAAAATATATTTGTGTAAAAACAATCCATAGAAATTTGTTCTACTTCATATCATACAATAATAAATTATAATATATGCAAGAGCCTACAACACAATGATAAACGGTGAGCCTCCCATAAAGGAGGCCTTGGGTTTGAATTTACTCAAGCTTGACATATAATAATAATTAACCTCAACAAACAATAATAATAATAAAAGAATAAATAACCTAAGCTTCAACCCATTACAGGTATCAAAAAAATCATAATATATGTGTGTGTGTATACATCAAAATATTTCTCAAGATAAATACAAAATTGGCCCTTCTAAGATAACTTTATAACAAATTTCTTTTTTTATCTATAAGAGGTCAAAGCTAGGATTAATTATTATTATGTGTTGCAATTGTTGAAGTTGAGGACAACTCAAGCCACAACTCTCAACAATCACTTGCATGGAAATACATGTCACAAAAAGAGAGGAGCAAAGCAATAAGACATTCTTGATGTACAAAAAAGATATTGTAATTGTATTTGAATGAATCAATTATTACAAAGAAAAAATAATTCTTTTAAAAGGATATTGAAACCATAAAAGGTAACTAACCTAGGTTACATTATAATAATTAATAAAATAATTAATTATTATATGTCTAAAGTTTAGCTTAAGTAGAATAGAGATGATAAGAAAATATATTATTACTCTGACAGCCCCACTAAAGATAAACTTAGGGAGTAGTTAAAAACCTAGAAACTACTACTGAAAATAAACTTGGGTCTTAGGAATAAGGCCTGATGAGGTACCCAATCACAACCAAATCTCTATGAAGTGGAGAATTAGAGAAAACCACAAGGAAAAACCCATGGTCCTAGAAGAGATAGAGAAAAAATATTGAATGTCCCAAAAAATAGGAACAAAAGGATTATCATGAAGAACACCATTGAAGCATGAAGAAGTTGCAAAGCTTTGTCAAAAAGTAATTGTTGATATGAAGAACCTCCACAGAAATAGAACTTGATCAAGTAGAGAAGACTATAATCTCCATGAGTACCCTCAATGCCACTACTCAAATTAGGAGGCACACAAAAGAAAACGATGAATTCAAAGATACATATGGCATAAAACACCAATGCCTGAAGAGTTGATCGATCAAGCATGGAAGGTTGCAACAAAATTAGGAATGAAAAGAAGAGTGTCTATATGGCAAATGATCCATGTCACTGAAATGTATATGTACCCAGCCATTGTATCTGACTAGTGCATAGGAATAAATATTGAATACACAGCTCACTCTAATAAACCAAGGAAGTATAAGAACCAATAGAAGAACCCCCAAATGAATACAAGGGTAAGGTGACAAGTAACTAGAAAAGTGGGCCAATGGAATTACATGCCAAGGAACCACGGTCAAGATGCTCAAAAGAATACATATGTGTGTATTGAGGTGATCAATCTTGGACATGTCATGAGAATAATGTTGTGGAAGGGACACTCACTAGACAAAAGTAGATGGAAAACAAAGGCAAAACATCAACCCCGCATGGTACTTAATCAAAGTAGTGCATGTACAATAAGGCACAAGATATGGTGAATCCTAATAATACAATATTTTGTATGAGTGTCCTCAAATGACACTACTCAAATCAGAAGGCAAAACTAGGCAAAATAACTAAAATAAAAATACAGGAGAAATATGGCACTTTATCTCAATGTATTTGAAAAAAACACATACAATAAATGTCTATAAAGATCAGAAGAGACATAAAGCTAATAAAATAGAAAGTACAACCCATGATGAGTCATTTGAAGCAACGAAAAATCATCCACAATCTTGAAACAACCAAGATATCCACCATAATGTAAAAATGAAAAAAAAAAAGTGTAGGATGTACCTAGATGAAAACAACTAGCATCATTGGAAAGAGCACATAAAGATATTTCCAACAATATAAAGAATTCCCAAATCGAAGATTGGATGCTCAAGTTTTGTCTCTTGGAGTGCAAAAATGAACCTTTGACTTTGACGACAACAAAAAACCATCAAAAAAGAATCAAAACTAAAAAAATACATATCTCAATGAGACATTCTTAGAACCATCTTTTTGGCGATATCTTGTTTGCATAAAATGAAGACCATATGCCCGAGGCATGAGCAAAAAACCATTCGTAGGTCCAAATTGAGGCAAAAGGGCAAACAAGTGTGATGATGCAAGCACTAACATCAACAAGTGATGAGCCCAAATTTGATGGTCGAAAGGTCGTCAAGGAAAAAAAAGCTTGAAAAAATCCTAGTAGCCAAAAAACCAATCTCTATCACCAAGAAAATACCAAATATCAAAAAAGGGGAGTTGTAGCTATAAAAAAAATTGGTGGTCCAAAGTGCATGTGCTTGTAAGAACCTGCTAAAAGGGTTCAAAAACTGTCAAAGGTAAAAAATACACCGAGGATTCCAAAAAACTGCCAAAAAAATGGCCGACTCCACATTTTCATTCAATGAGCACTAAACTGCCAGTCACAAATGTTAAAACCGCCAAAAAGACAGATTGGAGAAAACCACCCTTCCAAAAAAATCACATGTGTTTGGACAGGTGGGGACAGGGTTGCATCAATAGTAGTGCCCATGGGGGCTAATGTGGGTCCAATGAAAGGACGAGCATCGACCAAAATAAAGTTCTGTGTGTGGTTGGAGTAGGTACCTTGAAGCATGCATGACTTAAGTGAAGACCAAGTGTCAGATGATTTCATTAAAGCGCATGTGGACCAAAAAATAAATTGCATCTCCAACAAATGAACAAGGTGCTACCAAAATGATGCAACTACAAGACGGTGGTTGGTGGCACTGAAAAAAAACATTTGCATGAGTGTGGGGCCCTAAAAATGTGCACAAACACTTTTAATAAAATGCTCCCCCTCTCCAAAATTTGCATGTGCTAAATTATACGTTCTTTTTTAATAAAATCTACTTTTTCTTTATTTATTTTTTATAAAAAATAAAAATTGTCATCTTGGAAAGTGTGCCCAAGTCTTATGACCTAGGTACAAAAAAACTCTAAAGTCAATGACGTCCAAACTGGACGTATTTAATATGGAAATAGGGATTTTTGCGCACTCTGAGCATAACGATGATGTACATGTTAGCCCAAAGCAACCATAAATGAAGATCCCCCCAGACCTAATATAAAATCCTCTACAGGAAACATGGATCTATAAACCAACACAAAAACTCTCATGAAGATAACAGGGGCATAAAAGTCTGAAGCTTTGATACCATATTGAAGTTGGGGAAAGGTCAACCCAAAACTCTCAAGAATCACTTGTGTGTAAACACCTATTGTAGAAAGAGAGAAGCAAAGCTATGGAGGCTTGAATTTAGAGATCTACGGAAGATGTGACATTGTTGATGTGCAAAAAAGAGATTGCAATTATATTGAATGAATGAATTATTACAAAGAGATATCGATCCTTATCAAAGTAAATCAAAAACCTAAAAGGTAACTAACCTAAGTTTCATTATAATAATTAATAAAATGTTAAATTATTATATGCCTATAGTTTAGCTTAAGTAGACTAGAGACTAGAGATATCTTATTACTCTAACAAAATTGCATGTGCTAAATGTGGTCAACAACACACTTCAACATAGTCATTGCATGCATTAATCATTCACAAATAGATATGAAGAGATCCATTGTAAACAATCAAGCGAGACAATATGTTGCCTTCTATTTAACAGGGGTTTAATTTTCTCTTAGAACTGAGAGACTCAGTGACAATGAGATGTTATTAGGATGAAGGATTTATAAGTATGAATACAACTAATTTGTATTTTCAAATGCAAGAAGATATGAATCTATTATAAATGAAGCATAAAGAAACTAATCTAACATTGCATGCAAGCTATTCTACAAAGTAAACAACGATGCTAGTAAACTAAATGGCGTGCAAATTACTAGTAAGCAAAAAGCAAAGGACAATTGTAGCACAAATGTTGCCGAGTTTGAACACTCAAAATTTGCACCTTAGAAATGAGAGATAGCAGTCCTTAATTTATAAGAAACCTAGAAAGATCAAAGGTTTAGATTGAATCATACAAATGGTCAAGATTGATTTGTAGTTGAGTTCAAATGGGAAGTTTCCATTTAGAGGGGAGTTTTTGAATAAATTCAGAAGATGAGATCCAATTATCTGCTTTATTTCCCTTTTTTTATTCAAGTTAACTAATTTGTTTCCATTTTTAACTCAAGAAAATATATTTACAATATATGAGGATATTGATTAAATACTATCTCATTTTTAGATGAATTTCTCAATTATTGAATATTTAAATTCAAACAATTAATATAAAGATATATTTAATCCAATTAATTCATTTAAATTGTTTTCATGTATAATTGGCAAAAGGGGAATTGATTTAATAAAAGTGATGAGACTTTATATTAAATTAATCAATCAAAAGGGGGGTAAATAGCCAATTTAGTTTCATATTTAGGATTTAAATGATATTTAGTGATTATTTCAAGTTGTTGGTTTTATGTAATTGATACTCAGATTGAGTAAAGATAATTAGGACCAAAAATGCCTAGTTAATTAGGACTTTATCGATTGATGATTAATATTTGTAGATTAGGTACAAATTGGTTTAAGAGACCAATTTTAGGGTGTTACATTTTCCCCTCTTTGAATTGATGTGCGAGAAGCAACATTGATTGAAAGAATAGTCTAATTTTGAAACATAGAATGAGAACTGAGATCAGTTTCAATCGTGATGGAATGAAGACCGATTGATGAGATAGAATTGATTCCAAACTTGGGTGAGAAAAAATAAATCCTCAAGAAGTCAGTTGATATGGATTACAAGAAACTGGATGTCTAACCATTAAAAAACATGATTGACTCTAGAATTAAGACTAATCCTTATAAATTCAGTTGAGAAATAGAAAGATGAGACATGATAATCTCTAGAATGAAGATTGATCCTAAAAAAATCAATTGAGCAACTAAACATTTGTCCATTATAAGATGAGATAGGATAATCTCTAGAATGAAGATTGATCCTCATAAATATAGTCGAGCAACTGAACATCTATCTATTAAAAGAAAAAATAGGATTGTCATTAGCTAATCGAGATAATTTTGACTTGATATGGGTCTTAACTTAAGTCAGTCACATGTTCAATAGATAAGACAATATCATATTGATATGGATTATAGGAATTTGATATGCCCATAGAGATTTTGAGATAGTTACAAATAGATCACATGATACTCAATTTGATATAGATTATGAGGATTTTTGAATTTTGATCATATTGATTTTAAAAGCAAGATTTGATTGATGTAAGAATGCATTCATCCTGCCCCCTTGGGAGCAAAAATAAAAGGTAATGAATAGATTTATAATTTTAAAAAGCTTAATAGAAGAATTAGATTTTGTGATTATTAGAAATGATATAGACTTGATAAGGTATGATTGACAGAAGATTCAGAGTTTTTTTTTGCATTAATTGGAGGTCATGCTGACCAGGTTTGACCATGTTTGACCAATTTAATTTGTGATGATGTTTGAGATTTTGCTAAAAACAAGTTTTCAGAGAGTTCCAAGGTCATTATTGTATCATTATGATACATGCACAAGTAGTAGACGGTGTCACTCCCAAAAATTTAAATTATGATTTTTATTTCTTTAATGGCATAAGATTTTGATTTTGATCCTAAAAATGGATTCAAGATCGTCAAATTAGCTAGGGGTGATTTTCACATGAGTCAAGGCACTTTGAATAGAAGGTCAATACCTAAATAAGCCCTCAAAAAGGTCATTTCTCATTTCATTTATATCATTTGACTTTTTGTATCCTCCTCTAATTCAAAATTGTGGTCCAAATACATTTGCATAGGTTCAAGGTTTTGAGGTGTTGTAATCGACCTACAGACTACCCGCCTCCAGTGGTTGATCCATCCCAATTTTGTAGATATGAAATTTGTTGAATTTGATTGAAAAGTTGCAAGTTTTTACACATTTTTATGTATTCATTTGTGTTTTCTCGCTTGGTAAATTTTTTTTTTTATCTCATACGGTGATTTGTACAAGACTTCCCAAACAACCACTTTTCTTTCCACGTGGCCCCTTAAGTATCAACTAGACCCCACCCACCTGTCACCTGAAAAGCCCTAGAATAGGTGTTTTCTTTGCCTTGCCTAATGAAAGGTCTCATGTAATGGAACTTACTCACCTGGGAACTCCTTAACTCTTGCATGAGTTTTAGTGACAATTTTTCAAACTTTGTTTACTCACATGACAACAAAGAGTAAATTTCTTGTGCTTAGAGTCATAATTTCTCCTTTTTCATGTTTTGTTTGTCTTCGTCAACTCTGTTAGAACCTATGTACTTGTTTGTAGCATAGTTTTCACTACTTTTTATAGCATTGTATGGATTGATTACATATTCTTGTTGTTTTTCCTTCTACATGTTGATTTTCCTGAGGTCATTTTGTGATCCACTTATTCACTCATTAGGGGTTTTATTAGATCATTATCAGATGATGAGGTGGCCCATATTGATACCCTTGGTTTATTACATATTTATGATGTCCCTAACATTCAGGTGAATCAAGATCTTCTTACTGCACTTGTTGAGTGTTTTCATAGTGAAATGAACATGTTTCACCATCGCCTCACTGAGATGATTATGACTCTTGACGATAAATATAAGATCTTCAAGAGTCCCTTCCATGGTCCTCATATTGAGTTTAATTTATAGCCTTAGCTTGATATTGACACACTCAAACAATTTTTTTATAATGATATTATATTAGACAAAGTCATTCCATGGGACGAATTGGTCTAAAGAAATGGGCAGAGTCACCATCTTGCAGTGTCCTTAGTGGATTCTTGGATTGCTACTCGATGCTTGAGAGAGGGCAACGTGTTCTTGCATGTAGTTGGGGAGCACCTCCCCATTTATTTTCCTATCTTTGAGGATCCTCACTAGCCATTGCATAGCTTTATTTTTTAGTAGAGTGAAGAGATTACCCAGTCTTGGTTGTGTAAGAAAAATTAGTAGCAAAGACATCTAGATGATTTGACATTTATTACTTGGATATTTTAGAGAGGAATGAAGCCATGGGATGATGCACACTCATAGTTGGGCTATATGTTGATCTCTCAACCACTAATTAGTTGTTATACTCAATAGATTGAGAGGTTTCTTTTGAAATGTTTCTTGAGGTAGTTTGGACTTCAACAGGACATCTCACATAAGTACTACACATACACCCTCTTCACCAAAGAGGTAAAGAAAGGGTGGTCTCCGAGATTCGATCTTGTTTGTTGCATAGACGATGTGAGGATTTTGATCCTCCAGAGATGGGATTACTTCTTATTTGTGGTCAATGTAGGTGTCACTCCTTAGTTCCAAGAGCAGTTCACAGTGCATTCATTCCCTCTATTCACTAACCCTACAGTGATAGTCGGGTAGATGTAGCAACCAAAGGAACCTTGTCCTAGGGAGGAGAGACCAATTCAATAGCCTAGAGTTACACTTGTTACCATTCTTTCTTGAGCAGTGAGGTTAGATCTTGGGGCTAGTAGTAGTGGACATGCATTGAGACCTCCTTCATATAGGTTGTGTGGATAGATGGGCACCTTGGGTTCAGTAGGGGGAGACACCCAGAGGTAGAGAATTGAGGAGCCACCTCAAAAAGCAATACAGGAGGAGTAGGATAATGAGGAGATGAGGGATCAAGACCCTCTAGCACATGCTACAGCTGATCAATTAGATCAAGCACATGAGGTCATCAACAATTTGAGGATCTAAGAGCATCTCAGAGGTAGGTTGTAGACCTTATGTTGCATATTGCAATTTAGGATACACAGATATCCAAGAGGGACAATTAGATTGTGGAGTTGAGAGTCAAGCTTTAGAGAGAGAGAGATGATAGTACTCATCAGATAGCTCAAGCTTCATACTACTATGTGGCTTATGTAGAGGTCATTCTATTGGAGCAAAAAGTGGTGAGATTCTTTTAGTATTCATACGCTTCAGAGGGTGTTGTTCCTCCTACTCATGCTGATGTTCTAACTCCTCCTCCTTATGGGCTAGATGATGAGGGAGAGGGTTGTAATTAAAGCCTTCTATTCTACTTCTTTTATTGATACTAATGCATATTATTTCCTTGTTGATGTAGAACTTTGTTGTATATATGTTGTATCATTTTGAGACTTATTATATCAACGGTGCTCTGACTAGCACTCATTTTTATTGTATCACCTCTCTGACATTTGATGATATGTGAGCATTACAACTTTTTATTTGATCTCATTTCATTTGTTTTATGTTTACATGAGATGCTTTCTTAATGATGTTTTTATTTCAATGTCATATTATGTGTAGACGCACTTTATATTTCTATGTGAATAATGTTGGTTATATCATGTGATTCCTATTTTATTCTTTGTGGATAGGTATGTATGGATCATGCAACAATGTTTTTGATCTTTCATATGCAATAAACGATGTGATGTTATGTAATGCAATGCAAAATTTTGTGATGTTCTCTGATATGCATATGTATAGATAGATGATCTTACTTGATGATGCATTGTACAATGGTTCTAGATGTATGTATGCAACTAATGTCTCATATAGGTGATGTTTTTTGTTGATCTCATATGAGTTTTGACAAGTGAGTGTCAACACACTTAAACCATTTACTTAGTTCATGCTAAATTAGTAATACATGTAGAGCACAACATGTAAATATTAGACCATTTCGAGTTGCAATGAGTATTGAGTCACACAAGTGCTGAGCAGATAGACCATGCTGAGTGAATCCAACTGCTGAGTAAATAGTAGATGTCAAGCAGTTTAGGTGTCGAATCAGAAGCAGAAATACTATGTATGCTAAGCATCAGAGACTTCATATGCTAAGTGAAACAGTTTGGACATATTTTTTTGTAATGGCACAAACAACTATGTAAACCATTTTTGAGCCGACTTAAGGATAGATTATGATCTTTTGGAGATAAGGATGAATCTATATGCGAACTCCCTATGCAATTAGATGCAACCAATTAGAAAATGGGAAGGTTTAAGCAAAAAAATGGATGAATCTCAGTCATAGATTCATACCCATCCCTAAGTCACCATAGTCTTCTTAAGGAGGAGGAAGCCCTAAACTCTTAACAATGACGAGAATAATGTACAAGGGGTGAAGGATCAAATTAGAAGTGTGAACAAGATAGTTTGTAGAGCATTCAAGGTGACTTAAATGTAAGAGTGAATTGCATAATCACTTAAGTGAGGAATAGAGCATAGAGAAGGATACAAAATTGATACATCAGATTAGGAAGGATCAATCAGAGATTGTATAGAGGTGATCTATTATCAGGCAAGCTAGTGCCAGCTGCAAGATCTATGTTGAGACATTTTAACAAGTAATTTCAGTTAAATCTCTTAATAGAGTAGTTCTAATAGGTTGTATGAAATCCTTTAATAGGGTGCTTAATTTCAAGTTGAAGTCCTCTAACCAAGCACACTTACAACAGGGTGTTGAAATCCTTAAACAAGGTGGGACTTAACAGTCTTTGTAAGCTTATAATAGGGCAGACCATGATTCATGGTTAAACCATTGTAACCTTCATTGGATATACTTTATTGCTACAATAGTGAAGATTTGTGGGTGTCATCCCCACCCCAGTTTTACATTCTCACTTGGAGGGTTTACAGGTAATCATATCTAGTGTTATGTGTGTATTTGATTACATGTTTACATGATTGATGCATATGCTTTACATGTTATTTCAGTATATTAATGCATGTGATGTATGAATAATTAAAGTTTTATGGGTTCAAGTTTAAACTCCTGATTCATCCCCCTTGCCTCATAAGTTTACTTTCTTCCCAATTGTAGTTCCAACAATTGGTATCAGAGCCAAGTTCTCTGAAAGAGAAGCTTTGCAACTTAGAGCAAAGATCTTTAAATGGAAGTCTACAAGCTAGGAAAGACTATTGAGAACCAAGAGATTGAAATACATCTCATACTACATCAAATGAATGAGGCAAGAGAAGAACTAAAGAAATCCTTGAAGAGAAGGAAATAAATTGCTATTGCAGAGAATGACACACTATACAAAGAGATAGACACCACCAAGCTATTTGCAAATGGTAACTCTAGTGAATTTGATGCAACAGTTGTAGATCTAATGGAAAAGAACAGAATCCAAGCTAAGGAAATCAGAAATCTCAAATTAGAGCAAGAATCACAAGCTATACTACTATGTGAGGTGACTGAACAAAAGAAGAAAGCCATGGAAGACAAAGCCATGATTGAAGAAGATAAAAGAATTTTGGCAAACAGATTGGAAGAAAAGTCAACAAAGATAACCAAGATCTCCAACATGCAATTGGATACTCTAAGTCAAATCATGAATGCCAACTATGAATTGAATGTCAAGGACATTGAGATAACTACATTAAAGTTGAAGAATGACCAATTGCAGAATGACCTGAAAAGAGAAAAGGAATTTGTTAAAAGTCTCAACAAGCCAAATGAAGCCATCAAATACTTTGAGCAATTACTGAGATCCCCTAGATCCAAAAAAGACACATCAAGATTGGGATACACAAGCACTAAAGAAGGAGAATCATCCAAAGTTGTTGAAGAAAGGAACATCAAAGGTAAGAACTCCAAACTTACTTGTCATAATTGTGGTAAGAAAGGACATACTGCTAATGTGTGCAGGAGCAACAATATAGATCAGAATGTCAAGCCTAAGAACATGACTCATTGTCATAAGTGCAACAAGCTAGGTCATCAGGCACATGAATGCAGAACCAGGACCATGCAAAAATAAAGATTTGAAGGATATTGCTACAATTGTTAGAAGTACGGACATAGAGCCTTTGAATGCAAATCCAAATCTATGTGGTCATCAAACAAGCCATTAAAGGTAAGAAGTTATGGAAACTCTTATAATTGGGATTACAACACAAGATATAGTTGTCACTATTGTTAAGAAGATGGACATGTTCTTGAGAATTGTATCAGAACACACTTTAGTGGTAACTACAAAAGATGGTTGAGTCAAACTACATGTTTTAGCTGTTTGAAGACTAGTCGCATTAGTTAGCATTGTCCAACTAGGTCAAAGGCACCAAGTTGTGAATTTGATAAAGGCAAAGGCAAGGCAAATGTTGAACAACTTAGAGATGAGATGAACAAGACATGGAAAAAGAAAGATGCTTGCAACACATCAAATGGAGAAGGGATCACTTCACCAAGTGGGTCAAGTGATCACACCTCATCAAATTGAATAAACAAGAGGTATGTGGGACTGACATTTAAGTGTAATATCATACATTAGTTCCAAAAAGGAGATAGTACTGAAAAGATCACATTAGCATGAATAAAGATGCAAAATGTTGTTGAAAATTCAAGTTAAATCTTTGAAGTTTTCATGTTGCTGTCGAGCATGAAATGTTTCTGTGTATACCGAGTGAAATGCCAATAGATGCCAAGCTACAAGACTATCTAGTTGATGCTGAGCCTGTAGTAGCTATCAACGGATGAAAATATCTATAGATGCCAAGTGATTCTGAAATCGAGTTGATGTTGAGTTTATAGCTATACAAGCACTAAGCATTAAATGAAAGGGTTTTTCAAAGGATATATGACGATTTCACTCATTATTCACCATTTTGAATTCAAGCAAGAGTGAGCAGAGAAAAAGGTTGACAAATGACATCTAGCTTGAAGAATGTAGAAGGGAAGGAGGTTTTAAATGTTCAGCTTATCAGTAACAAAGTTAAACAACCTACATTTAAGGTCATTCCTAACATAGCTTACAAATATGATCCTTCTGGTGCTTTATCCATGATCCCGCCAAATGTCGTAATAGTGCAAGATGTAAGGAGATGTTATAACTACAAAAGTGGTAGCATTGGGGACTTAGAAATTAGAGGAGCATATGATAGGTAATGTGAAAATGGTGTTTTGAAGGAAGAGTATAAAATTGTTGAGAAGGGTTTGACACATGCCCTAGATTTTTTTAGTGTATTTAAAACTGAATGGATTAAAATTGTGTTAAGTCGAATACATGATGGATCCTTATGGCCTGGAGGGTGGATCAATTAAGATTAACAAAAGAATAATTCACAGGGTTACTGGTTACCTAACCCTAGATCGGCCCAAGACTCTGAGGAGTGATTCCAAGGAAGTAATAGAGAAAAACATTGAAGCAAAATGGAATAAAAGAGGCATGAAAATAGATATTGTTATTGATCCATTGTTGAACTTTTCTATTAGGGTAATCTCTCACAAATTCTAGGTACTCTGTATCGTAGTGGATGTTGGCTACAAGATAGTGAAGAAATATCATATTTATGATTTGGCTGAGCTTCAACTACAACAACTGATGGAAAATCTTGGAGCAATCAGAAAGACCAAGAGTGCTCAATGTAAATTTGGTTCAATCCTAGTTTGCATATTCTTTTATGTGTAGAATATATTTTCTTCTTTTGGTACTATAAGTTGGAAAACAAACAAGTCAATAGCAGTGCAGATCAATAAGTTTATTGAATAGATGGGAGAAAATTTTGAATCATTAATGACAAGTTATTTTGAAGATTTTAAGAAGTCAATGAAGCAAAGAATGAGGATGCCTATTTCATTGGTTGAGCAACATTACAATGATATATGCTTTCTGGTTGATTTTGATTATACTTTTGTCCAAGCTGCCACACCAAGGGTCAAATGCTTAAGGCCACTTGGGTATGAAATTAATGTTGATGAAGCTTTTGTAGCCATCACAACACTTCTAGCAAAGGAGATTGACAAAAATGCAAAGATATTCAACAACTATGAAATGGTAAAATCAAAGATTACCATGGAGTTGAAAACTACCTCTACACTTAAGAAGAAAGATAAGCTAGTAAAGAAGCGAAAGGCCAAATTTGGTGAAGGTGCAAATGAGGAAGAAGAGGAAGGAGATGAAGAGGATGAAGAGGAAGAACAAGAACAAACTCAAGAACCTCTTGCACTGACTCAAGGCATGGGAGAGGACAAGGAAGAGGAAGAAACATAAGGTGTCAAGGAAAAAGAAGTTGAGGAAGCACCCACAAATGTTGAGCCAAAGAAGAGAAAAGCTAAAACGCAGCCAGTGGCTAAGACAAAGGAAATTATTAAACCAAGCCTAGCCAAGCCAACAATGCCTACCACTAGAGCAAGCACAGGAGCCAAAACACAGAAGGCCAAGGAGAAATCCAAGCAAACATAGCAAGTTGGCCAAGTGCAAAAGAAACAAAGAAGAAAATATGTTGCACAACCAGATTCAGATGAAGAAATGACTAAATTAGATGATATAAGCCCATTCAAAGTGGTAAGTCACAAACCACTTTTGATCTTGAAAATTTGTGTGAAAATGTCAAGAATAATGTAGATTTGTCTAGTTTTAAGCATATTGATTTTGAGAAACTTGAGAAAGAAAAAAAGAATCTAGTGGAAGAAGCCCTATATACAATGATGTCAACATTTAAGACAATGCCATTAGAATTTGCCAACTTAGTACCCAAGAAACTATATGACTTAGTTGAGCAAAAATGGAATTATTGTTTAAGTTTGGAAAAATAAATAAGGGAAACCACTTTAGCCCAAGTAATGCCAGAACTGACAAAAGGGTAGATTGCTCAGGCCAGTAAGAAATATGGAGTTAGTTTTACACCTAAATATAGAGCCTTCAATATACTCCAAAATAATATTGAAGATGTGGTCAATAAATCTACCCAAATATGGAAACTTATCTATGGGTTGACCACTGTTAAACAAGAAGAAGTTGATCCCTCTGAAGGTAAACTTGATGACAAAGAGGATGACAATGATGATGATGAAAAGGAAAAGGATGATATAGTGGGGAAGGAAATTGAAAATCAGACTGATGACAAGGCAACAACTGAATAGTAGCAAAATGAATAGAGTGTGCAAGACACACAAGTGTTGAGTGTTAGTCCCCCACATGACACAGTCAAGTCTACTAAAACCATTATTGTAAAGGATGTCTCTGATCTTTCAGCTCAGAACATCAATCCCTTGACTATAGAAGACCTAAAGAAGATATTGGACCAATCTACACTACAGGCCAAGTTATGTGATAATCCAATTTTAGTTAGTGTAAATGAGCTCCAAAAGGTAGTAACTAATGTCACAAGGAACAAGGTGAATCCAAAAGAAGCACCTTCTATAATTGCTTCAGTTACTCAAGTACAACCTTTGACCCAAACAATAATAGATACATCTACTAAGGTTGATACATTTGTTAAAGTTGACACAATTGAGTAGAGGCAGACTATAGAAGAAGAAAAAGACATTACTATTGAATAGCAGGAAGCATGATAGATAGATTCTTGTAAGAATTTGCCTTAGGGAAAAATTCACCCAAGACCAAGGAACTCAAACACAAGCACAACAGTAGACCAAAAGAGTATGATTAGAATAATGATATAATATTCAATTTAATGTGAAAGTACACTAGGAGTGCTTGTATATAAAGGACTCTAGAATGCTTCTAGAATTCCTAAGAATCAACAACATGATAAGTCATACAACTAGGCACATCTCCACCAGGTGTGTGTTATCTTCCATTAAGCACAGGAGTAAGTACGATGATGAGAGGATAAGCCTACAAAGGTGTAGCACACAAAATTATGTTGTAGACAAATGTAGTAAAATAGGAGTGTGAATAACTATGTTGTCTACATGACAACTTAGTTAATTATGCAAACTTCAGTGTTGTAGACACTATGTGTTGAATTAGAGTTGCTTACTCCAGTGTTGTCAATGTGACAACTCATAAGAGAATGCAAACTCCTAAGTGTCTCACCTAAGAAATAATAAAATAATGCATAATAATAAAATAATGGATTGACCTAAGTAAACTTAAGTAAAGTGTAATAAGTAAATACTTATTTACACCAACACCCCCCCTTAAGTGCAACTTAGAGAATGCACTTAAGCTTATGGAAGCTAGGATGAAATGCAAGATGGGTCCCGGCTACTAGGCCATGTTAGGTACCCATGTACATAATGTAATGCAATCTCTCATAAAATGGAGAAAGATGGAAAACCTCATGGGAAAAACCCTCCCCCAAAAAGAGAGATGAAAAACAAGATGCATGGATGGATGGAGTAATCAAAACCCCCCCATTACGACATACATCAAGTATATACAAAAGAGAAGTATGAGAAGGACAAAACCTCATAAGAGGAAAAAGTCCCCCCATAAAAGAGAGAAAGTCCCCCCCCCCCCCGCGCCTAGACTGATCATGTAGAGAATGGACATGAGGGTTAGAGTGAACCCTCGCAACAACTGAAGAAGGATCATCGTCATCAAAGATAAGATGTATATCATCAATGATGTCTCCCAAATTTGCTACGTGTGACACCATAAACAAACTTGAAATATCTGTCAAAAAGTCATTCACTGATGCTGAAGTTGGAAGACTGGGTGTACCTTGCTGTGCTGGACCTATCACTGTAGCTATATATGCATGTGGAATGTGATAATGTTGTGACCTCTCCCTGTATCTGTCAATAGGATCCCACATATCTGAATCTATTGAACCACTATCGCTGGTGTCACTATCAGTTTCCACTATGTATGAAATGCGAAGAAGATTAGAGGATAAGCTGGGTGAACTTTTCTAAAAGTGTACATTCCTCTCTATGAAAATCTCATGTGTCTCGAGATCCATAAGTCTGTATGCCTTGACACTGTCTTCATATCCGATGAAAGCACAAGGCATAGGTGGTGGTGCCTTGCATCCCTTGGAAGATATGTTTGCCATGCTAAACAATTGAAGACTTTGAAGTGTGTCACAACTGGTTTTAAGTGTGTCACAACTGGTTTTTTGCCACACCATGCCTCAAAAGGAGTCTTTCCATCTAAGGCATTATGAGGAGACCTATTAAGTATGTGATAGTTCGAGAGACTTGGCTTGTATCATGCAACTTGCCATTGACTTAAGACTTCGTATCCTTAGTGCTGCAACACCTGTCTTGTGTGGACTGAATGCTGGTGGATTATGAAGATCAATACCCTCAAGTTTGCAAAAGTCTTTAAGTCTTGCATTCACATATCTGCTTTCATTGTCCATCCTAAGAACTTTGATGGCTTTCCTTGATTGTTGTTCAACATGAGTCTTGAAGGCTAGAAACTTGTCCAACACTTCATTCTTATGATGAAGAAAGTAGAGCCATGTGTAGTGTGAAAAGTCATCAATGAAAGTAAGTATGTAGCAACCTTGGCTGATTGAAGTCACTGCAAAAGGACCTACTAGTACCATGTGAACCAACTGAAGAACAATTGGTGCTCTTGAAGATTTCCTTTCATCAAACCTCTCCTCTAGATGCATATCCATTCAACATGTTGAACATTCGTCCTTTAAAAAGTTGATTGTAGGTAGACCTTTGACCATGTTTTGTGAGAAAAGTTGATGAAGATAGCGAAAGGCAAGATGGCCATACTACTCATGTCATAATTTTTTTTGTGGATGAGATTGAGTCAATAAGGCATGTGGAGGAGACTTAGGCACAAAGTGGGAGAAAGAATAAAACCTTTTGCCATGATTAAATTTCCCCACCACAACTAATGAATCATCTTTGAGAGTGCACACCGTTACTGAATCTGGAAGGAACTCAACTTTAATGCCATCTCCATAGTGAGTGATTTGGTAAATTGAGAGGAGATTAGAGCTAAGGTTAGGAACATAGAGAAGTTCTTTGAACTCTCCATTTTCCATCTCCACATGTCCTTTCCCTTCAACTTCCATTTTATTATTATCTCCTACAAAGATGTGTGGTACTTTAGACTGGTTCAATGAAGAAAAGTCTTCTTTTGAAGAACCCATATGATATGAGGCACCCAAGTCAAGAATTCATTCCACCAAAGAACTTGATTTTTCAATAAGTGCTTGCCCTTTACCCTTTGAATCTGAAGATGAAGATCATTTCTCCTTATTGTACACTCGAAATGTGTCACACTCTAAACCCTTCTATCCAAACGATTCCATGAGTTCGGAATGCTTGGATGTCGGCTTAGAGCTCCCTATCCACGAAGTGCAAGAGAGTATATTTCAAAAATAAGAAGGCTCTCAGATGAGCCTTAGAGATACTCTTCTTGCTAGTAAACCATGCAATGGGAGGTTCCAAAGACAAGATGCAAGAATGCAAATGTCCCAAAGAGTTCCTCAAGAATGCAATGCAAATGAAAATTAAGCTAGAATGAGATGCAAAGTGGAGCTATGCTAAAACATGTATGAGAGTGTTACAATACCATTATTAAGCTATGTGAGATTAAGCTACATGTAAAAATGAAAGCTAAGCTAAGATGCTATGGTATGAGAGAATGTAGACAAGAAATAGAAGTTCTCCACAAAGCTCCAAAGAAACCTGTTAGAAAACTTGCAGCATAACAATATTCAAATGAGGATCGATTTGAGGGGGAAAGCTCTCTCCCTTTTAAAGTTGTACGGATGGTAGAGATCAAGATGAAGATGGTGGATGATCAACGGTGGAATTTGAAAAGAGGAGTGATCCATGTGCACACACAAGTCAACCAATAGAATATAAGTTAACTTGTCATATAAGACAAAAGTCACAAAGCCTTTTCTTTTAATTGCAAAATAGAAAAAAGACTTTATGTGTGCACTTTAAGTGGGTTAGAATAATGGGGTGCTTTATTTAATTAAAAGGGGACATGTTCTTTTAATCAAATAATGAACTTAGGATAGCATAGTCAAACTATAGGTTATAATCAAATAAATTGATTATTAACAATTTGGCTTAGGTGAGTGATTAAATTAATTTAGCCAAAATGTTGAAAAGGGGGCTAATAGTCTAGATGACCATTTTTAGGTGATTACATTTGCCCCTCTTTGACTAATGCGTGATCGATCTGGGAACACATTATGTCAAAGAAAATCGAAGCCAAGTAGGCGATGATAGATATAGATGTCTAATTTCGAAGAGTGAAATGCGGAAATAGATAGCAAGTCCTGAATGCACAGCCTAATAGCAGTAGTACTGAACACTAGGAAGAGATGATGTCAGAATTCAAAAAGAATTCTAACACCTAGCAAAGTGAATAGATCCAGAACAAGTGAGAAGATCAAACAAATGTTCCTAAGAAATAGACAGTTGTAGCAATCAGTGATAGAGTATTTTTGCCCCCTCGAGATCGAAATTGAAATGAGGTAAGAGGAAGTAGAAACTAGCTAGACATGAGAAAATTGAGATATAGCGATGTCTGATATGATAGATAAATGATTAGAACTCAAGAATGACTATAAGAAACTGATAAAATGCCCCAGTTTGACAAGAGTTGACCTTGAAGGATATAGCATAAAATTAGGTCAAATCTAGTAGAAAGATGATTTAGATGTGAAATAGTGAATTTAAGTAGATATGAAGTATGGAAATGATGAAGACATGAAGAAATGAAGATGCCCCAGTGATGATTCAGAGATTAGACCTCAAAAGGTTAGCTATCTGCTCAGAAGAAAGTAGAATTTTAAAAGACAATTTTGACCATCAAGATGAACTCGAATTTGGATTTCGATCCCGAAAATGAATCTAGGATGTCAAAATTATTTAAGAGGTCAAAACTTTATATAATGTGATGACAAGATAGAAAAGAGATGAAGCGAAAGATTAAGAAGGTGAAAAGACATGAACAAGAAGAAAGTAAAGAAATATATGAAAGGAGTTAGCTGATATGTCCACAAAAAAGATGAAGAAAGAGAGCTCTCCCCATATGCAAGAATGTAAGACTAAGCTAGAAAATGAACCTAAAATGCAAGCTAATATGCAAAGTGGTTTACCAGCAAGAAGCGCATAACATTTAGACTCTTAATTTCATCATTAAGCATTTATTAGGGACATCATGAGATCATACAACCATCACTAGTATAACTATGAGGATATGAATATGATCGATATCAGATAGGTATGTGGAAATCCAATCTAAGCATCAGAGACATGTAAGTCAAGATAACTACGTGATTAGATTCCCTAAGTTTAATTTAGCAAGATTACACCTATATCAAGGCATAAGTGCCAGGATAAACCCCAAGTGCGATCTTGCGAAACAGTCAAGGATGATACATTTGTAAGTCAACGTGTTGAATAGGACCAGCACGAATGCTTACAACACTATAGACAAACAAAGTATACCCACAAGCAGAAATCAAGAAGACATGCCCCATGCCCCCAGTCTTCTAGTCAATGACATCCTTGAAAGACTATTAGGGAGGGAACACATGGCAAAAAAATCATCATAGACAGCACACAAAGTAGATAAAGATCAACACAGCTCAATTTTTTAAGTGTTAAAGTGTGTGTGTGTAAGTCACTTGGCCATTTCTTCAAGACTTGATTCTGATACTGAGAAATATTGCGACATCAGAGACCGTAGGTAAACTATCTAAAAAGTGTTAAAAAACACTTGATGTCAAGGTGGGGGAAGTGTTGAGAAATACTATTTTGTGAGTTGTCCAAGAAACCCTAATGCACAAGAATATCTCAATAGGCTAAGCAGTTGTGCCCCCAAGATGAGGACAAGAAACAATTCCAAGCCAGGAAATGTGTAGCGAAGTGGGTGATTGAGACTGATTGACATAGGTGCAAGGGTTTCAAGTAGTGCCTTGTTTCTAGGTTTTCACCACTTGATAGATTTTTTTTAGGACTTTTTTCAATTTTTTTAGGATTTTTGTATTTTTGATTTTTTTGGTGATACATCAAAGTACCTATTGCTAGGTTTTCACTTAGAAGATCTTTTTTTTAGGACATTTTCTGATTTTTTAGGATTTTTTTAGCATCATATATGATTTTTTGAATTTTTTTAGAATAATTTAGAGATCACTAGTTCTCAAGCAATATCACATCATTTTGTCCCAATGTCTAGCAAGGTGTAGGACATGATGGAGCAGAAAGTTGGTGGATAGACAAATATGGATAAGAAAGGAATATGAAGCAAGTGAAAGTGATCCTCAAGGATGCACTCCTCAAGAGTACCCAAGCTAGGGAAAGATAGCCATATAAAGTAGGTTTTGGATAAGCAATGGAAGAAATGAGCAAGATAGCATGTAGGATAAGTGGTGAAGCCAACAAGTGTAATAGCATAAAGTGTGTAGTCCAAAAGAGTAGCCATGTCAAGAGACCTATGAGAACCATGTTTCATTTATTATGATCAAGGCCGAGGGGTCAGCTAGATAGTATAGCAATGGGATAGAGCAATAAGAATAAAGCTCAAGATAGAGGCTCTGAGTGAATGGGAGAGCACAATAGAAAATCTGGGGGATAAGATAGCCAATATGCAAAGATAGCTCAACATTGTTAAGATCAAAGAGAGAAGAGGGGATAGATGGATGATGGAAGAATTACGCATGACACCTATTTGCTAGATTTTCATCATGGTACTTATCCTAGGTACCACAAGAAGTAGTTTTCACCATAGGATAAATTTATTTCTCTTTACTTTTGCTACCAAGGTGCCACAAGAAGTAGTTTTCACCAAGGCACATTTTCATTTTTTCTATTTTTTCTTCTTTTTTTTTTTTTTTTGAATTTTTAGAAAGAGCTCAAGCTGTTTGAATTGTAGATAGTGCTCCTATAGGAAAGATAAGTCATGATAAGACAAGACCATAGAAAGGTATGCTCAAAGATGTTGATAGGGTGATGAAAGAGAAATGGTAGTAAGAAGAATATATTGAGGATAAGAGTTCATGTATAGAAAGTAAGTGTAAGCTTTAGAGGATTTCATGAGGGTAGTTGAAATATTGGACAAGATCAACATTGACACACACCTTGAAGGGTATTGGAATGATGGAGGAATCATGGATGAAGTAGCTTGAGGTTTAGATGTATGAGGTGGTAGAAGAGATTTGGAAAAGAGTGGAGTGGAAGGCTTTGGAATAATTTTAGGAAGATTTTTGAAAGAAGATGGAATGGAAGCCTTTGGAAGCTTGAATGTCAACTTTGAAGTATTTTCAATATTCAAGTCTTTTAAAAGAGAGTTGGGAATCCATATAGCTTTAGATTTTTCTTTAGATACTTCAAAACACATTTCTTCAATAATGGGTTTAGGAACCCATATTTTCTTTGATTTAGCTTTTTTAATAGTGGACCTTTGTGGTCTCTTTTGTGCATTCTCCTTCTTAGCATTCACATGTCGATTAGATGGGACATAGTGATCTTTCTTTTTCAATGGATTCTTATGTTTATTCTCACTTCCAAAGGACTTGGGATTTGTGGATGAATAAGGATGATATGACTAGTTTAGATGTATAGATGGGTGAAAAGTCATCAAGGATGATTGTCTTTGTTGATCTTGAGGTATTATAGGAGAGCTAGGGAATGAGCTAGGAGTGAATGTAGGATATGGAGGAACATAAGGCCCCAATATGGATGGAAGGTTTGAATGTTGTAGCTTAGATGGATAAGGACCAAGGATAGATTTAGAAGATGCAAAGGGATAGTGGGAAGGGATATCAACATCTTTAGAGTAAGCAACATGGTCAAAGCCATCAATAGACTCATGAGTACCTTTGATAGGAACAACATCTTTAATAGAAGCACTTGAAGCTTGAGCACAATTTTGAAGTGGATGTGGAGAAGAAGAACATGAGGGGATGCTTTGATCTTGACAAGTAGCCTTGGATAGCATATGAAGAGAACTTTTCTCATAATTTTTCAGTAAGCTCAAGGGAGATAATGGAAGTGGTATCTTCATCATACTTAGGAGGTGGACAAGATATAGGATATGGAGGGGAAAAATCTTGAAAGAGATGAACAGGTGCTTGATCTTGATCTTTCTTGACATTTGTAGCTTTTTCTTTTTGAGAGTCCTCTTGACATGGAGCCACTTCTAAGGACAAGGGAGAATGAAGAGTGAATGAAGTAGTGCTTGGATTAGGCATAGTAGTGCATGAAGGTTGAGGATGTTTAGGATTGGTAGCATGGAAAAGGTTTTTCGCCAAGTGAAGGTTAGCTTGAGTTTTTTTTAGAGGTAGCCCTTGAGGATACACGTAGTCAATGTGGAAAGCATTAGGTTCTTTATTTGATAGAGGCATGTAGGAAAGCTTTGAAGTGTTGGGAGATGCATGAGTGTTGGAATAAGTGGAAGATGTAATGGAGCCACTACTAGACATAGGTTCATCAATGTAATCTTGCTCAAGAGAAGTATCCTCAGCACATGAGTCACTAGAGGTTCCAATAATTCTATTATCAATAAGATCTTGGATTTTATGTTTTAGCTCAATGCAATCTGAAGTACTATGCTCATTATGTTGATGATAAGCACAATAGATATCCAAGAATGGGTTTCCATATGAGCTAGACTTTGGTAACACGATGATCTTATTGCCAAGAAGTTTTTGCAAAGTGTCATCATAAGAATCTTCCAAGGGAGCAAAAGTTCTATTAGAAGTATGTCTAGGATCTTCTTGTTGTTTCTCAAGTGAATAGAATGCATTCATGTCTTCATCATTATCTTGGTCAAAGATAGGTCCATCATGAAATTTTGGAATAGGCTCAAAGTAGGTATCACTTGCTTGTCCTCTAAAGAGGTCTTTAGATCTAGAAGATGAAGACATTTGATGTCTTGAAGTAGAGCATGTAGACCTAGAAGAAGAGAATGACCTCAAAGAAGGTGACTCACATGCATGTAAAGACCTTAAGGAAGATTCATGTAATGATGCAATCTTCTCCTGTAACCTTTTCTCAAGTTTAGACTTCATTTCTATCATGCGCTTAGAGAGATGAAGGTAAGAAAGATCATTTGTCTCTTCTAGTTCTTTGTATTGTGCATATAAATCTTGAAACTCTTTAGTGACATGGAGGATATCATGATCATCTAGATTCGGTTGAAGTTTGGTAGCACAAGGTTTAGATCCCATAATTTTAGATGCAAAGCCAAGCATAAAAGAGCCTAGAAGATAACTTGATGTTGAAACTATAGGAGGTAGAGTGTTCACTTGCCAAGATATTAGAGAGAGGTTAAAGCGACTTGTCAAACAATATGTCCAAGAAACTTACGACATGAATGACTCAAGTCAACAGCTAGGCAAGATGCCCAAATAGCCAAATAGATAGAGCAAGCAGGGTGACAAGTGAACAACTTTCCCAACCCAAGAGTGTAGTCAAGAAATCAAGGTAACCATTTTAGCAAAAGGATAAATAGCAAGCATGCATAGAACATGAAGACAAAAAGACCAAGAGCACTAAGACCAAAGAGCCACTTTAAACATGTTTAAGCACTAGAGACATAACAAATCATAGCCAAATCATGAAACCCCCCTTAGTAAGTAACACAAGAAAATGTTTGCATTTGACATTTTGACTTGGTTGACAAATTTTGGCAATAATTGATAGCATAGAAAGTTTGATGTTCAAAAGCAATTTCTTTCCAAGCAAGATAGTGACACATGGAGTAGTCTTCAAACAATCAAGCAAGGGACAAAGCAACCTTGCATGATACAAGCATATGTGAGGTCTTAAAAGAAATCTATATAACTATCATCATGTGTATGTTCAAAAGATTTCCACAGGTCTAGCACATTCGAGAACACATCAATCAATATCTACCTAAAAGTCATGGTTCATTACTCAACAACTTGGCCCACGCTTGATGCTCCTTTGCCTCACACCAAGTGGTTGCCCACAAGAGATATTGGCTTTATCATGGAAATGCCATAAGCATAACCAAGGGAACACATATGGTGAGTGTAAATCTTGGGGTGATCCGGGTAGTCCACTAGGATCAATCCTTGCACCAAGAAGTTGAGCGGCTAAAAAGGGTAGTTACTAACTTAGGGTGTTTAGATAGGGCTTTCGTTCATAGTGTTCCTATTGCTCCCAATTATGGGACACCTCACCTTGCGATGAGTAACCGATCTCGCGATCACAAGAGTACCTTAAGCATTCTTGCCTAGTGATCTCCCTATGGTCGAAATCCCATAAGCAATCACACTAGGCAAAGACAAACACTGCGTCTACCAAATTTTTGTGTCCTTGGTAGCCTTGAGTTTATAGTGGGTTGGAAGAGCCAGGTAATCGGCTTGTCCCCACTTGGGTCGTTCCTCTCAGGTTGTCCGAGAGCAGGCCCTTTAAAGGATTCTAACTACACAAAGTGGATCAACTTTTGGAAGTCAAGATTTCTGATTCACCACAAGGGTTAAGAGCATACTCTCCTATTCCAATAATTTTCTCCCAAACACGCCAAGAAGATTTAGTTACCCCTTGTTTTTGAAACCAAATGGCAAGTCAAGATTTTTGATTCACCACAAGAGTGAAGAGCATACTCTCCTATTACCAAAAGACTCCAATCACAAGTTTTATGTGCTTATGAAAAATGAACAATTAGTCAATGCCACACATGAAAACAAAAAAGCAAGAAATTTCAGGTTTTTATGCTTTGGGCAGCCCTGCAAACAATGTTAGTAGCCCTTGCGCATTTGAATCTTTGACAACGTTCTTTTTATGCAATATTTCAATTTTTTTTTCATAAGGATGGCAACCTGTAATCACAACTTGTTAGCACCAAAAGTTAGTGTGAAATAACATTAAAAATATGCAATAAAAAGTGGTGAGTTACCTCAAAAATCCAATTTATCTTCCAAACAAGTACATGCAAAGAAAGTGCAAGTTAATCACAAATGCTCTCATTTTTACTCTTTGGTTTTGACCTAGTCAACAAGATTGGACTTGTTTGCTATGATTTCGTATCCAAAAATAAAAATGAAAAGAAGAGACCCTTGTTAAAAATTAGAGAGCTTTCCAAAAATGCAAAAAATTTAAAAAAATCTCTTCATTTGCGCTCTAGAGATTGATTTTGTCAAAACAGACCAAATTTCTCAAATCGAGTTTTTGATCCTTAATACGACCTCAAAATTAAAAACACAAAGAAAGAACCCCCATTAGAATTGAAAACTCTTTCTAGAAATGTAAGTTTTTTTGAAAAAAATGCTGATGTGCGACCAAAAATGACTTTTTATGAAAAACAAGAAAATATCATAACTTTCGTAAATCATGTCAAAATGCTTTGAAAATCGGACTAAAACATTTTGAACACATACCCAACTTTCAAAAAAAATTTCAGAACCAAACTCCAAGTGGTTTAAAAGATATGATCAAATCTTTAAACCAACTAGATTTTTGGCCTTCAAACCAATCTACTTATGGGTTGGCCTTAAAACCAAAGTGATAATTCTACAAAAGCACTTGATTAGATCCAATATGCTGCTGTAAAAAATCAGAGATAAAAAATGAAAGCAAATGGAGCTAAAACTTGATTCAAGCCCCACGGTGGGCGCCAAAAATGTACACTCGAAATGTGTCACACTCTAAACCCTTCTATCCAAACGATTTCATGAGTTCGGAATGCTTGGATGCCGTCTTAGAGCTCCCTATCCATGGAGTGCAAGAGAGTATATTTCAAAAATAAGAAGGCTCTCAGATGAGCCTTAGAGATACTCTTCTTGCTAGTAAACCATGCAATGGGAGGTTCCAAAGACAAGATGCAAGAATGCAAATGTCCCAAAGAGTTCCTCAAGAATGCAATGCAAATAAAAATTAAGCTAGAATGAGATGCAAAGTGGAGCTATGCTAAAACATGTACGAGAGTGTTATAATACCATTATTAAGCTATGTGAGATTAAGCTACATGTAAAAATGAAAGCTAAGCTAAGATGCTATGGTATGAGAGAATGTAGACAAGAAATAGAAGTTCTCCACAAAGCTCTAAAGAAACCTGTTAGAAAACCTACAACATAGCAATATTCAAATGAGGATCGATTTGAGGGGGAAAGCTCTCTCCTTTTTAAAGTTGTATGGACGGTAGAGATCAAGATGAAGATGGTGGATGATCAACGGTGGAATTTGAAAAGAGGAGTGATCCATGTGCACACACAAGTCAACCAATAGAATATAAGTTAACTTGTCATATAAGACAAAAGTCACAAAGCCTTTTCTTTTAATTGCAAAATAGAAAAAAGACTTTATGTGTGCACTTTAAGTGGGTTAGAAGAATGGGGTGCTTTATTTAATTAAAAGGGGACATGTTCTTTTAATCAAATAATGAACTTAGGATAGCATAGTCAAACTATAGGTTATAATCAAATAAATTGATAATTAACAATTTAGCTTAGGTGAGTGATTAAATTAATTTAGCCAAAATGTTGAAAAGGGGGCTAACAGTCTAGATGACCATTTTTAGGTGATTACACTTATAAGCATTAGGCAATGGAACATTGTGTTTCATTGTGATGTTCGTTAACTCATCAATCTTTTTATGATAACACTCGTGTTCATGATGATGCAACTTCTTACAATAGGCACACTTTTTCTTCTCCTTATTAGTGTTCCCCTTCGTGTTTAAATTTGAGGAAGAATTGCCTTGTTGATTTGATGGTGGTGTTGTCTTTTTTGTATCCTCTTGTGTGTTATTTTTCCACTTCTTCTTGCCCTTTCCTTTATTTGAAGTTTGAGAACCCTCGTTATTGGCCACCAATGCCTTAGACTTTGGCGAATTGAGAATGCCCATTGATTGCAACTTCTTTTCATCATCACCCAATAGTTGAGCATAATGATCAAAAGCGACTTTCTAATAGGCAGCCCCTAATGTAGTCTTTATGGTGTTCTAAGAAGAAACAAATGTGGAGTACTTAGATGGTAGCTTATTATGAATGAGATAGATTAACCTGTCATCTTTAATAGGGCTACCATTATCATCAAGCTTTGTTCTTAATTCATTCACATTTATGATAAAATCTTATATAGAATCAAATGTCTTAGGATCTAAGGAGACAAGTTCATCTTCAATTTTGTAAACATCCTCCTTAGACACTTTACCATACAGGTGTTGGCATTAAGTTATGTTTGTCATTAGTGACAACACTTATTCATAATTCTTCATGGTTATCGAGTTCATCACTCAGTCTCTAGTGTTCGCCAAGCATTCAGTGGTTGCCAAGTAAGTTCAGCAATTTAGTAGTTCACACTGAGCATTCTAGAGGTTACCGAGTGAAAATAGACAGTGTTCAGTTCAACAGTTATCACTGAGTAGTTAGTGGTTACCGAGCTTCATAGTATTTATCAAGTCATCAATTGTTGTGATGTGAAGCTAGTATCTACTGAGTGATGGAATGAGCAATGTTTACCGAGTACAAGCAAGGTAAATATAGTGTTCAATTCTTATCGAGTTGCACTATATCTGTCGAGTCTCCAATGTTCACCGAGTTTGAAGCTATGTTGAGTGACTAGTATGGACCAAGCCTCTACTTCTACCGAATGCATGATGATGTCGAGTACTGAAGTGGACATCGAGTATCAGAAGGGCACCGAGTCAGCTATTTAGAACCCAAGTTTCCACATTTGGGTTGACTCAGTAATATTTGTATTAACTTGTGTTTTGGATGACCTTGTAAATATGAGAATTGGGATGGTATATATGTAATGTAGTGTATCATTTCCAAGTATGGATAAGTAATGTTTTGAGAAGAGTGAATGCAAATCAACAACAAAGCAGAGTATTCAACAAGGTCTTTAAGGAGCAGTCAAGTTAAATCTATCACAAGAGGTGAGTAGCATTTCAAGGATCTAATCAGCAATCAAGTTGTAAGTCAGATCTATTGTTTCATCCTAACAGGTGAATTAGATTCAAATCCTTTAACAGGGTAGACTTAATAGTCTTTTCTCTAAATCTCTTAACAGAGTGCATACTTCATTGTATGTTTGTAAAACCTCTAACAAGGTGGTCCTAATAGTCCCAATTGCTCCTAATAAGCCAGATCATTAGAAGTGATCATTGTAAGCCTTAATAGGCCAACTTTATACTATAGTATTGAAGTTTTGTGGGTATGATCCCCACCCTAGTTTTACTTTCTATTTGAAAGGTTTCTGGGTCATCGAATATTGTGTTCATGTGCCATGAATGTTTATCTTTCAGTTTCTCATGCATGTAGTAGATTAGGTCAATTAATGGTGAATGGATTATGTTGATTAAGTGCCGAATTTGATAATAGTTTTAAGGTTACTAATTCATCCCTCCCCTCTCAGTAACCTAACTAGTCTTGATTATTTCCAACAATTGGTATCATAGCTTTGTGGTTCTCAGGATAAAGTTTGACAACTTGAGTAAAGATCAAAGACAATGGAGATATTCATACTTGACAAAGCTATAGACAATGAGAAGCTAGATCTGGAGATGGTCATATCTCAACTCAAGGAAGCAAAAGAGCATGTTTCCCAATCTCTAAAAAGAAGGAAGGAATTTGCAAAATAGATGAATGACCACCAATATGTTGAAGAAAAGATTGAAGACTTTTTCCCTTCAAGCAGTTTAGATGAAGCAAATGAGGCAATCAAAGAACTCCTAGGAAATAATGGCTCCCTACAAGAAGAGGTAAAAAAATTAAAAAGAGAATAAGAAATTTAGTCAATAAGAATGTGTGAAATCTTGTAACAAAGGCATAAGGCAATTGAAGACTTGGAGGGAAGGAACAATGAAACTCAAAATCAATCCCTTCAGCAAGAAAATCTTATCAATCAACTCTCCAATGCAAATGAGGAAATCATGAGTTTGAGATCTAAAAATGAAAGATTAAGAAATGATTTAAGCACTGAAAGACAAATCAATGAAAGATTGGAAGTTGATCTAAATTATGAGAAGCAACTCAATGAAAGAATAATGAAATCCCAAGTAGACATGGATCATCTAAATCAGCAAAGTGAGCAAAATCTTTATAAGAAAAAGGTTAAAGCAGGACTTGGATACAAAGAAGAAGGTGAATATTCCAAACAAGGGGCTCAAAGGAATCAAAGACCTAATTGTAGTCACTATGGTAAGATAAGTCATACATCAAAAAAATGTTGGAGCAATGGAAAGGCAAAATTCAATGGCAAATGCTATAATTGTAGTCAGCATGGTCATAAAGCTAATGAATGCAAGGAGAAACCAAAGTTTGAAGGCAAATGTCACAAATGCAAGAAACAAGTTCACAAGGCATCTGAATGTAGATCTAAACCATTTAATCCAATTGAACAACTTGTAAAGGCAATATTTTGTTGGGATTATAATACTAGGTGTAGATGTCATTACTGTGGAGAATATGGACACATTGGCATAAACATTGTAAGGCATCACTTGAGAAAGAAGGATACAACAATACGATGTTATACATGCACTAAACTTAGTCACATAGCTAAGAATTGCATGAATATAGGTAGAGTTGAAGATGAAAAGAAAGCTAAAGCTGATAACATCAGGAAGTAGATGAGACAATAGTGGATTCCCAAGTCTACCGAGCAAGCCAATTCAAATGATGGCCATGTCACTCAAGAAGTAGGTGACTCCACCATTTCCAATTAGGTTCTTAAGGAAGAACTGGAACTACATTCTCAAGGTCATATCTCAAGCAATTCCAATGAATGAAAGAAAAAGATCCAAATAAGTATTGCAAAGCAAAAGATCCAAATCAGTATTGCAAATACAGATGGATCACAGGAAGTTTAGCATCAGTATTCACTGAGTGAGGCTAGATCATACTGAGCGAGGTTGGGAGTAACAAGTTTTGTTTGGTCGCCGAGTTACAAGGTTCTACCGAGTTATGTGGACAGATAGTGGATGATAGCCTGTCAAGTTCTATGTCATTATGGCTCTCTTTGTATAAAGCATTAATGGAAGGTTTTCATCAAAAGGACAAAAATTTGATTTTGTTTTCATCGTAAATTTAGTCTATCCAGAGTAGAGTGATTTTCAGAGCATCCAAATGATCTTGAGTGTAGTTTGCAGCAAAATTTTTGAAGAAGATTTTACCAGTCTATCGAGTGATCATGCTATCCACAAGCAGTAGCAGAAAGGTGAAGAAAGGTTCTAAGATGTTGGTGTGTGGTGTCAAATGGAAGGCTCCAAACTTCAAGCTGGTGCTAGCAATTGTGAAATCACTCGACCCTAATGGAGCTCAGTCTCAAATTCTACCAAAGGTACTTCTCATAAATGATATTCGTACTCATTTTAAGTGTGTTGTGCAAGAAATTAGAACCCGAGAAATGGACAGTGCCTTAGGAGAACTGTGTGTGGATGGAACCCTAAAACTCAAGCATAAGCACTTAGAAGAGAAAGGCTTGACCCACATCCCAGGATTAGGTATATTTTGAGCCGAGTGCACAATGGTCAGTTGTGGTTAAAGCAGCCTATTTTGATAACAAAGAAGATGATTCACAGAATCACGAGTCTCCCCATGCTCAACAAGGTTAAGGTTACCAAAATGCTAGGTCGAGATGAGCTACAAAAGAAAACCCTAGCTGAATGGGATGCAGAGGATTGAAGATCAGTAATGTATCTAACATGGAACTTAGGTTTGGTATTCATATCATTGCACATAAGATATATAGCTCCAACAGATTGAATAGTGTGCTGTGTGAGGCTGTGGACTTAGCATAAAAAGTTGTAAAGAAGAATTTGGAATATGATTTGGCAGATTTGATGTTGAAACAACTTAACAAAAACATGGAAAGTATCAGGACATCAAAGAATAACCCATGTAAATTTGGTTCTTTGTTAACTTTTTTGTTCTTTTATGTACAAAAGTTTTTCCCATCCAAAGGATTAGTAGTATGGAGAAATGATACCCCATTTTTGTACCAAATTAATGAGTTTATTGCAAAAATGGGTGAGAATTTTGACAGTATAATGGACAACTATTTTGAAGCTTTTAAAGAGAAGATGAACAACATATTTTGGATTCCACCAAAACTAGTTGAAGACTATAAGGATGATTTTTGTTTCATGGTTGACTGTAACAGGGTATATATTCAAGTAGTTAGGCCTAGAATTGTATGAGTGAAACCTCTTCCCTACAAGGTTAATATTGATGAAACCAAAGAGATAATTGAAGCCCTGGTGAATGAGCCAGTAGATCCAAAGTTACCTATCCTTGGAACATATGATGATGCAAAGGCCATAATAGAGCTTGAGATCAAGCTACCTCAGGCGGTAAGTAAAGGTAAGAGGAAGATAGCAAAGTTGAAAACTACAAGTGCCCCTTTTATGCTTATTGAGGGCAAAGGAGAAGATGAAGAAGAGTCTGAGGATGAAGAGTAGGAATCAGAAAAGGAGGAAGATCCTGTAAGAAACAAAGGCAAGGTGATTATAACCAAGCCACCTAAGGCCTCCACAGTTGTGTTCACAAGAAGATCCAAGAAGAAAGGTGGCAGTGAGATTGTGTTCAGTAAGCCCCCACTCACGTTCCAAGAGAGATTGAAGCAATTAGAAGAAGGTGTAGGTATCACAAATTTCAAAGCTTTAAAATATGAAACAAGAATTGATGCTGAGAAAATGCAGATTGAGGAGCTAGTGCTGACTAAGATGTGAAAATGGAAATATTCCCCAGATGAAATTGCCCCTCAAATTTCCAATGAATTATGGGCAAGGTTGAAACCTAGATGGGAATCAGCTGTGCAGACAGCAAAAGATATAAATGAGCAATCTCTGAGACAATTGCTACCGAGTCTTACTAATGCAGAGGTTAAGGCAGTGATGAAGGATAGTGAAGGTAAAATGATGATTAGATTTCATACTTGTTTGATTTTGATCAAAGATATTGAGCATGTAGTTAGAGATGCTACAAATATGTAGAAAAATATTTATCATTTGCACAAACCAAGTGAGGTTCCAGAGGAGATCAAAGATATTGATGATGATAGTGACAATGAAGAAGATAACACACCTTGTGTCACCATTGATGCTGAGGACTATTAGGTAGTGATGAAGGATGGTGAAGAAGAGAAGGAGGAAGAAGCTAAAGAGGAAGATAAGGAAGAAGAAGAAGAAGAGAATGATCCAGTAAGGATAGCTACACAAGTTATAAACTCCCTTCCTCACTCTCCACCAAAGATTGCTACATCATCTGGCATGGAGACAACTTCAACAAATGTGATTGCAACCACAATAGATACATCATCTATTCAATCACTATTTGCTACCTCTCAACTCCAAGTATCAATAATGGAAGTGTCTAGCACTTCATCCACTGAGCTGAAACCCTCCTCTTCTTCAACTCCCGAGTCAAGGACATCAGCAATGAGTACAACATCAAGTTCTACAATTTTGTCAACTTCAATTTTGCATGCTTCTGTAAGTACTTCATTTGTAAATACTTCTACCGGTGCTCCTATTGTATGTACTTTAGTTAGTGTTCCACCTATTATTAATTCAATTTTGGGTAGCACTTCAGTTTTGGATTTTGTTAGCACTCTTGTTAGTATTCCTCTAGTAGACCCTATTCAAGTTTTCACAACAAGCCCTATTGTTTCTACAATTGTTTCTATATCTAAGTCCAAGGCATTAATATCAGAAGTAGAACCAAGGATACCCCTTAAACTTCTAATTACTGGAAAAGAAATTGATGAAGATATAGACTTGGACAAAGAGATTATAATTCCTAAGTTGGATATTGATAATGCTACTATGGAACAAATGAGATTGGTTAACCAACTTCTAGAACATAAGGCTAGACAGAAGTAGTTAAGAGAGGAAAGGGATAGAGAATTCAGGATAATTGAGACAGAAGCTATAGGAGTGGATGTTGATTCATCTCAACATATTTTGCTATAGTTAGAGGAAGTAGTTAATAAATTCAATGAGGACTTTACTGGTCAAGAAAAACATATTGAAAAAGTTTGACAATAAAGTGCTTGAGCACATTGCTATTCATTACGTAGAGCTTTCCTCAATTTTGGGTAATCTTGAAAATTCTTTTACAAATCTAACATCTCTTTTTGCCAAGCTTTGTGATGTTACCAAGTACACTAAAGAAATAAAGGAAAAACTAAATAAAATTGATGAGGATTTGAAGGCCAATGCCCAAAAGTTGCAGCTTGACCCCAGTTCAAGCTCTCCACATCACATAAAGGTCAGATTTTTGTCAGACATGTAGGCTGAATTATTGAGAGAGGAAGAAAGGATCAAGTCTACATTAATAGACATCCAAAACATGATCCTGCCAATCATGGACACAATGCAGAAACATATTACATATTCAAAAACATTGATCCATGATAACAATTTTTCAATTGCTGACCATATGATTGAACTCTCAGCAGAAATTCAAGTGGCACTTCATACCTACAAAGTTTTGCAAGAGAACTAGGATAAGACATTAGCTCTTATTCTCAAGGTACATTACGAGTTTCTCTCACATTTTAGTGTCTCTGTATAAGTATGGCGTGTATAAATGTTTGGCATTATTGTCAAAAAGGGAGAGAGAAAGAGATATTTTTGGAGAGACATATGTAGAGTACATAATAATAAAGAGAGATTTGTATATACAGTATGGTACTATGCCTTATATAATATGTACACTATATGGGGGAGATATGTGCAAATGTATATACAACAGAATTACAAAGACAAATTCTAAAAAATCAAAAAAATCAGCATATCATTGTACATAAATTTTGGCTGATGACTGTTTTTGTCACTAATGCCAAAGGGGGAGATTGTTGGCATTAAGTTATGTTTGTCATTAGTGACAACACTTATTCATAATTCTTTATGGTTACCAAGTTCATCACTCATTCTCCAGTGTTCGCTAAGCATTCAGTGGTTGCCAAGTAAGTTCAATAGTTCAATAGTTCACACCAAGCATTCTAGAGATTACCAAGTGAAAAAAAACAATGTGCAGTCAGGAAATTATCATCGAGTAGTTAGTGGTTATTGAGCTTTGCAATATTTACCAAGTCATCAGTTGCTCTGATGTGAAGCTAGTGTCTATCGAGTGATGGAATGAGTAGTGTTTACCGAGTGCAAGCAAGGTAAACATGGTGTTCAGTTCTTATCGAGCTACACGATATCTACTGAGTCTCCAATGTTCACTGAGTTTGAAGCTACGTTGAGTGACTAGTATAGACCAAGCCTCTACTTCTACCAAATGCATGACAATGCCAAGTAATGCAGTGGATGTCGAGTATCAGAAGGTCACCAAGTCAACTATTCAACACCTGAGTTTCCACTTTTGAGCTGACTCAGTAATATTTGTGTTAAATTGTGTTTTGGTCGACCTTGTAAATATGAGAATTGGGATGGTATATATGTAATGTAGTGTATCATTTCCAAGTATGGACAAGTAATGTTTCGAGAAGAGTGAATGTGAATTAGCAACGAAGTAGAGGATTTAGCAAGGTCTATAAGGAGCAGTCAAGTTAAATCTATCACACGAGGTGATAAGCATTTCAAGGATCTAATCAGCAATCAAGTAGTAAGTCAGATCTACTGTTTCATCCTAGCAGGTGAATCAGATTCAAATCCTTTAATAGGGTAGACTTAACAGTCTTTTTTCTAAATCTCTTAACATAGTGCATACTTCATTGTATGTTTGTAAAACCTCTAACAAGGTGGACCTAGCAGTCCCAATTGCTCCTAACAGGGCAGATCATCAGAAGTGATCATTGTAAGCCTTAACATGCCAACTTTATATTGTAGTATAAAAGTTTTGTGGGTATCATCCCCACCCTAGTTTTACTTTCTATTTGGAAGGTTTCTGGGTCACCAAATATTGTGTTCACATGCCATGAATGTTTATCTTTCAGTTTCTCATGCGTGCAGTAGATTAGATCAATTAATGGTGAATGGATTATGTTGATTAAGTGCTGAATTTGATAAAAATTTAAGGTTATTGATTCACCCCTCCCCTCTTAGTAACCTAGCTAGTCTTGATTATTTCCAACAATAGGTTTTTGAGGGCATCCCAAGCATCCTTGAATGTCTTATACTTCTCAAATTGATAGAGAATTTTGTCTTCAACCCCCAACAAAATATCACTTAGGGCTTTCCTATCTACAGATTCACAATCATTCATGTCACTTTTAGATACTTGATCACCTATTGGTTTAGGAAGGGTATCATCAACATATTGAGAAACTTGATTATGCATTAATTGATACCACATTTTAATGGACCATGTAGCATAGTTGTGTGGTGTTAATTTTGGAAACTTAAAATTTCCCATGATGCAAGAAATGAAATAAAACAATAGGAAAAGAGGAACACAACACCAAGAAACACCCCCCTTTTTTACTCAATCAAGAAATCCCCCCCAAAAAAGATGCTTTTGACACTTTATACTTAGTGCTTTTACAATGGCCACTTGCCAATTTTGGCCTTAGTAGACTTTTGATTTTGTTATTTACAACCTCCTTTTGGAGTTCAAAACTAGAAGATTACAATGTATCTTAGATATACAACAATTCTGAAGTTATATCAAAGCATTACAATGCAGAAAAGGACCTAATTCTATAAGTGATATTTTTGTCAACATAACCCTATAATCTAATTGCATATCTAGAAAGTAGACAAAAAATCATACACTTTCAAAAAAATGGAACCTATTTTTGAGTCTAGATGAGCCCGTACAGAGCAATTGAAGTTGCAAAATGTAGGATTGGATAGGTATAGTCACCAAAAGTTGCAATTTTTGATAAATCTGTGCACCAAAACCAGAAAAGAATTGCACCACTGAAAAGTTTAGGAAATTCTACCCAAAACCAAAAAAAAATTCCACTTGATTTGGAGCCCGGATAACTGAGATATGGCCTCTCAAAGTCAGACTGTCAAATCAAAAAATGAATCTCGAGAGGGGTCTGATCAGCAAAAGATGAGGTTAAATTTGACAATCAAATAGATGTCACAGTAGTTCTAATTTGCTTGAAGATGATGGTCATACGACCATCAATTTTAACATAACAAAATGATGACATCAGTAGAATTCTGCCCCTTGGATGATGTCACTACTGATGTCAGCAGTATGAACAATGACATCAGTGGTATAGAACTATACAGACAAAAAAGACATGTCTGATTGATTTAGTGTATGGAATGCCACATGTTAGATGATGTGGAGGTTGCTGATATGGAAGTGCTAAGCTAGGCGCTGAGTTGTGTCTACATGGCCCAACAAGTGTCCTCTAATTGGGATATAGACTGGTTTGACATGGCAACTGTGACTGACCTGACGAGGATACTCTTGTGGCAGTCCATGTGAGCATTAAGGTGACACAGACTATGCACGGTCTATACAGACATGGTGTTGACAGAGTTTAAAAAAGCGATGTTAGAGCCGTATTCATGGTTGCCGAAAACTTCTTGCCGCTAGGAGGTGTTGAAGGCCAGCAACTTGTCGGAATGATTGCGTGGTTGCTAGGATTTTGTGGGAATTATCCCACATTGTCTGTGTGGTAGTCCCCAAGGTGTTTATAAGGAATAGCTTGTGGTGGGTATTGTGAGGCAAGGATGCCGGTGCTATTTGGCCGCCAGTCGTGGTCTGTCCACTTTGCTAGTAGTGTGTGACACTGGTTATGGAATATTTTAGTACCCTGTGATGTGTGCAGTCCATGATTAGAATATGCCAGAATTGTAGATACTGCTAAATATAAATGGAATATTCCTAAATAACAGGGAATATTCCTTGTCGAGGCCAGGGTTGCACCTCCCGATTCCTACAAATTTTTTTCTCTATTGGCCAAATAGGCCGTTTTTTTTCAAAAATTCTAGAAATTCAAAAATATTTGTATAGGAAAAAATAATTATAGATTTGAACAAAATAATTGCATAGATTTAATAGATCATAGTAGATATGCAAATTAGGGCCTTCGGGTGCCGGTTTGCAAAAATTTTTGCCTCAAAATCAACTTTGGCCCAACATAGGTGAATTTATAGTCAATTTTTACCAAATCAATGTTCCAAACACAATGGCGAGGTCCATTTAGGTTCTAGACGCTCCCAATATCTATGGATTCTCCAAATCTGGGTCAAGGTGCTAAAGCAAGAATGGTCTTGAACGACTATGTGAATAGAATCTCCCTAAGCTTTGATATCATGTAAGAATTTGCCTTAGGGCAAAATTCATCCAAGACCAAGGAACTCAAGCACAAGCACAACAGTAGACCAAAAGAGTACGATCAAAATAACGATATAATATTCAATTTAATGTGAGAGTACACTAGGAGTGCCTATATATAAAGGCCTCTGGAATGCTTCTAGAATGCTTAGGAATCAACAACATGATAAGTCATACAACTAGGCACATGTCCACAAGGTGTGGGTTATCCTCCATTAAGCATAGGAGTAAGTGTGATGATGAGACGATAAGCCTACAAAGGTGTAGCATGAAAAATTATGTCGTATGCAACATGTGCTATATTAGGAGTGTGAATAACTATGTTGTCTACACGATAACTCAATTAATTATGCAAACTCCAGTGTTGTCAACATGACAACTCATAAGAGTACGCAAACTCCTAAGTGTCTCACCTAAGAAATAATAAAATAATGCATAATAATAAAATGATGCATTGACCTAAGTAAACTTAAGTGTAATAAGTAAATACTTATTTACACAAACAATTCTTCTATACCTAAAGTACAAGGACCAGGTGCTAGTCATGTCATTGTGTTAGACAAGAGCAAATCTGAAGAGAATGAGCAAACACCGAAGGTAAAGGAGTAGGAAGCCATCCAAGCATTGGTAACTCTACCAATATCTGGCACTTCTCCTACAAAAGTTCTTCAGAAGTCAAGCATAGAAGCTATACCATTGCAAATCTCAGTGCTAAGCTCTAGCTCTTCAAAAGTTGAAAAGATAATTCACTGTGGAGATATCACTCTAGATGAAGAGATAGTTATTCCTAAGTTTGATTATGATACTAGACCAAATAAACATTTTGCAACAAGCTTTGGAGAAGAAAAAGCATCAAGAAATGCTTAGGAGAGAACATAGGTAGAGACAAGCACTTCAAGACATCTTTTTGGATGCATTTAGTTTACCAACTCTTGAAGAGACCAAACCACTACTAGAATAACTATTAGATGTAGTGGAAAAGGTCAATAATGAAGACATTGATACTAATGCTAAACTCTTAGAATGGTTTGAAAAGAAATTCCAGAGCAAGGTAAATGAAAAGATATCTGGTCATATAGCACTCAGTTAAGTTGCATTGGCAACAAAGGTTGAGGATGTGAAGAAGGTACTTGAGAATATATTCTCATTATACACCAAATTGTGTGACCCTACACTCTTCACCTAAGAAACTAGACATCATATTCTTAGTTTGGAGAGAAATCTTAACATATCAGGTACAAGGTTACCTCAAAACTCTGCTCAAATGAGAAGCATTTTCATACATTGCTTCAAACATAAAGTCAATTAGCTATGTTAACAATAGAAGAGGCCAGCATTAGAGCTAAATTGACATGTATACAGGCGTCCCTCACCCCACACATGGAAATATTGCACAAGAAACTAGGTTATGCAGAATCTCTACTGAAGAAAGACCCCAATCTTTCTACCTTAGATGGCATAGTACACCTTGCTATCGAGCTTGATATCCAAATCAAGTCATTGGATGTTGCATGTGACAACTAGGATTTAGCTCTCAAAATCATAATGGAAGTCCATAAATCCTTTTGGACAAACACACTATATGCGTAAAGCCCATTTGACATAAGTGTCAAAAAAGGGGGAGAGATAAACCATGGGGGAGAGATTAAGCAAGAAGGAGAAATATAACACAAGGGGAGAATAAAAAAAGGGGGGAGCCAAAAACAAAGAAATATAGAAAGGGAGTATGAAAAAAGGGGGAGCAACTAAATAAAATAAAAGAAGACAACAAAATAAAGTTATATCATTAGGGTGATATACATTTTTGAGATATTTATGAGATACATTTTTGAAAGCAAAAGCAGTAAATAGATACAGATATCAGCTATGAAAAAGTATCAGATCAGATGAAAGAGTATCAAATACAATGCATTGTAGTTAGAGAGAACCACATATTATGGATACAAAATAGACACATTAACTCAGGGGGAGTTATCAATTTTGAGGTATATAGATTATTGCAAAATTTTAATTTTTTTTGAAGCTTTGTATATATAAGCTGAGTCATGGATATGTTATGCTCGAGAAGTTAAGTAGAATATTGTATATTTAAGTGTTTTTGACACTCATGTCAAAGGGGGAGATTGTTGATCTCATATTGGTTTTGACAAGTGAGTTTCAACACACTTAAACCATTTACTTAGTTCATGTTGAATTGGTAATACATGCTGAGCACAATATGTAAATATTAGACCATGCCAAGTTGCAATGAGTGCTGAGTCACTCAAGTGTCAAGCAAATAGACCATGCCACGTGAATCCAAGTGTTGAGTAAATAGTGGATGCCGAGTAGTTCAGGTGCTGAGTCAGAAGTAGAACTACAATGTATGTCAAGCATCAGAGACTTCATATGTCGAGTGAAATAGTTTGGACATATTTATTTTTAATGACACAAACAACTATGCAAACTATTTTTGAGCCAACTTAAGGGTAGATTACGATCTTTTGGAGATAAGGATGAATCTATATGCGAATTCCCTATGCAATTACATGTAGCCAATCAGGAAATGAGAAGGTTTAAGAAGCAAAGTGGATGAATCTCAACTGTAGATTCATACCTAACCCTAAGTCACCAGAGTCTTCTTAAGGAGGATGAAGCCCTAGACTCTTAATGATGATAAGAATAGTGTACAAGGGGTGAATGATTGAATTGGAAGAGCGAACAAGACAGTTTGTAGAGCATTCAAGGTGACTTAGATGTAAGAGTGAATTAAAGAATCAGTTAAGTGAAGAACACAACATAGAGAAGGATACAACATTAATACATCAAATCATGAAGGATCAATCAAAGATTGTATAGAGGTGATATGTTATTAGGCAAGCTAGTGCCAACTACAAGATCTATGCTGAGACATTTTAACAAGTGATTTCAGTTAAATCTCTTAATAGAGTAGTCCTAATAGGTTGTATGAAATCCTTTAACAGGGCGCTTACTTAATTGTAAGTTGAAGTCCTCTAACTAGGCACACTTCTAGCAGGGTGTTAAAATCCTCTAACAAGGTGGGACTTAACAATCTTTGTAAGCCTTTAACAGGGCAGACCATGACTCATGGTCAAACCATTGTAACCTTCATTGGATACACTTTATTGTTACAGTAGTGAAGATTTGCATGTGTCACCCCCACCCCAATTTTACCTTCTCACTTGGAGGGTTTTTGGGTAGTCATATTTGGTGTCATGTGTGTATTTGATTACATGTTTACATGATTGATGCATATGCTTTACATGTTATTTTAGTATATTAATGCATGTGACATATGAATAATGAAAGTTTTATGGGTTCAAGGTTAAACTCCCGATTCACCCCCCCCAGAAGTTTACTTTCTTCCCACTTGTAATTCCAACAGTTTTTGTTGTCATAACATAAGCTCAATCTTTGTATATGCATATAGGACACACAGTCAGTCGCTTTTGCAAATGTGATGAGAAGATAATACATTTTTAGGATTCCATTGTGGGAGTTATGGGAATGGGAGCATCGAGAGATTAGTCTTGTTGGATCCAGCTCGGGGAGACCTTGGATTGTTGTGATTTTCAGCTACTTCTGCGGTGTTTTTATTTTATGGTTTAGATTCTCGTTTTGCCCCTTTTGGCTATGAGGTAGGGCTCTCTTATTTTATTGTTTTGGCTTCATTTCTACTTCTATTTTTGGTAGCAATTTGTTGGGAGGTTGAGAACTAGTGTTCTCCTTTGTTTCTGTATGCTAGCTCTACCCAGTTGGACAGATATGAGGATTTCCCTATTTTTCGAGATGAGGGTTTAGGGTTTTGCATCGTTATGTTAGCCATTTTTGCATATGGACTCCAAACCTAGATTTTATTTGATATTTGTGGCTTTTGTGCCCTAAGACCAAATGGGTTTTAATTTCAAAGGTTTTGAGTTTTGATATTTTTACCTCATTTTGCATGTTTCCCTATTTTATTTGGTTTTCTTGGCATGAGATTGGTCGTGGAATTGGATCATCCATTTGGATGTTAGTTAGACCATTTTTGCACTTCTATGTGTGTATTGGGATGTGTGCCACATATGTACTCCCTACTTTGTGTTTGGTTGAGTGATTTTATACCTAGTGTTATGGTTTCTCTTGGACCCTTGTTATTGTTTCATGGACATTAGGATTCATGTAGAATCCATACTCCCAGATTGAGGCTGGTTGAGTAAGTTCATGGTGTATGGTTTTATTGTCTTTGCGATTCATGTAGAATCCATCCTCTTGAGTTTTTTTTTGGCTGAGTGATTTTTTGCATTATTTTCTCATCCAATCCTTGTGTTATGATCTTCATGATGGTGGTGCGCCACACACGAGTATGTACGTGTACATTTGTTGAGTGACTTGCGAGGCCCGATCTTCTATGGTACTTTTGGAAGTTATGATCATTGGGGTTGGGTTGGGAATTTGCATGCCTACAAGCACTTATCATTGGATGAGCATGGGCAGGGTAAGGTAGCATATGGAGGGAGCTTCTATCTCTGCAATCCAGTGTCTATTTCTCGAGGGTTGGCATGCATAAGATTTGTAATCAAGTGATAACCAAATAAAATATTGGGTGGTAATAAAACTTAAAGATAATTAAAAGGATTCAAAATGTGCTCCTTCTATTGGAAAGTGGAGAGCTACTAGTACCAGCTTGGGCTTGTCAATGCCAAGCGACTCTCCATGATGTTAGCCCCTACTTAGTATCCCATTGAGTGTCTAACCAAGACCTATAGTTTATGCATTGTCTCTTGTTCTTGGTTTTAGTTATCATATTGTCTGGCATGAGTGTTAGCCATGGACCTTGTGCTTTATATGTATTTGTGGTTGGATCATTATCTCCATTAGCATGATAGGAATGGACCTACAAGTTTCACATGTTTGGGAGGTGTAGCTACCTTTACTACTGCTGAGGACTAGTGTACAGTAACAATCTTTTGTCCTAGTGTGACCATTGTTGGATGTTCTCACTTGGTACTTTAGGTTCTAGAGTATGCTTTCTTGTTATTTATGCGGAATGCTTGGATATCATGTTTAGATAATGCTAATTTATTTGATGCATTCCTATATTATGATGTTTAGCATATGATTATATGACGTGAATTGCTTTATTGGAATATCTAATGTTTTACTTTTAGCATGTTAGATTTCTTTATTCTTATGATGTAGCTCATTTTAATAGTGACGTCCTCATAAGATAGTTCTAACAATCTGGTTGGTAGTTTGGGATGTTACGCACAAGGGATAGCTAGGATCCACGATGGTCTCATGATGTTATTAGGGTTGGGAGGAACCACGTACTTAGTTTGGTTATTTAGATTATTGGGATGTTATTTTTGTATATTGTGATGTTGCTTTCAATTCTTTCCTTTCATTGCTATGTTAGATGGTTAGATGCAGTTTCCGTCTTGTAGACATTGTTTTGATTGTCTTTGCCTTGACTTTGGATCTAGAACTCCCCGGTGTAGAGGTTTAATTTCTTGTTTTATCCCTAGTTTTGGTCCTTAGAGTAATTATTGCTTTCATTGGGTGACCATGCATCGGCATTGGGTGATACGTTAAAGTATTGCAAACTCAAAGGAGAAGAATCATACAATATTGGAAAGTATCGAATGCCCATGTAAACTCTATTGTGCGATACTGGGAAGTATTGTACTATGCTGATTTAAAGTATCACCTAGGTTTTGGAAAAGCCTGTCCAGGCAGATAACGGGCACTTTTCAGTTTGACCGAAATTTTTTTGGAGGTGTTTTGGTTACCCTTTTTGGTGTTCTCAAATACCTTGGAATTACATTTCAAATTCAGTATGTTTTTGGATTCGTATTTGTTTGCATCCTTCCGTGGTTAGTCATTTTGGTTAGTAGTCGCATTTGGAGATTGGTTGGTGTTTGGATGTTTGTTTAGTCTTCTGTTGTGATATTCATGATTCTCATATGTTGTATGTCATGTGCATCCATACTTGTTTTTAATTTTTTAAAAAATCTTGGCTTAAATTTATCCTTGTTTCCAAGGATCTCCAGGTGGGGCATTACAACTCTTTTAAGGACAAATGGGATTTTTAGTCTTTTCGAGTTATCACTTTTCCCTTTTAAAGTTATGACATTTTAATATTTTATTTGTACATGTTCAACCATATTGATCATGTTGTCGTCATTGGATTATGTATAGTTAACTTTTGTATTGTTCCTTAGTTTAGACATTTCCCCCTTTTCATATTTGTGAAATGGTTCTTTGAATGCTTTATGGTCAGAGCTTTTGTCATGTCCATTGATAACCACATCTCCATAATCAATGAGATCTTGTATCTTGTGTTTTATATTTTTATAGTTGTTTTCCTTGTGACCCTTGCTATGATGGTATTCATAGTAATCAACATCATTCCACTAGTTGGGTCTAGGTTATGGATCATATGGTTGATAGTTATCTGGAAGCGTGATGATTTGATTTTTTAGAAGCATTTTGAAGACTATGTCTAGGGATTCACTGAGAGGTATAAAGTTATGCATGGATCTAGGAGCCCAAGGTTTATCTTAGAAGATGTTTCCATTTGTTTTAACATCTGAGGTAGCCTTTTATGTAGCTTTGGTTTCCTGTATGTTGCTTGTAAGATTAAGATTAATGGGTTTAGGAGTTACAGTATCTAGTACTCCATCATTCACTACATCGTAGGTTTTATTGGCATGTTTTCTTTTTATCTTTTCTTGAATTAGATCCATCTTTGTTTTCCCTTTGCAGGGTTAATTCACCTTTCTTGACCATGAACTCCTTTATTTAGACACCTTGTTTAATCATTTCATCAAATGTAGAAGGTCCTTGTAGTTTTAGTTTATAACCAAAGTTAGGTACAAGATTATCCATGAAGATGTAAAGTCTTTCATCTTTATATATCTTTTGGGATTATTTAGGGAATAATTGTCTCCATCTCTGAAGCAAGCTTAAGAACAATTCTCCCATTCTTTGTTTAAGGTTGCAAAGATATTTCATGTTAACCAAATGTTGAATGTTGTAGGAGAATTATTGTATCAAAATTTTGTGATTTCATCAAAGGTTTTGATTCTAGTAGATAACCTAGAAAACCACTCTATAGCTTGTCAACCAAAGCTTCATGGAAACAAGCACATAAGGTAAGTTTGATCATGCATGAAATCCATAGATAGGGAACCAAACTCTCTTAGATGGTCATAGGGACCATATGTACCCAAGTACTTTCATAGTTTTGTTATCTCTACTCCTTTAGGGAAAACAAGCATATACATGTTTTTATCAAACATTAATGGAAAAATGGCATCCAAAGAGTATTGCTTAGAAAGTTCATCTTTTTCCTTCATCATTTGCTTTGACTACTCTTGCATATCTTGCATCTATTTGGTGAGTTTGGATGTTTTAGTTTCTTCTTCTTTAACGATAATGATCTCTACATCGTAGTCTTCCAATTTCATTTAAAGGCATTTCTTCATCATCACCTTTAGGACCATAGTAGTTGTGATGATGTTATCTATCTTCTCTTTTGTTTTCTTTTGTCATGTTTTCATCTTTATTTTCCTCTCCCCTATTTTGGTTTTGATCAGCCATGCTGCTTGTATGCTAGTTTTCTTAAGCAAGGGTTTTATGTGTAAAGGTTCTAAATTTGTAGCAGTAAGTGTTTGTGTCCTATTCCTAGTGATAAAAATCGGGTTTAGGAGAAAATTTATCAAAGATTTGGTTTGTAGGCTATTCTTGAAACAATGGGTTGCGAATCTAGTTGAAGTTTAGTGGAAAAACACATATGATGTAAGGCCGGGTAATAGGGGACATAGATCATGAGGACTCATCACTAGGTGTTAGAGACCATGTGATAGGCGAAGGAGACCATGAGGACCCTTCACTAATATTAGACTTTACCATGAATTGAGTATGACCTCTACCTCAATTTCTACCTCTATCTCTTCCTCTCCTAGGTCTATGTGAGGTAAATTTTCTTCCACTCCTAGTTGCAACAATCATTAATGTTTCAAGACAATAGTAACATTATAAGTTTAGACCATGACAATGTTTAAACTTTTTCTCAAGGTAAGTGAAGGTGAAAGTGAAACTAATGTACACCAATGTAGTAGTCGTTAGAGTAATGGCTAGAACATTTGAGATGTATACTCTTAGAACAACAGGTTGTGACAACACAACAAGATGAGTAGACCAATGGAAGATGAAGACTAGTTTTGATGCAAATCAAAGTGTTAAACCAAGTGTTTTAGTTTCAAATTTTGACTGTTAGAGAGATAAGGTAGACCAGATAGTTTCCAAAAAAGACCAGACCATATATGAGACATAACTAGGGAGAAATAACTCACTGAATTGACAATTTCCATACAGATTCATGCAAGGAAATACTTTATGTAATGAGATTTTGTAAGTTTTGTGTGAGTAAATGTCAGACCCATATTTAAGTAAAGGCCTCACAAGGAAAGAGTTTGAACTAGATCGACAATTTTAATCATAATTTTGGTAGTGTTTGAGCAATTATTCATGCGACAAAAAGGATGTTCCCAGGCGAAACTTGGGTAGTCACCGTGCGAGTAAAGAAATATAGATTATGACTCGCATGAGATTTTTCTATAGGCTAGATGAGTAGAAACTAGAATTGATCAGTTTTGACAATTTTCAAGGCAAATTTTGACAATTTCTCAATTTGTTGGGTTGTTTTGTAAACTCATTTTGGACAACAATCAGTTGTGAAATAGGGAGTAGTCATATTCAAACTAACCAAGGGAAAAGCAACTTGGAAGGACAAGGGAGTTTTGAAAAAATTCATACAAGTTTGGATGAGGCTGACCCAAAAACTAGGCTTATCCTTAGAAAGAAAATGGTAGAGAAGGAAAAACCTATGTCTCACATCTTATGTGTATACATTCACCTCATACAATAGTGTCACCCCCTAGAGTGTGTCTGTGTTTTTGGTGTTTTCAAGGACTCAATAATATATGTTCAAAGGTTACCCTTGTAACAAGGGTTGGTATCATATACCACCTTCAATAATCCAAGGGTATACCTATGGTGAGGATCTACAAGAGAGACTCTTCCCCCTCCTTGCACAAAGATTATACCCCCTTTAGAGGTGAATCAGATAGATTATAACTATAGGTGTTTAATAGGATTCTACTCACATTTACCCCCAATATTCTCGCAAGTAAGATTAAAGCATCTTAGACACACCGACACCTGCAAGTGGACACCCTTGGCAACTAAGGCTAGAAGTGATGTCGCTTAGCACAATAGATATGACATCGTCAAGATATGTGATATCAAGAATCAAGAGGATGGAATTAACATGTCTTTAGTGTCTTTGGACTCTTCAAAACTTCTTTATTATAGTGAGTTGGAATCACCAATGAAAGGTTTGTGCTCACTTAGGTTGTTCCCATAGAGATTTTTCCCTCATTTGACAAGCCCTCTAAAAGTGACTCTTGATAATGATTGGTTTAGATCCAAAGGTTCAAATTTTTTGGTTCTCCAAAAGGAGAAGAGCATACTTATTTAGCCTCTTTTCTTCACCCAAACATGCAAAACATGTTAATTGGTGAACTAGTTCAACCTTCAACAAAGTGTGAAAGCTTCTAGGTTTTATATTTTCCATCTAGGAGAAAAAGAGCATAATCCCCCCACTAAAAGACCAAGCTTAGAGAGTTACTACCTTTCCTTTCCTCCCACAAAATCAATCTCTTATCAAAATTTAGGTTTTTGATTCATCTATGAGCATCACTTCTATGTAACAAAGAGCACAATCCCCTAATTTTCTATCAAGACCCTAGAACAAGTTTTAACAAAGCCTTATTAAATTATATGTTTGAAAAAGTAGTAAACAAACACATTTGCTTGAGTAGGTTTGAATAAAGTCTTCAAGCAAAAGAATCTTTGACAATAGTCATACAATCAAACTATAAGTATCATGTCTATTTGTATTGTTTGAAGAAATCGTTCACAAACATTATGAAAAAACGTGTTAAGTTGTTTCAAAATTGGATCACCACAAAAAATAGCTTAGGATAATTAACATTGTAATAATCAAATTGTAAATCATAAAACCCTAATTTTTTCTCACTATTAGTGAAACGACAAAAACACTAATGTCAAAACTCACAAGAGACTTCTTTATTACCAGGCGAGTAAGCACTATTTGGTGTAAGACATGATATGTTGCCAAGTGAGATTCTAGGAATCTCATACAAAATAGCTTTTTTTGCATGAGCTAGAATCATCTATAGTGCAAGAAAATAGAATATTTATATAAGAACTTTGGAGACGAGTATTATGTACAATACACAGAAACAAAAAATACAAAATGATTCAAAATAGTCAAAAAAATGAGGCTAGAAAATAAATGTTTCTACCCATGGTGGGCACCATAAATCTATGTGCTAAATGTGGTCAACAAAACACTTGAACATAGTCATTACCTAGATTAATCATTCACAAATGGATATGAAGAAATCCATTGTAAACAATTGAGCAAGGCGACATGTTACCTTCTATCTAACAAGGGTTTGATTTGATCTTAGAACCAAGATACCCAGGGACGATTAGACATTGCTAGAATGAAGGATTATGAATGCAACTAATCTGTATTTTTGTATTTTCAAATGCAAGAAGTGTTGGAAATTAGATTGAAAAGATCTTTGATGAAGATGAAGAAGATTGGTCAAAGAGGGACATTATTGTTAACAGAATATTTTCAATCATTATTTCGTCATTGCTGTCAAACCTACTATTTGTAGGAATGACAATTTCTTATAAGATCCAAGTACTATCACTTAGTTGATTGATGAAAAGGATTTGATCAACAAGATGTAACAAGAGCACCTAAGGGAAAGGTTGAGTTGTGATGTTGTAATGAAGTGCAAGGATTAGCTAAAACAATGGTTAAATGATGTATTGATAACATATTCAAAGATACAGAGGTTGGTCACACTTAGAAACATTGGAGGAATAAGTCGTAACAAGGTTGACTACAAAGCTTAAACTAAGTTCATCAGTGGCTGCCAAGCAAGCTAGTTGAAGCTGAGCAAATTTTCAATTGAAGCTGAGCAAAAGGAAAATCTAGTGTGTACCGAGTGAAGTTCAAGTGTCAAGCAAAGTAATAGGTGTTGAGCATCAAAAAATCTTAGTTGGTGCCAAGTGAACTTTAGGTGTTGAGCATCAATAAAAATGTAGTTGATGCCAAGTAACATAGTATGTACTGAGCATCAAGATTTCAATAGTGTTGAGCTACTACATTATTGGAATAGTCAAAGATTCACCAAATCTGAGCTGACATAGTTGTTACCTAGAATTTTGTGAACCATTTGGAGGATAAGGATGATGAGTTGGTGGCACATAATTCTATGAAAACCATTTTTTGAGCAAATTCAAGAGGATTCTTCATGATGTTTCTAGAAGAAACATAATATGGGTTAGATACAATGAATCCTACCTAATCCATACAAATTGAAATTAAAGGAGTGAAGAATTGAGAAAGAAAAGGAATTCTAGACTTCTATTTAAGAAGTCACAAACCAAGAAGCAAGAGTTTTTGGAGTGCCAAATTGCGAAGTGGTTAGAAGGGTGTCAAGGAGATGACATCTAGGAGAAGGAAGAACATAGCATAGAGACTCTACTTCTACAAGTGGTCAAGAAGAGATGATTGCACTGGTATACAGAGCATGGAGACTCAAGGAGATTAAGCTTGAGAGGAGGGTAAGCTATCAAGAGTTGCAGAGACTAAAAGCCAGGCAAATAAAGAAGAGTTGAATGGTGATCTAAAATCTGCAAGTTGAGTTGTATTCTATAATTAGGTCAAAATCTCTTATTGTTACTCTCTAGAAATTGTATCAGTCAGGATAAAGGAAAATCCTATGGACTTACGTTGGCCTAATAGCCATTTGTAAATTCTTTAACAGGGTGGCATTCCAAGTGAGTGTTCTAAAGTCCTCTAACTAGGCCCACTTCTAACAGGGTGGTTAAATCCTTTAACCAGGTCACATTTAACAATGTGTTGTAGCCTTTAATAGGGTAGGCCTTTCATAGGGCATCACTTCAGAAGAATGAGAATTGAGTAGCATGTTACTGGTGGTTTTTCCCAAATTGGGTTTCCATGTAAATCATTGTATTATGTGTTGATCCTTTTATGTGTTATGCTTGCATGTTGATTTACAGTAACTTGCTGAATAGGAATGTTAAAGTTTGGATGAATGAATGACTGAATGAGCTCACTACACTTGGTAAAAAGTTTGAATTGGACATTTGGACCTTGAATAACTGATTCACCCCCCCTCTCAGTTATTCTAAAGTATTTCTAACAATTGATATCAGATCCATCTGCTGATTTAATTTCAAGGTACTAGAAGCAGGAAAATCAAGATGTCGAAGAGAGAAGTTCCCAAGCTCAACAAAGACAACTTTGTTGCACCTCTTACTGTAGATGATTTGAGCAAAAGGAAGGAGCACAATCAAGCAATGTTGGAGATTGCCTCTACACTGAATAATGCTGAATATGATGACATAAAAGATTGTAACACTGCATTTAAGATGTGGAAAGCCCTAACAAATATCTATGGAGGAGATCAGAATGTCCAGAGAGCAAAGAGAGAAAGCCTCAGAGGAAAGTTTGATGACATGAAAATTGAGGAAGGAGAAAATGTTGCTCAATATGCTATTCAAATGAAAGATGTGGTAAGTGCAATAAGAAGTCTAGGTGGTCAATTGGAAGAAGAAATTGTCAAAAACAAATACTTAGGAACTCTGCTCCCTATCTATGCTATTAGAGTTTCAGCCATCCAAGAACTAAGGTGTGTACAAGGAAACACACTAACCTTTGAAGGAATAGTAGGAAGATTTACTGCATTTGAATTGTCCAACTTTGACAACTACAAACTTGAGAACCTTGAATTTTCTTTTAGGGCCAAGATGACAATAAAAGACACTAAGGAGGAGACATCAAGCAAGAAGAGAAGAAAAGAAAAACATGCATCCAGTGATAGCAACATAGATGAAGAAGATATGGAATAGTTAGAAGCACTACTAGCTAGGAGATTCCATAGAGGCAAAGGCAAATTCAAAGGTAAGCTCCCTATCATATGTTTCAATTGTAATGAAGTAGGTCATATTGTTGCAAGGTGTATACAGAAGAAGAACTACAAAGAAGGAAACAAGTACAAGAACAAGAGAGAAGATGATAGCAAAGACTACAAGGAAAAATGAAAAAAGATGCTACATTATTGAAGAAGATTCTGATGAGAATGATGATGAAGTAGTCTATGTGGCCATGAAGGATGAATTAGATAAAGATGAAGATGAAACAACAACATTGGTAACCTATGTGAACAAGAATGACAAGTGGATCATAGACAGTGGATGCTCACATCACATGACAAGAGATAAAAGTAAGTTCATTACCTTTACTCAATATGATGGAAATAGTGTTAGATTTGGTAATGATGCTCCATGTCAAATCAAAGGAAAAGGCTCTATTAAACTTATAGAAAAAATTTGATGTGATAATGCATACTATGTTGAAGGATTGAACTACAACTTGTTGAGTGTATCACAGTTAGGCAATGTAGGTTGCAAAGTAGAATTTGGAAATAAAATTGCCAAGATCTATGACACTGATGGAAATTTGATAGGAAAAGGTGAACAAACTAGGAGTAACTTGTTTTACCTAGATATGGAAGATACAACTTGTCTTTTTGTTAGACTTGATGATGTGTAGTTATGGCATAAAAAATTGTGTCATGTTAATTTTGACAATCTAATTAGCATCAACAAAAAGAAGAAAGTTAGAGGGTTGCCTAAATTAAAGAAACTTGAAAACACAATGTGCAAATAATGTCAACTAGGGAAGATGACTAAGTCTAGTTTCAAAAGAAAAACATACACTTCCAAAGAAGTACTAGAGTTAGTCCGTACAAATTTATGTGGTCTAATAGAAGTGCAAAGTTACCTAGGAGAAAAATACATAATACTAATTGTAGATGACTATTCCAAGATGGTGACTGCTATGTTCTTGAAGCAAAAATTTGATGCATTTGAAATGTTTAAGTGGTATTTGGCCAGAGTTGAGAATAAAATAGGAAAGAACTTGAAATGCCTAAGATCAGACAGAGGAGGTGAGTTTACATCAAAGGAATTTGAAATATTCTGCAATGACAAAGGTATCAAAAGGCAAACATCAGCATCAAGAACTCCACCACAGAATGGTATTGATGAAAGAAGGAATAGATCAGTGATAGACTGTGCTAGAACCTTGATGATGGAGAAAAATGTTGCTCTAAAGTAATGGAGAGAAGTTGTAAGCACTGTTGTTTACACTTTGAATAGAGTCCAAGTCAAGAAAGGTACAAATGCAACACCTTTTTAATCGTGGTATGGTCACTCACCTAATGTTAAACATTTCAAAATCTTTGGTTGTAAATGCTATATTCTTAAAGATACTAGAAATGGCAAGTTTGTTGCAAAAAGTGATGAAGGCATATTCCTTGGATACTCCACTAGAAGCAAAGCATATAAGTGTTTGAATATTAACACTAACAAGATTGAATGCAAATGTAAACTTTGATGAGTATGCAGAAGTCCAAGTTGATGAGTCCAAACAATCAAAAGATTATAGATCCTTTGTATACTTCTATGAAGGAATGAATGTTGAAGACAATGTTGCCAATCAAGTTGGGAATCAACAACAAATTTCAGTATCAGTTGAGTCATGGCTAGTGAATGCCAAGCTGCATTCAGAAGTCGAGTTACAGAATGTAGAAAATGTACATTCTGACTCTAAAAATAGTAGACATAAGAGAAATGATGAAGTACCAAATGAAGAAGAATAAAATGACTCTGAAGCTGAAGGATCAAACATGGAAAGAAGTACAAAACCAAGGTTAGCCAAGTATGTAAGAAGACATCACCCTGCAGATCAAATCATTGGTGATAAGGATGCCAGACCAATGACAAGGAATAGACTCAGAAACGAGTCATGTCTATTGAGCAAAATTGAGCCCAAAATAGTGAAAGATGCACTACAAGATGATGACTAGCATAAAGCTATGGAAGAGGAGATAGATCAGATTGAGAAGAACAAAACCTGGCCCTAGTTCCTAGACTAGCTAACAAGAATGTAATTAGTACCAAATGGGTGTTTAGGAAAAAAACTTGATGAGAATGGTGAGATAACAAGAAACAAAGGCAGTCTAGTTTGCAAAGGCTATACACAAGAAGAAGGATTGGATTATGGGGAAACATTTTCCCCTGTTGCAAGAATGGAAGGAGTAAGAACATTCATTACTTGCATATGCTGCATACAAAGGTTTCAAAGTCTACCAAATGGACGTGAAGTTTTCTTTTCTGAATGGTATATTGGAAGAAGAAGTCTACATAGAACAACCAAAAGGATTTTTTGATGACAAGAAAAAGGATACGGTCTACAAACTACACAAGGCACTTTATGGGTTGAAGCAAGAACCTAGAGCATGGTATGAGAGATTGCACAAATACCTTATGAAGATTGGATTTGAGAGAATAGATGACAACAACAACTTGTATATTAAAGCTAAAAAAGGTAAAGACATTTTGATATCTGAAATCTTTGTTGATGATATAATATTTGGAGGAAAAGATGTTCTATGCAAAGATTTTGCTAATCAAATGAAACATGATGTTGAGATGTCAATGTTTGGAGAAATCAAGTTCTTTGTTGGATTACAAGTACATCAATTGAAGCATGGCATATTTGTGACCCAATCAAAATGCATTAAGGAAATACTCAAGACATTTGGATTGGAGGACTTAAAACTAGTCAGCACACCAATGGCAACAGGACATAAGCTATCAAAGAATGATGAGTCAGTTGAAGTGAATTAGACAATGTATAGATCAATAATTGGAAAGTTGCAATATGTTATACATAGTAGGCCAAACATTGCATTAGCTATTGGAATAGTGGCAATATTTTCTACAAATCCAAGAGAAAATCACCTGATGGTAGTGAAGAGAATACTGCAGTATCTAAAAGGAACTGATGACTTTGGTTTGTACTACAAGAGGAGTGAAAAGTTTGAACTGAGAGCCTACACTGATGTAGATTGGGGAGGTAATATTGATGACAGAAAAAGCACTAGTGGAGGAGCACTTTTCTTGGGAAAAAGATTGATTACATGGACTAGCAAAAAACAAAGTTGTACCTCACAGTCCACTGCAGAAGCTGAATACGTTGCAACTGCTATCAATTGCACCAATATTGTATGGATCAAACATTTTTTTCAAGGTATGAAGGAAGAAGTAAATGAGCCTATGATACTTTATTGTGATAATACAAGTGCTATCAACATATCAAAGAACCTTGTAATGAATGCTAAAACCAAGCATATTGCAATCAAGTATCACTATGTAAGAGAATTGGTGGAAGATAAACAAGTGAAGATGGAATATGTTAGCTCAAAGGAACAGATTGCTAACATCTTCAAAAAAGTACTACCTAAAGATGCTTTTGAGTATCTTAGAGGTAAGTTAGGGGTGAGGCCCCTAGCCAAGGCTACTTGAAGCAAAAGTGAGACTGCCCTGCATCAAATGAGTTGATAGTTGAGATATTACACATTGATGTAGAGGATGTTTACTTTAGGATTCATGCCTAAAGTAATCAAAGTGCAGAAGTTACAAATTAATCACAAGCAAGGTGACAGAGGGAGAAATTGAATGAACCTACAAATGCTACACTTGCATGTTCAGATGTTGAGAACATATGTCTTTGGCATTGTTGTGAAAGAGGGAGAAATAACAGAAAACTGATCAATAACTGTTGAGAAGATAAAGAATGAAGAAAGAGGGAGTTAAAGCAAAAACTGATCAAATAAAGATTGAGGGAGAAATAGCAGAACTGGTCAATAGTTGACAGGAGAAGATGAAGAAGCTGAATAGAAATAATAGAAGATGAGCAATGCATACAGAGGGAACGAAGAAAAGAAAGGATACAACAGCTAAGAGGGAGAAGCATAAATGAAGCAATCAGGATAGTAGATCAAAAGAGGGAGATGTAAAAACTGATGGTTACACAATTTCTTTTAGCAGTTGACTTATTATTCTAACCTAGTTAGCATGTTGATAATTTGGTTGAATAGTTTGGTCTGATGGTTGATTGGTTTGGTTTGCCATCAATGCCAAAGAGGGAGATTGTTGGAAATCTGATTGAAAAGATCATTGATGAAGATGAAAAAGATTGATCAAAGAGGGAGATTGTTGTTAATAGAATGTTTTCAATCATTTTTTTGTCATTGATGTCAAACTTGCTATTTGTAGGAATGACAATTTCTTATAAGATCCAAGTACTATCTCTTAGTTGATTGATGAAGAGGATTTGATCAACAAGATGTAACAAGAGCACCTAAGGGAAATTTTGATTTATGATGTTGTAATCAAGTGCAAGGATCAGCTAATACAATGGTTAAATGATGTATTGATAAAATATTCAAAGATACAGAGGTTGGTCACACTTATAAACATTGGAGGAATAAGTTGTAACAAGGTTGACTGCAAAGCTTAAACTAAGTTCATCAGTGGGTGCCGAGAAATCTAGTTGGAGCCGATCAAATTTTTAGTTGAAGCTGAGCAAAAAGAAAATCTAGTGTGTGCCGAGCAAAGTAATAGGTGCCGAGCATCAGAAAACCTTGGTGCCAAGTGAACTTTAGGTGTTGAGCATCAGTAAAAATGTAGTTGATGCTGAGTAACATAGTATGTGCCGAGCATTAGGATTTCAACAAATTGTCCGTTGTCAAAATTTTATCATACAAAAGAATCCAAAAAAAATGTTAACTTTGGATGTCATACCTTTAAACCAAGCTTTGGCCCAACAAGGTTCTTGATGCTCTTCAAAAGCATTAGCATACATTAAAGACATAGAAAATAACCCATTAGGGTTATATTTCCATATCAAAGCATCCTCCTCTTGGCTTAAAGAGACATCATTCAGAATCTTATTGAGATCATTAGGTTTATTATCCACTCTATTGAGGTTAACCCAATTATTCTCTCCCCAATAGTCCTCAACAAAAATCCCAAAGAAATTCTTGCACTATTCCATAAAGCCATTCCATCTTTGATCAGAACTAAGGGACTGATCACAAATCCAAATATCATCCCAAAAAATAATAGTCCTCCCATTTCCAAACTTCCATCTGACACCTTTATTGATAATCTGCTTATTTTTCTATGCATGTTTCCAAATTATTGAACCCCCTTGTAAAGTCTCATTTCTAAGGAAGAGTTTAAGATCTTGATTCTCCCTATTATATTCATCATTCCAAATGTCTCTCCATTCTCCTTCCTCTTTATGCCATGTCCATATAAGCTTGGCAAGAAAAAAATTATTCATAGAAGAAACCCTTCTAAGACCAAGGCCTCCTTTGTTGAAAGGCATGTAAACTTTCTCCTACACAATTAAAGCCAATCTTTTCTTCTTTTCCATACCCATCCATAAGAAAAGTTTTTGAATTTTCTCAATTTACAAAGAAAACTTTGTAGGGATCTTAAAAATAATCAAAGCATATAGTGAAACATTCTGTAAGGTGGATTTGAGAATAATAACCTTACCATCCTGGCTAAGGAGGGATCCTTTCCACCTAGCTAACTTAGAATGGATTTTATCAATCAAAGAACTCCAAAAAATCTTAGGTGGGTCAAGACAAAGGGGCAAACCAAGATAAGAGCCCGGTAAGGTACCAATCTCACAACCAATAATTCTATTAATTTTATTCTACCTCTTATCATTAACATTGATGAAGTCATACTTTTGTTCCAATTAATAATTTGTCCAGATGCTTGCCCATAGTCCTCAAGCACATTCTTGATATTCCTCACATTCCTAACAGAAGCTTCTCCCATCATAATAGAGCCATCCACAAATTATTGATGGGAACAAGTTAGGTCTTTAGAAAAAGGTTTGAGCACAACAAAATCCCCCATAGACCCCATTTTCTCCACAAATCTAACTAAGCATTTAGCCATGAGAATGAAGAGGATAGGAAAAGGCATATCCCCTTGCCTCAAACCACAAGAAGCCATTAAAAAAGGAGTTGAAGAACCATTAACAAGAATAGAGAAGGTGGCAGAGGAAACCATCATAAGGACCAACTCCAAAAATCCCTTATTAAAACCAAAAGCTTCCATCCCCCTTTGTAAAAAATCCCAATCCACCCTATCATAAGCTTGTGATAAATCAAGTTTAAGAAGGAACCACTCTCTCTTGGACATAGAAAGGGAATGAATAGTCTCATGCACCAAGATGATAAAATCCAAAATCTGCCTGCCAGGAATAAACCCATTCTACTATCTGGAAATCAGATTAGGATGAAAAGATAAAACTTTGAGCATTAGCACTTTAGAAATATCTTTATAAAAAGAGTTACAAAGACTGATTGGTCTAAAATAATCCAAGCAATCAGAACCAAGATTTTTAGGAATCAAAGTGAGGAAAGTACCATTTAGCTCCTTGAGAATTTTCCTTGATCTAAAGAACTCCTTAACCCATTACAAACATATTCTTGGATGATACACCAATACTTGGTGAAAAATAGGAAAGGGAATCCAAATGGACCAGGAGCCTTGTCTCCATCAAAGGAGAAGAAAACCTTGGCAATTTCATTATTAGATAGAATAGTAGTGGGGACTTTATTCTGATCCTCTGAAATACATTTTGGGATACAATCAAGAAACATTTTCTGCTTATCCTTATCCAGATTGGGATCAACTTTTAGTAAATTACTAAAAAAATCCATGGCTTCCATTTTTATAATCTCCTTATCCTTAGTAGGATCCCCATTAGCAGTAAGTCTAAAAATTCTATTAGCCATTCTATTCTTCAAGGTAGTCATGTGAAAATACTTAGTATTTTGATCTCCTTCCTTCAAAAAAACTTTTCTAGATCGTTGTCTCCAATACATCTCCTCCTCAGTGATAATATCATGCAAGTCAGTCAATTTCGAGCTCTCCTCTTCCTTGGAAATTATCCCATACCCTTCTACTTGAATACTATCTTGAATCTCTATAAGTTCCTCAATAACCTTCCTCTTATTGTCAAAAATTTCCCAAAGGTATCCTTATTCCATCTTTTGATATTTCTTTTAACATTTTTCAACTTATTAGCAACTTTGAACATGGTTGTACCCTCCACTTGAATACCCCACCATTCCTTTACAAGGTTTTCCAGATTGGGATGAAGAGTCCAAATTTTTTCAAACCTAAAGGGATAATTCTTTTTAAAAGTTAAGGGAGCAGCCACAAGGAAAATGGGGTAGTGATCCGATCCAACTCAAACCTGAGTAGAAAGAGAATATTTATATTGCAAAAACTAGTCACTACTAACAAGGGCTCTATCTAACTTGACTTGGATGAGGTCCTTCCTAGATATTCTATGTTCCAAGTATAATTAACCCCATGAAAATCCATATCATACAAGAGATGACTATCAAAAAAATCCATCAACTCCAATCTATTATCCACTTTAGTCTGACTTCCTCCCATCTTCCCATTCTCTTTCAAAGGAGTATTAAAATCCCCCATAATAATCCAATTTTCATCCACAAATTTTTTTCTTTGATTGGTAAGGGCTTCCCAAAGTGCCTTTCTACCCCATTTGGAATTGGGGGTGTAAACATTACTGAGCACCCAAGAAGAGTGATTCTTACAATTGGTAAATCTAATATTCATCATATTTCTATTCTAAGAGATAAATTCCACATTAATACATCTGTCATTCCAATAAATTTCCATACCACCTAAAGCCCCATCAAAATCACTCCCAATAACCTTACCTCCCCAACAAACCAAAAGACCTTCAACTTTATCCTTTAACTTTTTTGTTTCTTGAATAAGAACAATATTCGGCTTGTTATCCCTAATCATTTTTTTCACTATATCTTACTTATGAGGGTTATTTAATCCTCTCATATTCCATGTTATAAACTTCAATTATTATGGAAAATTTATGAATCGAAGATAGTCCTCTGACTACCATCTTTTGTACTCCTATTAGTCTCCACTATTCTTCTCTGCACATTAGAGGGTCTTCTTCTAAAAGTAGGAGATAGACCAACATCTCCAGCTTTGATATCTTTACTAGATGATGTTGGAGGTAAAAAATGGTCCCTAGCTTTGTTTCTCTTAAGATCACCTTTTTTAATGCTCTTTCCAAATGGTGTGATGGGGATATCCCTTGTCTTATTACTCCTAGTTTTTAACAGAGCATTCTCTTTATTCTTTTTAGAAGACAAAACCTCATTTTTCTTTTTTGATTTAGTGGTTTTTTTAGCCCCCACTTTCATCTAGTCTACACCAAAATCATCCTCCTCCTCCATCAATGCTTTAGAGATGTCATCAACATCCCCCCACTTTTGATTTCTTTCTATGGTTGTAACATCTAAAAGAGGTCTAACCAAACTTTGAGTTTCCTTTCTAGTAATGATATAGTCCTATTTCTCATGGGAATCATAATCATCTTTGTTAATATCTTCAATCTAAATCTCACTATCCACTTCTTCATACCCTTTTTTGAGACTTTCTACACCTCTTTCCTATGCCATTTTAGTATTTTCATCTTCCCTATTGTGGTCTGGAGGTACCCATTCCTGGTTCTCCACTCCAACATTCTCCTTTTGTTGGGTTGATTCAACCTATTCAAAATCTTTAGCCACCAAAGTCCCCTTCTCAATACCACCACCCTCTTGAATATTCCCTTCCTTAAAGTAGCATTGCACAAATTCTACCAAATCATTCAATCCTTTGCAAACCCAAATTTTTAAAATTCTTTTTGGAGCTCCAATTAAAGATGGACATTTTTTTGCCCAATGATTGGATTTTTTGCAAGGAAAATAGACAAAGGGGATTGGTTCATACTCTATCTTCTACTTCCAAGTTCTTAGTTTAGATTTGAGAGAAATAACCTCAGGCATATCCATTCCTTGAAGGATTCCCACACAAATTCTAGCATAAGTCAATCTTCTTCTAGAAACTATAACTGGTTACATAGAAAGAAGTTCACCAAAAGCATTAGCAATACCTTGAAACACATCCTCCACCCAAAAATCCAGCCCTAACCCTATTAGTCTAATCCATATGGGTGCTTGAATCCTACATTCATCATGAGAGTTCATATTTGGTGACCATTTATGTAGTATCAAGGTATGTTTACCCACAACCCTAGAACTGTTGCAAATAATCTCTCATTTATCTCATTCATAGGAAAATCTAAAGGATAGACATCCTTTAGCCATAGCAATGATGTCTACCTAGCCTTTCAAAACCAATTTCGTTCAAACAAAGGCACCAACAACCTCAATATTGGGCCTTGCTCCTAAAAAACTTCCCACCAGAGTTGAATCCATTCTAGAAATATTTCTATCTATGATTTGATCTAGGATCTCCAATGTTAATGTACCTTGCTCATCAAAAGACATATTCTTAAACGGTGGAAAGGAGGACTTACCTACTGACTTGATACCAAAAAAATTGGACCACTTTTTTATCAGAAAAATAATAGGCCTGGGACGCCCCCTAGATCCTTTGTTGTCCCACCTTCATCATGATCCTACCCCTTTTTAGAGTCCAAAGTCATCCCTGCCTGATCTCTTGATCTAGATGATTATGCCCCATTCCCTCCTGAATTTTTGAATTTGTCTTTCCCACTCACCACACCCACTTTGCTCCCCATTGCCCTTTACAAAACACACTATTAAATGTGTCATTGTTAAGGGATTTAATTACGTTGCTAGGAGTGGCCTTGTTAGAGGACTTTAGAACATTTCATTAGAATGTCACCTTGATTAAAGGATTTACATATGGCTATTAGGTCAACCTTGATTAAAGGATTTCAAATTGATACAATGGTTAGAAAGTAACGATAGGTTTTGATCTATCAAACACAACTCACTTTGCAATTATAGATAGCAGTTTGGCTCAAATGCTAATCCACTGACTGGCATTCATTGTCATCTCAATCTTTGATTCACTTGACAACCCTTCAAGTAATCACACTTCTCCTCTTCTCAACTCTTCTTAGCCTTCTACTAAAGTTCACCAATCAATAGCATCAAAAACTACTCCAACCTTATTAGATTAGCCCTTGTACCTCCTTAAGTAGGTGATTCTAATATTTTTCCACTTAAACACCACCATAGATCTTAGGGTTTACAATTAGATTCAATACATTAAATGAATCTATCCACCTTATTATTCATCTTCTCTTTTCTAGAAACTTCTTATTGAATTCTTGCATAGAAACATCTAAACATGGTTTCCCTTGATTTAAATGTTCCAATCTATCCATTCTTATCTTCAACACACTTTCCATATTCCAGGAAATCAACTCTATTAGTTCAAAATGATGATTTCCCATAAATTGTCAAAATGCTATCCCTTGGCCAACATTGTGCTTTGACAGTCAGTCATCACTGGATTACTTGGTCGCTACTAAATTTTTTTCTTAGCTAATATAGTAACACTCTGTCAATACTGATGCTCAATCAACACCATTTCTATTTGGCACTTACTGGTGCTCGATCAACACTAGCATCACTTGACATATATTGCAAATTCCTTAATAGTTTTCTATGTTGCTTGGTCAAGCCTATGCATTTGGTCTATCTTTGATCACTTCTTCAAGGCTTTAATACAATTGTCTTCTCTACTTTGTAATATGATTAAACAATCACTTTATCTTGTCAAAGTCTAACTAATCAAATGTCCATTGTACTTATCTCCTTCATAACTCAACCTTTCCTCTAGGTGCTTTTGTTATGACCATCTTCTCAAATCCTCTTCATCAATCAAATAGATATGACACTCAAATTAGATAGCAAACTATCTCACCAATAAGATTTGACATCAATGACAAAATAACAATTGTTCCAATTGTAGTTTCTCATAATTTTCCAATTCCAAGGTGGTTATTATTTGTACACCATGATGTGCTTGGAACACTTTTCACAGGTCAAGGGATCATTTGACTAGTTCTTGACAAAATTCAATGATTATTAAACTTTAAAACACATTGTATGTGAAAAACCACTTTCTTTTACTATTAAAACTTAGAGAATCCTTAGTCATAAACCAATGGGTGTTGTAAAATACTCATAAATATTAAGCCAAACAAATGAATTTAATAACATATAGGACCATGATCTAGTTTTTCATAGTTTGCACATATTGATAAATTCCTAACTACCTATATTATGAATACTGCTACACAGGAAATATTTGGTCACTCTATTGCATTTTTCCTCCAAAACCACTAATTTTTTGTCTTCTACTTCATGTGATGTTGTAATAGTTGAATAGATCATTACATAAGAAAAAACACTTCATTTCACTCTTAAATCATATTGAAAGCTAATAGCCCTTTTCACAAAATAATGCATAAGACCATGGGACAATGGAGAACTTCACAAAGTATATATGTCTTAGTCTTTTAACAATAATTGTGTTATATTAGATGGAAAATCTTTCCTCTACCTCATGTACTATTCACTACATTTTTTTCGTAACCAATGGCCTACCTCTTTACATGCACTCACTCTCATTGCTTTGACACCAATGATGTCACCTTTTTTTTGGTCAGTGTTCATTTTGGGTCTCAAATTGAAAAAAAAATGCTTTAGTATTGTCCTTACTATTATGACATATGCATTTTTTTGTTCAACCCCTAGAGCCATGTATGTAAGACACTACCATTGCAATAATTCTTCATTGCTTACTATGATCACTACCATTGCGCCCCATTTTCTATCATTGACCTTGGAAAACTCCTTTCATGAATCAATGTTGCTCATTGTCATAAAATATTGACTTAATTTTGCTAATGATTGTCACAACCTACGCTTTCCTTATTGGTTCTGATCTTTAACAATGATGCAACATATCTAGTTCATGGTTGATATTGACAACATTATCATATAATACTTCTTTTACTATCTTTAACCTTGAGATGGTGATCTTTTCATTTGTTCTTTAGCATTGTGTGTCTATTAAAGCATTGACAATGTTGGACCCTACCCACCAAAGTTATAACTCTCTTTATTTCTTATGAAATGACCACATTTCAATGTTAAAAAATAATAAAGTCAGTGCTACTACTCATTCTTAGAAACTTGGTTAGCTATCAAAGGATCCTTATGATAGCTCTCTAACTTTTCCAAAAAGTACACCTATGCTTCGATCAAGGGAATTATTTACGAAAAAGTAAAAAGGCTTGAGTATAGTAAAAAGCTTTACAAAAATTTAAAAGTGAATATACCCATTATCTAATTTTTTGAAGTCCATTTTTCACCACCATAGAATTTGACTCTATAGAAGATGATCATATACCTATCATATTATTGGTCATGGTAATGAAAATGATGATGAATCTTTAACATGTACAAGAACATGCAGAAAGATAAAACCTTGCAATTATTTTTTTAAACCTCCAAGTTTGATACACAAAGACATTTAAAACTTTGTAAATGATATAAATAAAACCTCATAATTGTGTTGTACTTAGTTTCAAATTTAACATTCAGTCACATAAAAATAATAAAGTCGCTGCTACTACACATTCTTAGAAACTTGATTAGCTATCAAAGGCTCCTTATGATAGCTCTCTAACTTTCCCAAAAAGTACACCTATGCTCCAATCAATGGAGCTATTTATGGAAAAGTAAAAAGGCTTGAGTATAGTAAAAGGCTTTACAAACTTTAAAAGTGATATACCCATTGTCTAATTTTTGGAAGTCCATTTTTCACCATCATAGAATTTGACTCCATAGAAGATGATCATATACCTATCATATTATTGGTTATGGTAATGAAAATAATGAATCTTTAACATGTACAAGAACATCTAGAAAGATAAAACCTTGCAATTATTTTTTTAAACCTCCAAGTTTGATACACAAAAACATTGAAAACTCTGTAACTGATAAAAATAAAACCTCATAATTGTGTTGTACTTAGTTTCAAATTTAACATTCATTCACAAAGATTTGCCTTTTCATTTGATGTTTTTAATTGTAAATTGCTCCTCTACACATCACTCTTTCCTTTCCCTTCAACAAGTACTTTTTTTTTTTACTAGAAAACTATTTCTCATCCAATGATCTATTGTTCAATCCATGTGATCTACTGTTTATTAACAACAAGCTACTATTTTGAGTTATTTATGATGAAATCTTCTATTTCCCTCTTTAAAAAAATGCCATATCATCAAAAAACATGTTGCTTCATTAGTGATATATTTTTTGCTTACTAAATGTGTGTGTGTTTGTAATGAACCAGTGACCAAGCATTACGGTCATCTTATTGCAAGCATAATGTGTTGTGGAGCATTGTTGCTATAGTTGAAAGGAGATGAGTTGAAAGAACAAAAAACATGGGTAGCCCATTTCTTTCTTTTTTGAAAACATTTCACTTGATTTTCATAAATTTGGTTGAGATAACTTAGCAAAAGTCTTAAGATTTTTTTATGTCCTATTTTTTTGGTAGTGTTGTGTTTATTTATGGATACGCCTTGTCATTTTGCATTAATGCTAAGATATTTTTTGCTCCCCCATTTTCTTCATTCTTGTACTAGTCTTTCCATCTATTTCTCCAGACTTGCAATTGAATTTTTGCCTTTTAGGAACTTTGGTAAACCCTAGCACTGATTATAACCTTAAGAGAGTCCTTGCTTGGCTAACACCCCTAATTTTGGGCCATAAGTTTAGGCACAACATAAGCCAAAATGGCGACATCCTCCCTAGCTAGGTAAGCCGAAATGATAGCTGTACATTCATAAATTGAAGTTGTTGGAAATCCATGGTTGTGGGATATGCAACAAATGGATATGTTTAATATAGGTTCAACTAAGTAAATAGAATTGGTAGCTGTCAGGAAACATTTCATAGCTTCAAAACTGGACATGTGGCTGTGTGCTTCCCTAAGAAGTTGAGAAAATTAAAGAAAAGTCCTTGTTGGTGGGTTGGGGCTTTGGTTTAGCATTACTCTATCCTTAAAGACCTAGATCCTTGGGTTTTCCCCATGTTTGTGGTTGCTTCAGGTGCCTTTAGCTCTTCCCCATTTGACCAGGCTTCTAGTCTGTTGTTGAATATGGATGCAGTGGTTTCCCCTGCCTTTATGGGTCAAGATCCTATGGGTAATCTTTCTAGTATGGTTTTTCCTATTTCTTTGGTAGGGCCTGATGTCGATGCTTTGGTTTGGGAGAAGGAGGCTTCTTTGGTGGAGGAAGGTTGGACAAAGGTTAAATAAAAAAAATATAAATGATCCCAACAATCCTTTGATCATCTTCTTAGATCTCACTCTTTTCAAACTAAAGTGTCCTAAAAGGTTTTATTAAGTTGTAATTTGGTGATAGAAGTGATTGTGTTATCCTTGAGGCCACCTTGGTCACATTATTTTGGTTGGTGACCTATTTCTCCTCTGGTCTATTGTGCCTTTTGTATGGGCTCCATTGAAAATATTTTGATGTGGTAAAGGGTTTCAGGAACCCTTCAAAACCTATTTTACTTAATCAAAAACATTTCATAACCTTTTTTTACCGTGCTTCTTAATTCTTAACTATGTTGAAATGGAAGCTTGAGAACAGGGCATGGACATCAATCAAACATAGCAATTCATGGTGGAAGTCCCCCTCTCCATTTTCTTCATTCCTATACTGATCTTTCCATCTATTTCTCCATACTTACAATTGAATTTTTGCCTTTCAGGAACTTTGGTAAACCCTAGCATTGACTGTAACCTTAAGAGAGCCCTAACTTGGCTAACACCCCTAATTTTGAGCCACAAGTTTAGGCACAACATAAGTCAAAATGGAAACATCCTTCCTAGCTAGGTAAGCCAAAATGATATCTACACATTCATAAATTGAAGTTTTTGGAAATCCATGGTTGTGGGATATGTAACAAATGGATATATTTTGTTGGAATTCTTTAGAATAACATAGAGGGGGGGTGAATCAGTTATCCAATATCTAGATGTACAAATAAACCTTTTCACAACTTAGGGAATCCATATCCATAAAACATATTTATCATGCATGCATCCATTAGATTATGCAATCACTTAAACTTATAGGTTACTATCAAATCAACTTTGCAAAAATGTAAGCATGAAACATAACAAATTCAATAACATATTTGACACAATTAACATGGAAATCCAATTTGGGAAAAACCACCAATAACATGCTATTCATTCTCACTCTTTTGAAGTGATGCCCTGTGAAAGGCCAACCTTGTTAAATGTTTCAATGCATATTGTTAAATGTGACCTGGTTAAAGGATTTCAATCACCCTATTAGGAGTGAGCCTTGTTAGAGGAATTCAAATCATTTACTTGGAATATCACTTGGTTAAAGGATTTACAAATGACTATTAGGTCAACCTTGATCCAAAATATTTATCCTAAACTGATACAATGATTAGAGAGTAACAATAAGGCTTGATCTAATAACAACTTACAACACACTTGCAGATTATAGATCTCTATTTTACTCCTTCATTTTGCTTGGCTTTCACACACTTTAGCTCTAATAGGTTGTTCACCCTTCAAGCATTCATACCGTTAAGCCTTCTTGCTTTGCTTGCCAATGTAGTCTCTTCTTTTAGGTCATTGAATGAAGCAATACCCTAGACTCCTTGTCTCCCTTAGATTCTTGCATATGACAACCTTTGCTTCTGACTAGTCATTTCTATAAATAGAAAATTAAGATATTTTTCCATTCATTCTCTATCATCCATTTTAGGGTTAGGTTGGATTAGGTAGGATTCAATGAATCTACCCATCATTTCATTTTATTCCATTCTAGAAACTTCTCCTTCAATCCTCTTTGAATTCACCTTAAAATAGTTTATCTTGAATTCTGTGCCACCAACTCATTATGCTTATCTTCCACATAGTTCACACAATCTAAGAAATCAGACTTATTAGATCAAATCCATCAAATTCTCAATCTTCTTCTTAATGCTGACACTCAACATTACCTAGCTTCTGATGCTCGAGACATACTGCATTTCTCGACATCCACTATCAAAACACTCAGCATAAACTAAAGTTTACTGGTGCTCGAAATCAACTAAACTTTACTCAACTTATACTATATCACTTGGATTACACTAAAATTGACTTTTTCTCCACTCCAACTATTTTTTTCTTAGCTTACACTAAATTTTCTTGGCACGTACTATGCAACTTGTTAAGCTTGGTAGACACAAATCTTTTAACTTATTCTTCTAAACTTAATCAGTGTATCCATCCTTTGCAACCTCAAGTAGATTATCAATGCATTATAATATCATTGAATTAACTAATCATTGTACTCCTTTTCCATATCATAACTCAACCTTTCCTCTAGGTGCTATTGTTACCCCATTTGATCAAATCCTCTTCATCAATCAAACAAATGATAGTACTCATCATCTAAGAAATTGTCTTACCAGCAAGTAGTAGGTTTGACATCAGTGACAAAACAATGATTAAAATATATATTCATACTTGTATCAATCTATTTTCAACAATATTTAATATAGGTTCAAATAAATGAATGGAATTGGTAGCTATTAGGAAACTTTCATAACCTTTTTTTACCATGCTTCTTGCTTCTTAACTATACTAAAATAGAAGCTTGAGAATAGGGTATGGATATCAAGAAAACCATGGCAATTCATGGTGGAAGTCTCCCTCTCCAACTCATATAATCCTATAAAAGATTTAACTATGCATCTAGATGGTCAAGAATGGAAACATCCCTGTAGAAATTGGGTGCATGAAAAACCTGCAATCACATCACATTTAAATTAATAACAAAATTACACCTCTTACTAATATTTTTTCTTTGTACACCACTAATGCCTTTCCCATTTCCCATTTTGACCTAGCTTTGAGTTGGAGTTGTTTACAAGGCATTGAAATTTTGTCATCCAATGTCCATCCCATGCCCATAGTTCAGGTTTCTATCACCACGAGCCAAAAAATTATAAATCAAATCCCAGACATAGTTAGAGCATATCATTCTCAGATTGCACACTTAGTGAATAGAGAAACAAATTGTGATGGTAGACACATTTTTCATTCATTTATTGCCTTATATTTTCACACAACTTTTTTCCCTTTTCCTTTACCTCTTCCTAATTAAAGAACATTCATTTCACAATCCTTGATCCATTTTTGATCACTCCTCTACTACTTTTGTATGGATGACTGGAGAGCACAAAAAACAAATATCAAACTATATAGCTAGAATAAATTTTCACAAAAACCATCTTCTTTGCAGATAACTCAATAAACATAATTATGTCTACAAATGCTCCTAAGAGGATGAATTATTATAAATTGATGGAATAGAAGGGATACTAGCTCTATCTATGATGATCCCTCAGATGTACCATCCCTGGTATATTTTTAATTACAACATATGCAAATGACGTGAAAATATTAGTAACATTCATGTGTTGTATATGTGCTTCGACATTTTACTGTTGCATGTAATGTTTGATTCCCAATTCCTTTGTCTATATTGCCACATTTTCAATACAATTTAAAAGGTTCTATAATAATTGAAAGTCCAAATATTAAATTTTAAAACTTAGTACTATAATATAACCTTTTTTTTATTGTTCTTTGTTAACATTACTCTATTAAATTAAATATAACATTAGAACTTGTAAGTTTCCATTTTAAATGTATTAAATGATCAAAAAATTTATTCTCCTGCAATTAATGAATTAAGTGAATAATGATCATTAAGTGAATAATAATCATCTTGATTTGATTAAGTTGAAGCACTAAAATGTTAATGGAAACCAAATTAACATGTAAATTAAGTATACTCTAACTCCATTTGGGCTCAAATTAGTTGGCCAAATCAATGTAGTGAAACAATATGCTGCAAAAAGATGTCATACACAGATTATAAGTGACATGCTTATTTTGTAACTTGTCTTCATATTTTTTCAAATATTTACATAGTGGCATTACATGTCTTTATAAATGTGGCTCTATTCTAGTAAAAATGATGATTGTATTTTGTAAGAATTTCATCAAATGAGTTTAAATATATTTTTAATGCATGCTCATGCTATGGGAATGTTTCTCTATGAGAACATTTCTTTCACAAATCTTTTTTTTTTTCTCTATTTTGCTCTCTTTCACACAAATGACACCTTCTGGTGTGTACGTGAATTTTGGGAATTAAGATGTTTTTTACAATCATCAATGTAGATGTTATATATGTATGTTTTATGAATGAATCTCTAATTTTTAGTCCAACACTCCACGTGACTCTTTGATATCCATTAACACAGTAAATGTAAGAATTAGTCAAATCACAAGCTCTAATGTATAATGAGATTTAATGTAGAATAGAGAGAATCATGCACTAAGATACTATAATGCAGATGACACAACATTTCAATGAACTTAGTTTTGTTCCTAAATAGCATAGTAACACTATTATATAATGATATCATTAGAACAACAACATTACATATATAATGATAGTGGTATAATAGTAATAAAATTATTAATGGCAACAATGATAGCAAGAACCGTTACACTACTATAAGATCACTAAATATATCATCCATAAAATTATAATACCAATTAAATTATTTGTTATCTTACTCCATCCACTACTAGATCCTTATGTCCCTCTTCCTTGTCCTAGATTCATATCTATTAATGGGATTTCAAAATGAACCTCTTGCTACCAATTGCAATGATTTTATGCTATTGCACTTGCACTAACTATGTTCTTATTTTTGCAAGCATCATATTTTGACAACAAACCAAATCAAATATGCATTACATTGAATAAATAAACCTTCTAATATTACTAATTTATGAATTTTCTCAATTATATATATCTTTTTGGCTAATGGAATGGATCTCTACTAATTTTTCTCATTCTAAAATGTCTATCTAAGCATCAATTAAATTACATTGTACAAATATGTTGTCATATGAAAATGATTAATGTGGGCTTGATGACTTCTACACATACATGGATAGAAAAAATGTATTGAGACAACCTTGTTGATTGAATTAATTTTTAGAACTTGACCAAGTTTGGTCAATATATGCAACATTTTGCTTTACTGCCCAGTCTTCAATTTCTCAACTTTCACTGTTTGGTTGTGATTTCTTTCAATTTCCCAAATTTCAAAATTTGGATATTCTTCTCATTGAATGTTTTGCAAACTTTCTCAATATATATTATATGAAATTTTATTAATATATTTTATGTATATTGTTCTTTATTTCAAGAATTTTTAGAAGCTTCCTTCCAGATTGAAAATCCTTTATCAATATTTGTTGTTAACAATGATCTTTGCCTAATTACCAATAATACTGAAACTGTTGAGTTGATTACTATATATTATCATGGAATTTTATTAATATAATAAATAAATAAAAAATATTAGCTGTAATATGAATTTGGATGGCTACAAAAGTCATTACGACAGACACGTGATGGCCTACCGTTGATCTTATAGCATGCCCATCGAAAAATCTATCGAAAAGTATATTTCTAACAGATTTTACAACAACATTCTGTTAGACATATCCTCTTGCAATCTTGTTCACTTATGCCAACAAGCTATTGGTTCTTGTACAAGTTACAACATATAATTGTCTAAATATGGACAACTTCAAAAACCTTATTGACGGTTAGCCATCACAAACCTTGTTGTAAACTATATGACCAGTGCCATTTGAGATGACAACATGATGACCATTTGTGATGCATATTCATTAGTACTATAGCCTTCCTATTGCAACTTTTGTCGCAAGAAATAATAGTTTACAATAGGTTTCCATCAAAAATATTTTCTTTGTATGCTTTTGGTTTGCAAAAACCTATCATCAGTAGTTTTATCTTGGTATTCTTATAGTTTGTGATGGCTTTCCATCCAAATTTGGATGATAGTTGTATTTTTCACAAATTGTGATGCCAAAACTTTGATGACAGTTGTCAATGACTGACCATCCAAATATAGATAGCTGGCCATCACAAAATGGGTCAAAACGTACTGGTGAAGTATTATAATTTAAAAAAATTTAATAATTTATATTAATTTTTTTTTAATAACATACACCCCTTTTAAAAAAGATTTAAAAAAAAAAAACTTTAATAAAAATTTCTTTAACCCCTTAGTTGGGAGGTTGCAAGGGCAACCACATACACTACTTGTAGTGCATGACACTGTCATGACTAGGGAGAAATGTGGGTGGAGAGATGGTGTAGCACCCCCCTTCCCCCATCCCCCAAATATTTTAAAAAATAAACTCCCCCCTCATAAAAAAATGTATGATTTCTGAGGTAAAAATGAAATTATTTACCATAGTAAATTGATTACTATGATAACTATTTTTATAGATATATTTTAAATAATTTTTGTACACAAATCAGAGAAACTAATTATAATCAATCAATTTTTTTTTTTCCAAAATCCTAGTTGTAGAATGGTTTTCTAAATTCAATATTTTTCTTTTGGGGTTTCAATCTCTAGTTTTTATAGATATTTCCAAACCAAGAACAATCAATATTTCCAACAAGGGTTTCCAATTTCTTCTACCAAATTTATAGAAATAGAAATAATATAAAATTCTGATAGATCCGTCACAATAATTTCTTGTTCTTGCAGGCACAAAGAAGACATAGGTTTTGAGAGAATTTCCAAAATGGGCTTCAACAAAACCCTACCTCAATCTGATGCTAATCATCGATAAATTCTTGAGCTCACAAAATTCCTGTCTCCAAAAGCCCACTGAGAAATTCTCGTTTGCCACTTCTAAAGTTGCTCCTCCATACTTGTGTGTGGAGAAATGAGCTCAAGTCCTTTGATAAAGGCCTCTAACCCTAGTTAGGAATTCTATTTTCCAATTGGTCTCTCCCTTTATTGATTTTCTTTTTATTTTATTTTTAATTAAATATTTCATGCACACTTAGTGCCTTTAATAAAATAATATTTTATTTTATAATTTTTACTTGTTTTAATTTAGGAAGATGCTTTTAGAGAATAATATTATTATTTCAATTTCAATCAATATTTTATTCTCACTATTTAAAAAACAACTTCTAAATTTATAAAGGCTAAATAAAATATTTATAATTTTTCCAACTTTAGCTTTTTAGGAAAATTTAATTACTATTAATTCCAAGGTTAGACTTTTCAACTAAGTCTTTTCATTTGAATGCTTTTATTTAATTAATCTCAATTAATTAAATATAGTATAATAAAGTTTTCCTTCCTAAATTCTCCATACAATTATTTGTTTAATTAATTTTCTTAGCCAACGAATTACATATGAAGCAACAAAGTAGACCACATACTTAAAAGAATCTAGATAAACAATCAAAGCATAAAAAATCAAACTCAAGGCTTAAGTACTCGAATTCACTCCACCTTGATGAATTTAGTAGGGTAGAGTAAACATATAATTGTCCTTTACTATGGAAAAAATAGGCCAAGATTTGAACTTGAAAGATATCTCCCCTCTTTTACCATTGAGCAACTGTGATAAGATATTCTCATCTTGGCAATTTTGGGAAGTTGATGTCCAATACTTGTAACCTACATAAAGTTGAGCATGTACGCGCACACATAAATTAAATAGAAAATGACAAGGAGTGGTGCATTATGTAGATCCTAACTCATAGGTGACTATGACTCTTCCCTCAACCACATCATAAATGTTAATCAAAAATAAAAATAGACATGTGCACCATATACATGCATGTATGGAGTAAGTATCCATAATCCACATAAACATCAACATGAGTCTAATTGTAATCATTATATCAAATCATTTAAACATCATCACATGAATAACCACGAGTCACAATAACACATGAAATATCTCAAATATGAAGAAGCTTATAAAATATATAATCACATCATGAAAGTAGTATCAACCAACTAGGTAACCAAGTACTGCTACATCAAATAACATAACATAAAAAATTGGCCTAAAGTGTTTGACAATATAACTGATAGAAAAATGTGGTAGACACTACATAATATTCATCATAACTCTAATTCTAAATTACAACCTATCATAACTATTACTTATCATAATCATAATTATAACCCTAAACACTAACCCTATACTTGACTATGATGTAAACACAAAATATATCCTAATAAAAAACTCTTACCATAACTCTAATTTTGAGATGAATTGTATCATATCTAAAATAATCATAATCCTAAGTGAAATCCTAACCCTTTCTATGATGTAAACTACAACCATAATCCCATTATCCACAACCTTTCCCCTATCTAACCATTATGTAAACCATAACCTTAACCTTGACCCTATAAATACACCCTGACCATAACCCTAACCCTAACCATAATGTGAAAAGTAACTATTATTTTTCCTAATCATAAACCTAATCACAATATTAACTATAATCCTGACACTAACCTAAGCATGATATAAACCATAACCATATTTCTACCTTTACCCTAACCTCAACTTAGCCATATTATAAGTTATAACCATAATATTAATGATGCTAAAGATTTTTGGATTCAATTGTGTGCAAATTTTTAACATCAACATGTTGAATCACACTCTCTAATTCATCATCCAGATGCATGCAAAATAATAATAGGGAAAAATATTTCTTGCATGCATCCTGATGATGAATCATAGAGTGTGATTCAAAACATTGATATTTACAATTTGTACACAATTGAATCCAAGGATATTTAGCATTATTCTTATGGGTTGTGGAAACTTGATAGCTTTAACACAACATTAATCATAACCATAAACCCTAATCCCAATGACAACAATAATCATAATATTAATGTTAATATAACGCTATCAAAATATCATATTTTAAATAAATATATTATTATTTTGTGAATTAGAAAAAAATAAAAAATCTCAACATAATATTTAATTATTAAGAATAATAATAATAAAAATAATATCATAATTCAAAATAATAAAATACACTAAGAGATTATTAAAATTTAAAATAATAGTAATATCATCTATGTTATTGTCGACAATTATTAATAGCTCATATATTTGTCACAGGGTCAGAGTTGCCCTTATGCAATACTCCCTATAAAACTTGACATAGACATCTTGATCACCTTAGCTTTGATATATGTAAGAATTTTCCTTAGGGAAAAATTTAGCCAAGACCAAGGAACTCAAGCACAAGCCCAATAGTAGACCAAAGAGAGTATGATCAAAATGATGATATATTCATTCAATATGGATTAAAGTACACTAGGAGTGCTTGTATATAAAGGCCTTTGGAATGCTTCTAGAATGCATAGAAGTTAGCAACATGATAAGTCATACAACCAGGCACATGTCCACCAGATATGGGTTATCCTCCATTAAGCATGAGAGTAAGTGCAATGATGAGAGGATAAGCCTACAAAGGTGTATCACACAAAATAATGTTGTAGAAAACATGTGCTAAAATGGGAGTGCGAATAGCTGTGTTGTCTACATGACAACTTAGTTAATGATTCACACTCCAATATTGTAGACACCATGTGCTGAATTAGAGTTGCTTACTCTAGTGTTGTCAACATGACAACTCATGAGAGTACACAAACTCTTAAGTGTCTCACCTAAATAAATAATAAAATAATGCAATATAATAAAATAATACATTAACCTAAGTAAACTTAAGTAAAGTGTAAAGAGTAAATACTTATTTACACCAACACCCCCCTTTAAGTGAAACTTAGGGGAATGCACTTAAGTTCACAAGAACTAGGATGAATATGCAAGATGGGTCCCAACTACTAGGCCATGTTAGGTACCCATGTACATAATAAAATAAAATCTCTCATAAAGTAGAGAACGAGGGAAAACCTCATGGGAAAAACCCTCCCCCAAAAAGAGAGATGAAAAAACTAGATGCATGGATGGATGGAGTAATCAAGACCCCCCTATTATGACATACATCAAGTATATACAAAAGAGAAATGTGAGAAGAACACTATCCCAAAAGAGGAAAAGGTCCCCCCCCCCCCCCCCACAAGAGAGAACAAGAAGAGTGATAAGGTAGTCTCCCCTACCAAATGATGAGTGCCGATCAGTGATAGTCACTTTGATGTAGAAGCTAATCTAGGACTGCTGAATAATGTTCCTCCCCTTTGGAAGAGACAATACCATAGGTATAAGTGAGATGCTTCCGCTGTGTGTGGAAAGAATCCTAATGATCACTGATGTCTTTGAAACTTTCTCAACTGTCCTTGTCAATGATGAATGTTGAACCTGCCCTAAAGAATCTACTATCTCCTCAGATGATAAAGAGACCTCCTACAACTGCTGTACATAAGTATCCACAATCACATCAACTTTTGAAGATCGATCATGTAGGGAATGGACATGAGGGTCAGAGTGAGTCCTCACAACAACTAAAGAAGGATCTTCTCCATCAAAGAGAAGATGTATATCATCAATGATGTCCCCCAAATCCTCTATGTATGACTCCACAAACAAACTTGAAATATCTGCTATGTAGTCATCCCCTATTGCTAGAGCTGGAAGACGAGATGTATCCTACTATTTTGGACCTATCACTATGGCAATGTATGCATGTGGAGTATATTGATGCTATGATACTTCCCTACAATTGTTGATAGAACCCCACATATATGAATCTGTTGAAGCACTATCACTGATGTCACTATCAGTTTCCACAATATATGAAGTGCGAAGAGGATTAGAGGATAAGCTGGGTGAACTTTCCTCAAAGTGAACATCCTTCTCCACAAAGATCTCATGTGTCTTAGAATCCATAAGTCTATGTGCCTTCACACCATCTTCATATCTGATGAAAGTACAAGGCCTAAGTGGTGGTGCCTTGCATCCCCTACAAGATATGTTTGCCCATGCTAGACAACTGAAGACTCTGAAGTGTGTCACAACTAGATTTTTGCCGCACCATACCTCAAAAGGAATCTTGCCATGTAAGACAGAATGAGGAGACCTATTAAATATGTGATTAGCACTACTGATTGCTTCGACTTCAAGTGATGGATCTAGAGACTTGGCTTATATCATGCAACTTGCCATTGACTTAAGAGTTTGTATCCTCAATGCTGCAGCATCTGTCTTGTGCGGATTGAATGTTGGTGGATTCTGAAGATCCATTCCCTCAAGTTTGCAGAAGTCTTTAAGTCTTTTGTTCATATATCTACTTTCATTATCCATCTGTAGAACTTTGATGGCTTTCCTCGATTTCTATTCAACATGAGTCTTGAAGGCTAGAAACTTGTCCAACACTTCATTCTTGTGATGAAGAAAGTAGACCCAAGTATACCGTGAAAAGTCATCAATGAAAGTAAGTATGTAGTGACCCTAGCTGACTGATGTCATTGCAAAAGAACCTGCTAGTACCATGTGAACCAATTGAAGAAAAACTGGTGCTCTTGAAGACTTCCATTTATGTAACTTCTCCTCTTGATGCATATCCACTAAACATGTTGAACATTCATCGTGGGAAAATTTAATTGTAGGTAGATCTTTGACCATTTTGTTTGAGCAAAGTTGCTAAACATAGCAGAAGGCAAGATGACCAAACTGATCATGCCATAATTTGTTTTGAGAATTAGATTGAGTCAAGAAGGCTTGTGAAGGAGACTTGGGCACAAAGTGGGAGAAAGAATACAACATTTTGTCATGATTAACTTTCCCCACTACAACCAATGAGTCATCTTTTAGACTGTGCACCTTTACTAAGTCAAGAAGGAACTCAACTTTATGACCTTCTCCAAGGTGAGTGATTTGGTAAATTGAGAGGAGATTAGAACTTTGGTTTGGAACATAGAGAACATCCTTGAACTCTCCATTTTCCATTTCCATGTTTTCTTTCCCTTCAACTTCCATTTTTGTATCATCTCCCACAAAGATGTGCGGTACCTTAGAATACTTCAATGAAGAAAAATCTCCTTTTGAAGAACCCATATGAAATGAGGCACCTAAGTCAAGAATCCATTCCTTTGAAGGACTTGAATTTTCCATGAGTTCTTGCCCTTTTCCCTTTGAATCTGAAGAAGATCCTTTCTCCTTATAAGCATTAGGCAGTGGAACATTATGTTTCTTCATGATGTTCATTAACTCATTAATATTTTTATGATAACACTCATGTTCTTCATGACCCAATTTCTTGCAATAAGCACATTTTTTTCTTGTCCTTATTATTGTCTCCCTTCTTATTTGAATTCAAGGAACACTTGCCTTGTTGATTTGATAGTGGTGTTGTCTTTTCTGCATCCTCTGATTTGTTATTCCTCCATTTCTTATTCTTGCCTTTTCCTTTATTTGAAGATTGACCAGAGTAATTTTGAGAACCCTCATTATTGGCCAGCAATGCCTTAGACTTTGGTGAATTGAGAATCCCCATTGATTTCAACTTCTTTTCTTCTTTATCCAATAGTTCATCATAATGATCAAAATATACTTTTTGATAGGTAGACCTTTTACCCTAAGGAAAATTCTTACATGGTATTAGAGTTGAGGGAGATTCTCTTTATGTAGCCATTTGAGACCATTCTTGCTTTAGTACCTCGACCTAGATCTAGAGAATCCATAGATATTGGGAGCATCTAGAGCTAAAGTGGACCTCACCATCACATCCGAAACATAGATTCAATAAAATTTGAGTATAAATTCACCTATCTAACAATAGTCAAAATTGAGGCAAATTTTTTTTTTAAAACCAAAACCCAAAGGCCCGATTTATAGAATTGGTATGATCATTTCAGGTTTGTACATTTAATTTTCATATCTGCATATTTTATCATTTGAATCTCTACTATTTTTTTGGATCTACATTATTTTTTGGAATTTTTTTTGGCCATCACACCAATAGGAGATATTTATTGCAGGCAAATATTGGAGCTTGTAGGTGCTAATCAAATATTTGCATCACATTCAGTAGGCCATTGTTTGCCAATTAGTGATTTCACTAGCAGATACTTGATCACCTGTTCGTTTAGGAAGGGTACCATCTACATATTGAGAAACTCCTTTATGCATTAAATGACACCAAATTTTAATGGACCATGTAGCATATTATGTGGAGTTAATTTTGGAAACTTAAAATTTCCCATGATGCAAAAAATGAAAGAAAATAATAGAAAAAGAGGAGCACAACACCAAGAACACCCCCCTTTTCACTCAATCAAGAAACCCCCCAAAAAAAGATGCTTTTGGCACTTTATATATAGTGTGATTACAATGGTCACTTGCAAAATTTAGCCTTAGTGGACTTCTAATTTTTCTTTTTACAACCTCATTAAGGAGTTCAAAACTAGAACATTATGATGTATCTCAGATATACAACAATTCTGAAGATATATCAAAGTATTACAATGCAGAAAAGAACCTAATTCTAAAAGTGACACTTTTTTCCACACAACCCTATAATATAATTGTAGATCTAGAAAGTAGAAAAAAAAAAAATCACTTTAAAAAAAATAGAACTTGTTTTTGTCTAGATGAGCCCGTACGAAGCATTTGAAGTTGAAAAATGCAAGATTTGATAGGTACAGTCACCAAAAGACACAATTTCTAAAAAAATCCGTGCACCAAAACTAGAAAAGAGCTACATCACTAATTTTTTAAGGAAATTCTACCCAAAATCAAAAAAAAATTACACTTGACTTGGAGTTTGGATGATTGAGATATAACCTCCCAAAGTCGGATTGCAAAATCAAAAATTGATCTAGAGAGGGGTTGAATCAGCAAAAGACGAGGTTAAATTTGATGGTCAAACAACTATCACAATAGTTCTAATTTGCCCCTGGATGACAGTTAGACAACTGTCAAATTTAGGCTCATGAACTTGATGATGTCAGCGTACCTAGGGCCTATGATGATGTCAACATGATGTGAAGATGATGTCAGCTTGTACAAAATTATACAAAAATATCTTACATGTGAGGGTATGGCTACTGATTGGATGTCCATGTAGGCTAATGTGTTAGCACTGATTTGGAGGCTAATGTGGCTTGATGTAGGGGTGCTGACCTATCGAGCCACATGGTGGATGGGGATTTATCCACATGCAGTGTTAGTAATTACTGTGTGGTGTGCCAGGAGAAAGCCGTGTGTTTGGACCAAACTATTAACACTGACACTGGTAAAATTCACCCGTTGCCAAAATAATGACGAACATCAGGAACCTTCAAATTTGCAGGTGCAATTTTCATGTTTTAATCCCACATTCGTGGGAATGGCTTATGCAAGGTTGTATAAAAATAATGCTATCAAACTCTTAAACAAATGAGCTACTTGTGGTAAGGGTGATGCCAGTCGTTGATGGAATATTATGCCGTCAGTGAGGTGGGCCACTGGCTAGTGAGCTCAGCCAGAATATTGAGGCCGATGCCTTGTGCAAGCCGAATTTGAATTGTGAAAGCTAGAATCTGAGTAATGTGTCACCAAATAAATAGAGCCTACAATTAATGCCAATAGAATATTCCTTATAGGGCCGAGGTGTCATTGCCCAGTTTTGCAAAAAAATTTCTCTATAAGGGCCTAGAGGGCCGATTTTTTTCAAAAATACCCAATTCAAAAAATAATGCAAAGAAAAAATGAAATTCAGATCTAAGCAATAAATTAATAGATCGATTAAATGACCATACCTAGTTTGTAAATTGGACCTTCGGGTGCTAGTTTCCATTTTTTTTTGCCTCATGATCAACTTTAGCCCAGTATAGGTGAATTTAGAGCCAATTTTCATTGAATTGACGTTTTAAATGCAATGGTGAGGTCTGATTTGGCTCTAGAAGCTCCCAATTTTTGTAGATTCTTTGGATCTAGGTTGAGGTGATGAAGCAACAATGATCTTGAATGACTATGTGAAGAGAATCTCCTCAAGCTCTGATACCATGTAAGAATTTGCCTTAGGGAAAAATTCACCCAAGACCAAGGAACTCAAGCACAAGCACAATAGTAGACCAAAAAGAGTATGATCTGAATGATGATATATTCATTTAATATGGATTAAAGTACACTAGGAGTGCCTACATATAAAGGCCTCTAGAATGCTTCTAGAATGCATAGAAGTTAGCAACATGATAAGTCATACAACTAGGTACATATCCAACAGATATGGGTTATCCTCCATTAAGCATGAGAGTAAGTGCGATGATGAGAGGATAAGCCTATAAAGGTGTAGCATGCAAAATAATGTTGTAGACAACATGTGCTAAAATGGGAGTGTGAATAACTATGTTGTCTACATGACAACTCAGTTAATGATGCAAACTCTAGTGTTGTAGACACCATGTGCTAAATTAGAGTTGTTTACTCTAGTGTTGTCAACATGACAACTCATGAGAGTACGCAAACTCCTAAGTATATCGCCTAAATAAATAATAAAATAATGCAATAGAATAAAATAATGCATTAACCTACGTAAACTTAAGTAAAGTGTAAATAGTAAATACTTATTTACACCAACAATATAGACTACACCTAACACCAAGATTGTAGAAATAAAGCTATAAAAAGATTAACCAGATAGGCACACAAGATCTATGCATAAAACCAAAGAACACAACAAGAAAAATAGACACAAGAAATGGGGCCAACATGGATTGATAATTCATTTAGATCCAAATATTTACATGTGATAAGTTAGCTACCACCAATATTGCTTATAATCCAGATTATATAATTAAGCCCACAAAACTTAGACACCATGCCAAAACCCAAATTGAGTCATGCTAGCTGCCTATCCGATATGCCTAGCTATAAATCCAATTATGCAACAATGCCTTAAGACACTTTCCATCCCAATCTATCTTAGAAACTTAACCATTAAAGATCTTTCTTCGTAGATCATTCTCTACTTCCCATGAATCACCAAACAGGTCGAGACTATATGGACAATTTGAGGTACTTGAGGAGATCTCCAAAGATCTGACCCAACTTGGTGATAACTGGCAAGGATGTCAGTGATCTATGGCTATAGGTCCTTTAGCAATGATCACATTGCTAACCCACCAATCATGCCATGTTTATTAGCTTCAACTAGATGTGTTCCTCCAAACTAGATGTGTTTCCCCCAAACTAGCTTGTGTTGTTCGATTGTAATTTGTACCAAACAATCTCTACTAAGTCTACAAGATACCATCCAATTCGTAGCAATCTGTGTGTTTTCTCATGAAATATTGCACTTTCATGGAAACATACCATTAGTCAATCTCAATAGACACTAATTCAAATATGCATTTTTGATCTTCCATATCACATTGCCAAGCTAGGATACTTGATTCTAAATATACATTGACTTCAAATTAGAGTCCATTGCATTCTTTCCCACCTAAATCAAGCAATGTCCTTGATGCTGGTGCACTCTGGCTTGATCATACTATATAGAGGGTCTCTATTACCTCTTCAGTCTTGTTGAGTATAGTTCCCCTTAGTGAGAAACTCCATTACCTTTTCCTCCTTACACCCCAAGGTCTCCAATCTATCCCAAGTAGATTCTTATTGGTTGACACTTTCCCAAATTATAATGAATTTTGAGATTTCTTTCTTACTAATACCTTGCACCCTTGTATCCAAGACTTCCTTTACTTTATGGGTAGGGTTATCCAACACATTAGCTGGGCCACACTCACGAACATTTTGAGATAGGTCTTCAAGATCTTCTTCGTGTGCTTGAGTTGTGAGATGTGGAAAACTAGGTGTACCTTTAAATGCAAAGATGGGTTCAACTTATATGTAACCTTTCCTACCTTGGAAACAGCTTCAAATGGTTTGTCCCATAAACATACCAATGAATAACTTATGCTCCTTGGTGCCCTAAACTAATATAGGTTCGTCCTCAGTAAAACCTTGTCTCCAACCTTAAACTCAAGATCATGTCTCTTGTGATTAATAAATTGCTTCATGTGATCACTATCTTGGGTGAGATATACTGAGCTATATCAACTTATTCATTCCATCTTTGTATCACCTCCACTACCATGATATCACTTCCTTGCTATCCACTCATCATAGTATGTGATGTCAAAGGTTGTTGCCTAGTAGCCAACTCAAATGATGAATACAAGCTTGACCCACTCTTTTGTAGATTGTAATTGAATTATGCAATCTCCAGCAAGCTCAAGTAGTTTCACATAGTGCCTCAAATAATATTCCAAGAAAGCATTGAGTCACTTAGTTTTCCCATCTATTTGTGGATGGTAGCTTGTGCTTATCAACAGTCTTGTGCCAACTAGCTTGAACAACTTCATCCAAAACTTTGAGGTAAACCAGACATCTCCATTACTTATCAGCCTAAAAGGAACTCCCCAGAACTTGATCACATTACTAAATAAGTATTAGGCTGCCACCTTGGCCATGTGGGGGTATTTTTAGGGTACAAATATACCATATTTTGTGAACTAATCAACTACAACCATTATACTATTGACATGATCAACAAGGGGCAATTAGGTAATGAAATTGAGAAAGACACTAGCCCAAGGACATACTAGGACTAGTAGGGGTTGCAAAAATCCTCCTTATAACCTTGACACTAGATTTTTGTGTTGACATACAAGATGTGTCTTCACACATTTCTCAACATCTAGTCACATCTTTGGCCAACAGAATCCCCTTTCTAAAAGTGCAAGCATCCTGTGCTACCTTGGATGCCCAACCTAGGTAGAGTTATGACACTCATGCAATAATTCTTGCCTCAACTCCTTCCATTTTGGCACATAAACTCTATTTCCAACAAAGTAAAGGATATTGTTGACAATGCTAAAACTCCTAGTCCTCCTAGCTCAAACTTGAAGAATGATTTGGTGAGCTTGGATATCATCTTTGAGACCCTCCTTGATCTTCTCTAATACCTCTTCACCTAGCTTGACTTGACTTTCCACCATTTCACCTTCCAACTCATTAATAGAACAAAGTTGAGCCTTCCTACTCAACACACTAGCAACAACATTGTGTCTACTTGGGTTGTAGACTAGAGTCAAATTTAGCCATAAAATTTTTCCATCTAGCTTTTTTGGTGTCAAATTTTCCCAAGACTTAAAGTAGGTTGAGCTCACATTATTGGTCCTCACTACAAAGGGTACACTGAGTAGGAAGTGGTTCCAAGTCCTTAGGAAGTGGACTATGGCCATCATCTCCTTGTCATGTGCAAGGATGTAATTCCTTTCCCTATCATTCAACTTTTGTGACTTGTAAGCCATGGGTTCTCTGCCTTGTATAAAAACACCTCTAATGGCATAGTTGGATGCATCGATCTGCACCTCAAATGGTTCTCCATACCATGGAAGATCCAAGATTGGCTCATGGTCAGCTTCTCCTTGAGAAGCTTGAATGCCTCTTGCTACTTGTGACCCCAACACCAACCTTTATCTTTCTTGAGCAAGTCCATGATAGGAGCATCCAACCTTGAGTAGCCTTGCACAAAATTGTGACAACAGTTGGCTAGTCCAAGTAATTGGCGAACCTCATGTACATTCCTTAAAGGCTTCTAATCCTGTATCGCTTGCAATTTCTTCAGCTTAGGTGTAATCATGCCATGTCTGACAACATGACCTAGCAAGTTCACTTCTTTTTGTGCAAAGCAACACTTCTCTTTCTTTGCAATATACATCTAATTTTCCCTTAGAATGGTGAACACCTCGACAAGTTTTGCACCTTATGATCCTACAAAGTCTTACTGTACAATAAAATGTCTTAACTAAATAGATTACAATGCAATGATCTAGGAGGTGTCTAAATATATAATTCATAAGAGTACTAAAAGACGTAGGTGCATTAGTTAGGCCAAACTACATTACTAAGAACTATAAAATCCCATACCTTGTGATAAGGGAGATGATCCAATAGTTGAGTGGGGTTTAATAGTCGATCACCCTATCGTGAACATAGAGTCCAATATTCCAACACATTTTTACTATATATTATAATTAATTGATCTAATTGTAAATATAAAAAAATCCAAACGTTGATAAAAAATATACCAACAATTGAACACATGAAAACTTATAAATGTTATAGAAAAAATAAATATATGAATTCATTAATAAGTGAAATAAATAACTTTTTGTCTCAAATAAAATTCTCATAGCTATTTCATACATGTGTTTCATTGAAAACATGATATGCTCAATTAAATAAACATTGATATCTTAGTGTACAAATACTACTCTTATGTGTACAACTATTGAGGTAGAAATATATATGCATAGAGTAAATCATATCAATAATATATCTCATCACAAATATAAAAGGTGAATACTAATAAATGCCTTGTATTTTCTTATGAAATGTGTGAGATTGCCAAAAGCTTTTTGGTGTTCAACTAATGGCCCCTTTGTGTTGGTTATAGGTTGTATTTTATATAATAATGTGTTATTTTTATAAAAAAAAATAATTTTTCTTTGTTCAAGTATTTGTCCTTTTGTGTTATATATAAAAAATATTTATGATTAATAATAACTATTTGGTCCATTTAAGTTACATATAATTTACATTTCATATAGTTATACAATATTCTATTAACAACAAATGATAATTTTAAATTCAATTATTAGATATTTTTAGATTAAGCTTTGGTTGAATGCTTAAAAAGTCATTTTTTGGACACATCTCATTAGGTGCACTATTTTAACAAGTTGCGTGATGAGTCACAGCTTTAAACCTTAATTATAGGTAGTTCAACGTCCATTTTACATTTCTAAAAAAAATGGTCTTATGATATCCCATGTAGTGGCTACATGTTGATGAAGTTAGCCCTCATGATTACCAGTTCCTCTCCCCTAACTTGTCCTCATCTCCTGGAGCTATGCGTATTTGGTAGTATCCTTGCCGAAGGTCTGACTTGGTGAAGAATTTTAGCTTGGCATTTAATAATAAAAATTATATTATTCATTAACAATCCAATGGAGGGACTGTACAATATCCAATAGATAATGACCTATTCTAGTTTTAACACTGGTTCATTGGTGCCCAACCAGTTGAGAAACTCTCAACAATGGAGAAAATTAAGATAGTATGACAGTTCACATCAGGTTGGTAACTCCACTTCGAGTAATATTTTCTATGGAAAAGTGATTGTTCAACCAACTAGCCCTAGGCATTCTAAACAATCTTTGTCGCACAAGGTTTTCCATAAAATTTTTAGAGGCAGGGCAATTGTCAAAGCATTAGTTTCATGAAAGAAGAAGCCAAATGTGGAATTCATTCCTCAAGCTAAAAGATAATCTCTATTTGATATTTACTAAAATGAAAGGGATTCTTGAATTCTACAATCGAATCTGGGTAGTGAGGGTATGATCACACTAGATTGTGATAGCACAAATTGTAACCCTAATCAACAAATCTATCCAGATCTCCTATATGGGGTAAAAACAATGATTCTCTTATGGTCAAGAGAGCTCCCTTCAATCCAAGATGTGGTCTTGATGTGACCAAAGTCTCTTGGAAACCTAAAGAGCCACTAAAAATGCCAACTAGGGCAAAGGGGCCATCTAAAAATGATAAAGATATTGTAGAGATTACCCTTTTAGAAGTGCAACTCATTAACTAGGTACACAATCTATGTTCTAAAGCCTTAATGTGTAGGATTTGGAAATACAGCCCTTTAGAATCAAATTTGGATGCATTGATCAAATCAAAATGGTTGGGTGTGGAATTTTTATTTATTTCAACAATAAATTGAGGGTCTTCTGTGTTATTTTTGCCTCTTTTGACAACAAGGATTCAACATTTCATATTAAACATTGTGTTTTTAATGGTTTGGGAGTTTGTATGCAAGCATGGTCCTCAAACTTCCAAGCCACAATTTTTGATGATATATTTGTTCTTTTTTGGATTCAAATACTTGGGCTCACTCTAGAATATTGAAAGGATGAGATTATTGAGATCATTATAAACAAGATTGGCTTTCTTCTAAAATTGGATTCTCATTCTGTTAGAGATTTCAACATGTTGGTTAGGGATTGTGTCTTAATGAACACACATTCTCATTTTCCTAAATACATTAAGACACAATCTATCAAGACTATCTTTATGAAATCCCCAACAATGTTTTCCATCGGTGTCATCGTTTGGATTACCGTACAAATAACTGCAAGCTTTTAGCCGTCTTATTTGGATCTCTAGTATAGAATAATGCTCAATAACAGAGGCACCTGGATAATCAAATGGATGACATCGACATCCCTTGTTTGGTTATATGTGAACTAGATAGCCTTGCTCTTGTCATGCCCAAAAATTATAGGGAAAAACACCATTAACAATTTATTTATTATAATTATTATTATTTTTGAAAGGTAATTAGGTTGATTCACAAAAGTCAAGCTGCAATTAAGTTTTATAGGTAATTATATTAACAACTTACATCTTGATAAATTTGATGGAGGATCATTGTTCTTATAAGCATGTGATCACATCTACCACTAAAGCTAACATCGGGTTCAGGATATAGGTAGGTAATTTGGTCCTACTTATCATTAGATGATTGACCATCACTAATTTCATTAATACAAGTGAATTTTATATTATATCAAATAATTAAAAATAGGGTTTACAAACATAATAGGGTCACAATATATAATGACAAATTTCTTGCTACCTCAATCATCAGAATGTAAAGTAATAGATTATAACACTTGCAAACTGTTGTTCCTCCTAGTTTGTAGGTCATAATTTTATCCCCAAGAAATGATGCATATGTATTGTGTATGTAGTAATCATTAATGGAATTCTATGTATTCACTTATCTGACCCATTGCAAAATATCCATAAGCTAGTGGCTAACTTAATATGTGTTTTAGTTATCTTGTACACAATTATGAGTAATTACTAGGCAATAATCTGAAAGACATTGGGTATATATGAAGGTTAATTCTAACCTCTACAATATCTACATATAATATAATACGAGTCAATTATATTTATAAAACATTCATTATTCAATATGTATGATAGATTTTCAACACTTACTAAATACTAAAAACATCACTATACTTCGTTGAGCGAATTATTTGTATAGAGATTTTGGCACAAATTCATCAAATGAATGATATTTATATAATCTACTTGTCAAATCCGATATATATGTATATATCTTTTCATATAACTAACATAACATAATGTAGTGTACATAATATCTTATCACTATTCAATTCATTATCATATAATAACCTAAACTATCATTAACACCTTACTAACCCACTCATGCCTATCTAATTACTATTCTATCCAACTTACCCAATAAATACTAAGGACCAACACTCCTAACTCCTTACCTAACTATACTTACCAATTCTAATTATTAACAATCAAATTTATTATTAATTAAATTACTTATCTTACTAAGAACTTATACTAATTCTCCCTAAACTAACTTTTACTAATATTAACAAGACCCTACTTTCCTATATCCCTTAATAATCATTAAATTCCAAAACATTATAATATCTAATTACAGCCTCCTAACCCCAAGTGGTCCCCTTCCCAAGCGCCCAATCCAAGAGCTAACTTCACTAGTATGAAAACAACAATATATTACTAAATAAACTACTAAAAATTGTAGATATGTGACTAATTGTGATCACATAACCAATGGTAGTTAATTTCAAGACATTTATCTCCCAACCAATTTTATGGCTAAACTATTTTAATCATTGATTAGGTCATTAATTTAGTCCTTTTTTATTGTTACTTGGTAGTTTATATGGTAGTTTATTTGGTATTTTTGGTAGTTTATTTGATAGTATATTTGGTAGTTTTTTGGTTAGTATATATGGTAGTTGATTTGGTAGTATATTTGGTAGTTTTTTGGGTAGTATATAGAGTAGTATACTTGGTATTATATTTGGTATTTGATTTAATCATTAATTTAGTCATATTAGGGCATGATAGAATTGAACCACCATCCTCCTACTTATAAAGCAAGTGCTCTTCCATTGAGCTAGTACCCTTTAAAAAATAATGCAAAAAATTGACAAAGTTGTCTTTCCAACATTAGATCTACCATGATCATGGTCATTGTAACATGATATACTCTTCTCAAAGAACACAAATTTTAGTTATTATGAAAATCAATAATCTAAATCTTTACCAATAACAATTCAATAATTTTAAATTCTTTTGTTCAAGCATTTTAAAATTATATTTCATGTCAATTATACTTCTCTAAATTATTGTAGTGATAAACTCTTATAAAATACAATTTGGAGCACTTTGGCCACACATAAATATTTACACTCTATATGAAAAAAATCTTGAATTCTATTCAACATGGTTAGAAGGTGTAAATAGGGTTCATTAAAAAAAAATGAAAAAAAGGTTCAGGAAATGTACGCTTTGCCAAGACAAGATTTAGAACCTTGGTTAAATCATTATTAGCCTAAAAAGAATATTAAAAACCATTAAAAAAGTCTTAGCCTAAACATCTTGTATTACCAACAACTCCTTATCCCTCCATGCTACTATAACTGAACAATCTAGAGAAAGAACAACAATAGGACTATTTTATTAGAAAATCCACAAATCTCGAGGCATGAAAATTGACAAAAATACAGATTTTAGAATGAAAGATGATATCTTACCTTTACAAGTGATGAATTCACCAGTAGTTTCTACAAGAGACAAAGGAATTTTGCCATCTCTACTCTAAAAATTCTTGTTGAAAGAATCAATTTCTATTCCACTCTCTATCTCCAATCTCCATCACACAATCTCTATCTTTTCATTTTGATTATATCCAAAGAATAAAAATTGTAATATAATATTTGAAAACTTTTAGAGGAGAAAAATACTCAATAGATACAACAATAATAATTAATGCTTACTATCAATAGCTTTTTTCAAATTATTTATTGCAAATAGGTACTCTAGAGGTACAAAATTCTTAAGACATGACACTTGAGCTTAGAGTTTCATAGAAATTTTTCTTGGAGGAGAGGTATCTATGGTTATAATAGATAAATATTCCATTAATAATGCATGATTTATCACAAGCTATTTTGTTGGCAGCCTATCCCACCTAAACAATTGGGTAGGTATCAGCTCTACAATGATATAGTGACCCATATCCTTCAAACTTTTCAAATTCCAAGGGACAATTTTTCAACAATGAAAGAAGAAAAGGTGTATGCTATAGAGATGCAAATTAAAAATATTCTAAGCTTATGTAGGTTAAAAAGACCTACATTGCAACATGATGGACAACAACAAAAAATCTACCTCAAGCTAGAGGTTAGGTGCAATCTATTTAGCAGTTGCAACTTCAAATACCTCAGATTTAGAAAGAAAGGCATGTTCCAATGCAATCAAACACTGTGCTACCCATCCAACATAGTTCCACTAGCCTTCAAACATCACAATAGAATATTCAAACTACAATACAATTTGTGGGCAATTGAAATTCAACACAAGGTACTAGAGTAGGTATCTTTCAATAGAGTCTATTTAGCTCCCTTCAATATAATAATAATAGTTATGCCCTTCAATGTAACAATTCTGTGATTCAACAAAATAGTAGTAGCTCCTTTAGACAGAGTGGGATTAGGACATTAGAAAATAATATAATTTCTATAAAATCAAACATTAATGCTTCATATCACCAACAAGCAATAAAATAGCAAGATATGTTAAAAGAACAAAGGAATTTTATGCTAGCACAATAGAAGCATCGACATCAACAACCATTGCATCAAAGTTAATAGTTTCTACAACAACATCAATTACAATAGAAGCAATGACAAGGTGTTCAGCTGCAAGTTTAGTTTCAAGTACAACAAATGCCTCAACTTCAACAAATTAACAATATGGGAAATGATGTAAAGCCCAACCATGCTACCATGATCAATCAAACATTGATGCAAAAAAAGTATTCATTAGCTCAACATCCAGTTTGTGAACAAAAATAGTAACAATAATTTAAGACAGGGACACCATTTTCTGTGTCTTCATCATCACTCCTCTTAACTACTTCTCCTCAAGCCTCCCAACAATCCTATACATAAATAGGTCAAAAAAATTTAGTGGCATCATTAATTCAAGCTAAATTTCTTAAAATTGGAATCCTTTGCAAAAGATGACTTTAGAAGATGCTGAAAAATAATCCTCAACACTTTCTTCAATTTCAAATGTTGGATGTGGTCAGGGAATTTAGCTATAGTGCCTACCCTCGTTCACATCTTTTCTGGACATATTATTGCTATTATTATCAGACTATGATGGACTAGTTTTATGTTGATGGATTAGTGGTATTGTTTTGACACTATCAGACATTATGTTATGGATTCAGAGGTTATGTGATGAGATCATTTAGACTTTACATTTCATGCATACATGATGATCATTATATTGTTTTCGGCTATTGTTGATGATTAGTTGATGGTTATTATCTCATGTGTTTTATTATGGATACTTACCCCATACTTGCATGTGTATGGTGTGTGTGTTTTCTTATTGTATGGCATTTCTGATGTGGTTAAGGAAGGGAGTCATAGTCACTTGCTTAGTCAGGATCTACACGATGCACCACTTCCTGTCATTGTCTGTTTAGCTTAGCATTATATATATTGTATGTACATGCATGGTTTTTTTGCAAGTTGCAGGTACCGGGTATCGACTTCCCTGAATTGCCAGGATGAGCGTACCCTATTATACTATCTCAATGATAAGAGAAGGGAGATAAATTCACAAGTCCAAATCCCAAACCTTTAAGCCAATTGTCCTAGTGAGGTAGGACAAGTATCTAGATATTTTACCCACCGAATGTGTCGGAAGACATGATTCGTGATTTTTAACCCTTTAGACTGATTTTGAGTGATTTTCTCTATGATGGGTTTTCATATTTTATTCTTGGAGGTCTATGGTGAATTTTCTATTAATTAAGTCTTAATAAATAGATTTAATTAATAAATTAATTATTTGAGAAAATTAATATAAAATATCATGTTATTTGATATTTTGATTATAATTAATTAAATGAGAATTAATTGAGGAAAAAGAATTAAATAAAAGAAAATTAGAAATTAAAATTAATAATAATTATAAAATAATAATAAAGTAACAAATAAATAATAATAATAAAAGTTATAAAAATTAAAATGAAAGTTATAAAGATTAAAATGGAAGTTATAAATATTTAAATAGAAATTATATAAAAAGTGAATTGGAGTTATAAGCTTGCATGGGAGTTAACGCACTTTTCTATTTCTCAAGTGTCAACAACACGGGGGTTAGTGCATCAATTAAGCACATGGTGTCTACAACCCTATGGATCATCTTGAAGGTTGGAAAAGACCCATGCTTAGTTGGTGACACCTTCCAACTGTTTCTAGAAGCATTCTAGATGTTTCCTGAAAGCTCTTTATATTCAGGCATTCCTAGAAGCTTAGACATAGCGGTTGGAGTGCAAATTGGAGCATTGGAGGACTCGAGAACTCTAAAGAAGGGAGGAGCTTGCTTTGCGGGTTTCTGAGGAAGAGCGATTTAGCATCAGAATTCGGGTAGATTCTTGTGATTTTACTTATGCTATTTCCGGATTATGCATTCCTTGTCTTCTTCGTGTCTTCCATATGTCTTCTGAGGAATTTCATAATTTATTGTGCATTCTCAATATGGGTAGATTAATTTATTTAAAAATTTTATATGCATGGATCTAAAAAGAACACGGGGCTAGGGTTGAGATTCATAGTCAAACCCATTAGATTAATTATTGAAAATTTTGGGAGATCAAAGGTTTATGGGGAAATTTTGAAAAAAATTGAAGTTGTATTGATATATTGTCAATTTGTTTATAATTATATATATATATATATATATATATATATATATATACAACTATATATATGTATATATGCTCATATATTGTGATATTATTAATTCTACATATATTTGTATATATATACATACCTTTATATATATATATACATATATATGTATATATAATATATATTTGTTAAAAAATTGGATAACATACCCGTGGGCGAAAACGTTTTAAACCAAATCGCAAATGGAAATCGCGTTAGCGATTTAAAAAATAATAATAAACATTATAAACATTGAGTCGGGGGGGGGGGGGGGGGGGAACGAGACCCACACCCCCCCATTGCAGTCGCAGTGTACTGCCATCGCAGGTACTGCAACGACAGTGGTACGCAGTACCACTGACGTCGCAGGCCCTGCAACCGCAGGGTCCTGCGTACTAGCAGTCATATTATATAAATGTGTGTTGTTTTTAAAAAATGTTTGCCATATTCGATTTTAATTTTGGCATTAATCGAATTTGATTAATTCGATTTTGTTAAATGATAAAATAATTTATATATTCATATATGTATTTATATGTATATATTTTAATTATATATATATAAGTATGTATATAATATGTAAATATGATTATTTGCTTTATAATTGTAAATTGATAATTGATTTATATCAAAGGCTCATGATTTAAATTAATTGTTTTATTAAGTATATTAAATATTTATTTGGTGGGGGACGTTTGGATTAAAATTATAATTAAAGAATGGATTTGTATTCATTCTAAATGTATAAATGTTCCTTCAAATTCTTTCTCTAAACTTGGAAACGTAAACCAAGACTTTTGCATTTAAATTCAAATTGTAAATTTAGCAAAACCAAAACATGTGTTTACATTGTGTATTCTTTATGCTATTGTTTTGGATTTTGGGTTGACTAGTGTTGACCAGTTATAGGACGTCTACCAGAGGCTTGGGAGTTATGCGATTGTGATGTGATGATGATGTTTTAATCTCGATCTTTATAAACCCAACCATGGTTATGTGATGGAATGCTCTATGTATTGGATGTGATTAATGATTGTTATAGTTGAGATTCTTATGTATGAGACACTTGACTTAACCATTATTTTTGGTCATCGATCAATTATCCTTGGTTATTTTCTAGTCGCCATGATGGGACTGTGATGTGGATTTATTCTTGATGATGTCATGATGTGACATGTTTGACTCAACCATTTTTGGAGTCTTCGATCAGTTTGATTGAGATATATTTTGGTTATTGAGAACCATTGGATACTTTGATTATCAGTGATACTTCAGTTGCCAATAGAGAGTTGTTGTGTTCATGATTTTCTATGGATGTTAGCTCACAGAGATTTGACGCTTTTATGCATATTTGATGATTTTATTATGGATTATCTTTTGTGATTTTGAGATTTATGATTCCATGAGCATTAGGGTAGGATATCTGCATGTAGTGATGGGAAGTGGCTTGCAATGGGGGCCGGGACCCTAAGAGGCTGCTAGGGTAACTCATGATAAGTTGGATTAATAAGTGATAACATTCACACCTAATACTAACTGAATGAACCTAAAAAGATAAGAGTTTTGTTCTCACCTATGCCTTGAGTGCTTGTACAAGCTAGGATGGGAGTAGTGAGACGCATGGTTGCGACTTTGCATTCCGTAGTATGCCTCGTCAGTATGAGAGGATACTAGTGGCCGCATGAAATCAGTATGGACCCATGGAGTTTAGCTAACTGCCAGGATAACTTGTACGTGATAATTGCGATGACACTTTCCCGCTTGCATAGATGGTTTCTACATGTCATTGTGTGCCTCTGGGATTAGATGTCAGATTTTGTGTTTGGAACCTTTGAGTTAGTATACTTTTAGGATTCTTGGACTTATGGAGATTTGTGTATGTATTATGGATAGCTTATTTGGGACTTGAGATTATCTCCTCAGCACGGTGGGAGTGGACCACTTAGGTACCATGCGGTTGGGTGGTAGTGTATTTTCCACTCTTATCATTTTGAGATTCATTGAGACATCGTGGCTGTTGTATCCTTCATGATGGTGGATATGTATCCTTTTTCATTGATGATTAGCATATGTTAGATGATGTTATCTTATGCTTTTATTTGCATGTTAAGACTACTTTCTACATATGATGTTGTATATGTTAGGAGTGACATTCCTACTATGTTAATACAGATGATCTCTTTGGTGATTTGGAATGTTATGCATGGAGGGATAGCTAGGATCCACGATGGTCTAATGATGCTATTAACGGTTGGGAGGAACCGTGCACTTAGTTTATTATGTTTGATCTTTATGATGGATGTATATGTCTTCTATGATGATGTATCATGTATATCATGTGATTATCTTTACTTTGATGTATCATGGATTAGAATAGGAAGATGTACCTTATTCTATGTATGTATATTCTTTTGAGCTTGTCATACGCTGTGACATGTACAATGGATGATTGAGTATTTGAAATGTAATGCATAAAAATTGGACTTATCATTATTATTTCATGTATCTAGATGTAATCCAACGTTAAGGGATCTTTAAGAATGTAATCTATTATGTATGTTACGTTTACTTTCAGATGGACATTACTATTGCTTCCGTTATTGTGCATAAGTTATATGTGGTGTTTACTTTCATAAAAAAAAAAAATGCTACTAAACTTAGTGAAATTCTAGGTTAATTCTTTGTATCCCTTGGTGGGGCATTACATTTGGTATCAGAGCCCAAGTTTCTACATTGGGAGCTCTGGGTATTTTGGAACAACTAGAACTCTGAACCATTAAGTGTATTTTTCTAAAATTGAACTAGGTGAACTGAAGCAAAACTTGAACTGTTACTTGAATATTTTTCATACTTCAACACTTAGTTTCAAAACTGGAAATTTTAACTTAAACCTAAACATAGAACTGAACTTAGTACCTTGTACTATTGTAGGATGGTATCTGGGACTAGGTCTTCTGCTAGAGGCCGTGGTCGTGGCTGAGCTATCAGTGTCCATGAGTTTGACCATGAGGGATCGGCTTATGTAGAGAGCAGGGAAGAGCACTCTAGTAGGCAGCAGGAAGAGAGCCATAGAGAGGACTAAGCTGAGTCTGAAGAGGTTGGTTTGAGGCAGATGATGCAGACTATTCTAGAACGTCTACCTCTTGTTCAAGAACAACCCAAAGTGCACCAGACAGAACAAGAGCATAGACCCAGATCTAGAAGTCCTCAGAAGGATCGTCAGAGGTCCATTGTGTCCACTTAGATGAAGGATCTTTCAAGATCCAAGGTTAAGCCTTTCAATGGGCAAGGTTCTGGTTATGTGGCCAAGCAGTGGCTTATTTCCCTCGACAGGATTTTTGCCATGCAGGAGTTTGACAGCAATGTTAAGGCAAGATTTGCAATCACTAATCTAGAGAATTTTGGGGCCACTTGGTGGACGATAGAGGAGAAGAAGTTGGGTATCGATATGAGCAGTGTTACATGGGAGTTATTCCTAGAGAGTTTTCATGAACGATTCCTACCAGAGGAATGGAAACAACAAAGGGCTGATGAATTTCATAATCTTAGATAGTATACTTTGTCAGTGACCGAGTATGAGCGTAAGTTTTATGAGCTCATGTCTTTTTTAGGGTTCAGTGAAAATTTAGCTCAATTGACACAACATTTTATTAGGGGTTTGAATAACCGTATTATTGGGGGAGTTAAAGTATTTGAGCCAAAAACCCTCAAGGATGTGGTACATCAAGCTATCCTTGTTGAGAAAAGTGTCAACCTTGGTCAAGGTGGTTTTGTAGGAGCACTAGTAGCATCAGGATCTAAAAGCAACTATAGTTCAGGTGGTAACAAGAAGTTTTCTTTCTCTAAGGGGAAATAGTATCAGCAACAGTCTCAGCAGACACAACAATAGAAGGGCTCAAATTCTCAATCTCAAGGTGGTGGCAAAGGGTCTAACACCAAGAACAATCACAATGCTCAACGCAATAAATAGAATCAGTCCAATTAGCTAGCTCAGAGTAGCCAGTCTTTTGTGAGCAGGAACAGTCGTCAACAATCAAATGTACCACCTATGGGAAGAGGTTTCGAAAGAAATACGAAATGTTTTTCATGTGGTCAGATTGGACATTATGTTACTCAGTGTCCTCAACAAGCACCTTAGTTTTTAGGACCTAGACCTACCGTTTCAGAGCCTACAATTGGTGATATAGGTAGAGCTCATAGAGTCTTTGCAGCAATTGATCAACGTTAGGCAGATCATCAGGGAATAGTGGTTGAGACCATAGGTGCTATTAGAGGTATATCTCTTACAATATTGTTTGATTCAGGAGCTACAGATTCATTTATTTCACCATCTATAGTTTCTAAGTGTAAGCTAGATGCGGTGAAGCAAGATCGTGGTTGGCAAGTGGAACTAGCCTTAGGCATTAAGGTCTCCATAGATTTTGTAGTTCATAAGTGTGGGCTTAGCTTAGGAAGCTTTGATAGGGCAGTGGATCTTTGAGTCATACCCCTTGGTTCCTATGATGTGGTTCTAGGCATGGACTGGCTTGGGTCTCATAGAGCCAGTATAGATTGCAAGAAGAAGATTATTTTGTGCCAGGATGACCAAGGGAATGATGTGCAGATAGTTGGGATACCGAGGCCTATATCTCTGCAGATGATTTCTGCTATGCAATTGAAGTGAAGTTTTCGTAAGGAATGTCAGATATTTGCTATTATGGTAAATGATCTTGATGAGGAAGATTCCATGAGGGAGACTTTAGATCACCTGATTTTGTAGGAGTACGCAGATGTTTTTCCAAGTGAGATTCCAGGCATGCCTCCAAAAAGGGACATTGACTTTAGTATTGATCTGATTCCTGGAGCGGAGCCTATCTCTAAAGCTCCTTATCGCACGATGACACAGGAATTGGGTGAGCTACGTCTTCAGCTAGAGGAACTTCTAGCCAAAGGGAGCATTCAACCTAGTATATCACCATGGGGAGCTCCAGTGCTCTTTGTGAAGAAGAAAGACGGTTCTTTGCGCCTTTGTATTGACTACAGACAGTTGAATAATGTGACTATTAAGAATAGGTATCCTTTACCTAGGATTGATGACTTATTCGATCATATCAATGGAGCTACAGTATTCTCCAAGATTGATCTTAAGTTAGGATACCACCAGCTTTGCATTAAGGAAGCAATTATTCACAAGACCACTTTTCAAACTTGCTATGGGCATTATGAGTTCACAGTGGTACCTTTTGGGTCGACTAACGCTCCATCGATTTTCATGAGTTTGATGAATGGTGTGTTCTGATCTTATCTGGATAGGTTTGTACTTGTGTTTCTTGATGACATATTGATATATTCTAAGACTTAGAAGGAGCATGAGGAACACCTGCGGTTGGTTTTGCAATGTTTGAGGGACAATCAGCTTTATGCCAATGTAGCTAAGTGCGAATTCTTCAAATTGAAGATTCAGTATTTAGGGCATGTTATTTCAGGTGATGGTATTTTAGTGGATCTTGCAAAGATTCAGGCGATAATAGATTGGCCCACACCGACTAATGTGTCAGAGGTTCGTAGTTTCATGGGTTTAGCCGATTATTATCGTAGATTTGTCCAAAACTTCTCTAGGATAGCACATCCTATCACTTCTCTTCAAAGGAAAGGAAAGAAGTTCGTATGGACAGAGAAATGTGAGGAAGCTTTTCAGAAGATCAAGGAGCTTTTGACCAGTGCACCGATTCTAGTTGTACTAGATCCAAAAGATGATTTCATGGTATGTACAGATGCTTCTCTTGAAGGGATTGGGGCAGTGTTGATGCAGAATGGACGGGTGATTGCGTATGAATCACACAAGCTCAAGGATCATGAGTTAAATTATCCTACACATGATTTTGAGTTAGCAATAGTAGTTTATGCTTTGACTAGATGGAGACATTTCTTGTTGGGGCACAAATTTGAGCTACACAGCGATCATCGTAGTCTTCAGTACATTTTTACTCAGCCTAATTTGAATGCTTGCTAGAGGCGATGGATGGAGTTTCTATGCGAGTATGATTTTAAGGTTAAGTACATTCAGGGTAAGGAGAATGTGGTGGCAGATGCTTTGAGTCACAGGAGACATGTGGTATCATCGATGACCCTTAGTGTGGATTTGAGGAGTCAGATTCTTCAGGCACTTCCTACGAATTCTTGGTACCAGGAAGTGTGTAGAGAGATAGATTCAGGAAGATCTTTGGAAGGAAAGTTTGCAGGTTATGTTCGAGAATCAGATGGTCTTTTAATACATCTGGGGAGGATATATGTGCCATTTTTAGATGAGCTTCACACCTTGATATTGGCAGAAGCCCATCGTACACCTTACTCAGCACATCCAAGTGTCAAGAAGATGCATGCTGATTTGAGACGTTTGTTCTTTTGGTTTGGGATGAAGTGAGATATTGCTGATTTTGTGGCTAGGTGCCTTGAGTGTTAGAGAGTTAAGGCAGAACATCAACACCCAGCTGGACTTTTGCAGCCTAATCTCATTCCTTCTTGGAAATGGGATATCATCTCCATGGACTTCATTGTAGGATTACCTATGACTGTTCGACGTCATGATGCTATCATGGTCACCGTTGATCGATTGACTAAGGTGGTGCATTTTTCACCGATTAGGTCTTCCTACACAGCAGCTTCTGTAGCTAATATCTTTATGCGTGATATTGTGAGGTTACATGGTATTCCTAGAAAGATCATTTCTGACAGGGACCCTGTATTCACATCTGCATTTTGGACATCGCTGCATCATGAGCTTGGAGCGCAGTTAAACTTCAGTTCAGCATATCATCCAGAGACTGATGGTCAGACAGAGAGGGTGAATTAGGTTTTGGAGGATATGTTACAGATGTATGTGATGGATAGGCAGACACATTGGGAGGATTATCTCTACCTAGTGGAGTTTGCTTACAACAATGGGTATCATAGTTCTATTGGCATGACACAATTTCAGGCATTATATGGATGTCCTTGTCGTACACCATTGAGTTGGGACAGTCTTGAGGATCGCATCTTGTTGGGTCCTGAGATGCTTTGTGATATGGAGCAACAGGTGGTGCATATCCGTGAGCATTTGAATACGGCACATGATAGGCAGAAGAAGTATGCCAATGCTCATAGGATTGATAAGCAGTTTGCTGTGGGAGATAAGGTTTTCTTGAGAGTGCAATCGCAAAAGAGTCCAATCTGGTATGGAAAGGGTTCTAAGTTAGCACCTCGCTTTGTGGGACCATTCGAGATTCTAGAGAGGATTGGCCCAGTTGCTTACCGCCTTGCTCTACTGCCCAGCCTAGCTCGCATTCATGATGTTTTCCATGTTTCAGTGCTTCGACAATATATACTTGATATTGTACATGTTCTTGATTGGAATGCGTTGTAGGTAGAGGACGGGCAGCTGGCTTTGGAGCCGGTTCGTATTTTGGAGCAGCAGGAGTTGACCCTTAGGGGTCAAACCATCGAGCAGGTAAGGGTCCAATGGGACCCTACTGATGATTCTTTAGCTACTCAGGAGGATGCAGCCAGATTGAGGGAGTTATATCCCTACTTATTTGTAGGCTTCCAGGAGTAAGCCTAACCCAAGGGGGGGTGGATGTAGTGCCTACTCTCGTTCACATCTTTTCTAGACATATTATTGCTATTATTATCAGACTATGATGGACTAGTTTTATGTTGATGGATTAATGGTATTGTTTTGACACTATTAGACATTATGTTATGGATTCAGAGGTTATGTGATGAGATCATTTAGACTTTACATTTCATGCATACATGATGATCATTATATTTTTTTCAGCTATTGTTGATGATTAGTTGATGGTTATTATCTCATGTGTTTTATTATGGATACTTACCCCATACTTGCATGTGTATGGTGTGTGTGTTTTCTTATTGTATGGCATTTTTGATGTGGTTAAGGAAGGGAGTCGTAGTCACCTGCTTAGTCAGGATCTACATGATGCACCACTTCCTGCCATTGTCTATTTAGCTTAGCATTATATATATTGTATGTACATGCATGGTTTTTCTGCAGGTTGCAGGTACCGGGTATCGACTTCCTTGAATTGCTAGGATGAGCGTACCCTATTATACTATCTCAATGATAAGAGAAGGGAGATAAATTCTCAAGTCTAAATCCCAAACCTTTAAGCCAATTGTCCTAGTGAGGTAGGACAAGTATCTAGATATTTTACCCACCGAATGTGTCGAAAGACATGATTCATGATTTTTAACCCTTTAAACTGATTTTGAGTGATTTGCTCTATGATGGGTTTTCATATTTTATTCTTGGAGGTCTATGGTGAATTTTCTATTAATTAAGTCTTAATAAATAGATTTAATTAATAAATTAATTATTTGAGAAAATTAATATAAAATATCATGTTATTTGATATTTTGATTATAATTAATTAAATGAGAATTAATTGAGGAAAAAGAATTAAATAAAAGAAAATTAGAAATTAAAATTAATAATAATTATAAAATAATAATAAAGTAACAAATAAATAATAATAATAAAAGTTATAAAAATTAAAATGAAAGTTATAAAGATTAAAATGGAAGTTATAAATATTTAAATAGAAATTATATAAAAAGTGAATTGGAGTTATAAGCTTGCATGGGAGTTAACGCACTTTTCTATTTCTCAAGTGTCAACAACATGGGGGTTAGTGCATCAATTAAGCACATGGTGTCTACAACCCTATGGCTCATCTTGAAGGTTGGAAAAGACCCATGCTTAGTTGGCGACACCTTCTAGCTGTTTCTAGAAGCATTCTAGATGTTTCCTGAAAGCTCTTTATATTCAGGCATTCCTAGAAGCTTAGACATAGCGGTTGGAGTGCAAATTGGAGCATTGGAGGACTCGAGAACTCTAAAGAAGGGAGGAGCTTGCTCTGCAAGTTTATGAGGAAGAGCAATTTAGCATCAAAATTCAGGTATATTCTTGTGATTTTACTTATGCTATTTCCGCATTATGCATTCCCTGTCTTCTTCGTGTCTTCCATATGTCTTCTGAGGAATTTCATAATTTATTGTACATTCTCAATATGGGTAGATTAATTTATTTAAAAATTTTATATGCATGGATCTAAAAAGAACACGGGGCTAGGGTTGAGATTCATAGGCAAACCCGTTAGATTAATTATTGGAAATTTTGGTAGATCAAAGGTTTATGGGGGAATTCTGAAAAAAATTGAAGTTGTATTGATATATTGTCAATTTGCTTATACTTACACACACACACACACACACACACACACACACACACACACATATGCTCATATATTGTGATATTATTAATTCTGCATATATTTGTATATATATATATACATATATATATATATATATATATATATATATATATATATATATATATATATATATATATATATATATATATATATATATATATATATATATATGTATATATAATATATATTTGTTAAAAAATTGGATAACATACCTGTGGGCGAAAACGTTTTAAGAAATGTTTTAAACCAAATCACAAATGGAAATCGCGTTAGAGATTTATAAAAAAAAAAAACATTATAAACATTGAGTTGGGGGGGGGAACAAGACCCACACCCCCCACTGCAGTTGCAGTGTACCACCATCGTAGGTACTGCGATGACAATGGTACGCAGTACCACTGATGTCGTAGGCCCTATGATTGCAGGGTCCTGCATACCAGCAGTCATATTATATAAATGTGTGTTGTTTTTAAAAAAATGTTTGCCATATTCGATTTTAATTTTGGCATTAATCGAATTTGATTAATTCAATTTTGTTAAATGATAAAATAATTTATATATTCATATATGTATATATATATATATATATATATATATGTATATATATATATATGTGTATATATATATATATATGTATATATATATATATATACATATATATGTATACATATGTATACATATATACATATATGTATACATATTTGTATACATATATGTATACATATATGTATATATGTATACATATGTATACATATATATGTATACATATGTATACATATCTATACATACATATGTATACATATGTATGTATATGTATGTATATATATGTATACATATATATATGTATGTATATATATATATATATATATATATATTTATACATATGTATATACATATACATATGTATACATACATACATACATACATACATACATACATACATACATACATACATACATACATACATACATACATACATACATACATACATACATACATACATACATACATACATACATACATACATACATACATACATACATATATATATATATATATATATATATATATATATATATATATATATATATATATATATATATATATATATAATGTCCCCTTTCTAGCATTCATAGCATGATGATGTTGTTAGCCTATTTCCCCACAGTCCCGTAGGCTAACTAGGACATTAAAGGGGCTTAGAGGCCATTTGGCCTAGACAGTTTCAGTTGCAGGTCTTTCTGAGGGGTTCTGAGGCAACTTTGGGCATACTTACTATTTATAGTAAGTCATCTTGGACATGGCCGGACATTCAGTCACAGTGGTATGTCGATGGTAATTGTTTAAAATCGACAGGAAGACTTATTTATCATTGATAAGATTTGTTATGCATTGATAAAGCCATTTTATAAAGTTAAATTTAAATATTTAACTTTATTAATGCATAGACTATAGTTTGTGAGAAATATTTAAATTAAAAGAGTTCCCTTTATTTTTATAACACATTGGAGACATAAGGTACATAAAGGGAGTTATGTTTTATCCCACATTGAGAAAACGAAGGATTGAGCTCTTGTAAGAACACTATAAAAGAAATGGAAGAGCTTTTTTTTTTGTATGCTTGGATGAAGATTAATGTTATGTTGCTGGATATCTGATTATCGGGCTTGGAGGACGGAATCCCTCTTTGCTAGCATTCTCTTCACTGTTGGAAGACACAGTCAGGAGGATCAAGGGTGTTTTCACTTCAGGAAATACACTGGGTTTCATTTGGGGTGTTTGCATAAAGAAATTTACAAGGGTTTAAGGTGCAGATCTAAAGTTAGTTATTGCTATAGTGTCGCATGAACAGTATTTTGCTACAGTCGGCATAAACAGTATTTTGCTACAGTATGGCGTGAACAATGTTGGTATCAAGTTTACTTGTTTTTTCGGCTGATTAGAAGTTTGGAGGGCTGGCCGACTACATCTGCAAAATACTATGACAACTAATTCCAGGTTTCTTCTGTCAAATTTTGATATTTTGCATAATAATTGTTGAATACAAGTCTGAATAGTTGTTGCAGCCTTTAAGGCAGCTGTAAGTGCACATCTACATTTAAAAATCATCCTTTATTAGCAGATTGAAAGAGTTTCCAGATTTTTCATATACTATTGAATGTGTGCCAAGTGTTTGTGAAAATGTTATGATGTGTATTATGCATTTTAATGTCACTTCATAGTTGTTCGTAAATCTACTCATTGGAAAGCAATTTATTGAGGAAATCAGCTTTATGAGTTTGCATACAAAGTGTTTGACAATATTCCTTAAGTTAAATTTTTGCAAGTCAAAGTTCAAATCAGGGGAGGATATTATAGTGGTGTCAGAGCTATAAGTCCTGCCATCCTGTGGAGGTCTTATAGGAAATTTGGAACTGGCGGATAGAGGGGAAAGTGTTTGATGAAATGTCAAAACACTAAAATCAAAGCATTTATGTTTGAGCATGCGACAGGGGCCTTATAATTTCCACAATACCAAAACAAGACAAAGTAGGAGTTCAGACCTGCAAAGCAAACAGTCTAGTTCATCCATACAGGGGGGTATAGAATCCAGTCATACAGACACAGCGGAGGTATTCTTTGATCAAGACAGCAATATGGGTGATCGAGATGATAGGAATACAAGATTAGGTGGAGGCGGGAATGCCGGTCCAGAGCCTGAAGAGGAAAGATTCTTATAGTTATTAGAGACCTTGGTATAGGGTCAGCAAGTAGCAGAACAAAGGGCACAGGAAAAGAATCAGAGATTGGATCTTATGATGCAGATGATGGCTCGTCAAATGGGGTTGAATGCTAACATGGGTGGAGTAAATAATCAGAATGGTAATAATCAGAATGGAAATGATCAGGATGGGACACATAATGGAGATGAACAAGTTGGGAACAATTTCGGTCATGCACCCCAGCGAGCTGGGACAGTGAGTTCAAGGCCCATGATTCCTACATTTCTTCCTAGAGCTCCAAAGCAGCTCGTACCAGAGCCCCAGATTACTGATATACAAGACTAGTTGAGGAGAGATTGGGAAGCCGGAGGGCCAAATTTTATTACTGCAATTACCTTTAGGGAGTATATGGATGTGCGGATGAAAAATATGCCACGTGGACATGACAGGAACCAGAGCTATGAGCTACGGAAGAAAGTAGGGAGACTTGAGTTACCATATTATGATGGCTTAGGAAAGTCTACAACAAGAGCTTGGGTTCAAAAGCTTGACACATACTTTCAATTGAACCCTATGCTCGAGGAAGAAGCTATTAAGTATGCAACAATTCATCTGGATGGGTTAGCACACGAGTGGTGGCATCATGGTATGGTCACTATGGGACATGCACACATTACCTCATATGTGGAGTTTACAGAGAGGCTGATTGAATGTTTTGACAGGAAGGATCCAGAACTCCATTTCAAGGAGTTAGCTCAGCTTAAACAGTGGGGATCATTGGAAACATACATTTCAGAGTTTTAGAAACTTGCAGTGTTAGTAATAGATGTATCTGAACGGAGGATACTAGTTCTATTTATGGATGGGTTAGCTGATTAGTCACATTCCTTGACTGTTCTGTTGGGTTTATCATTATGCACCTTGGTCATGAAAAGAATTAAACAAATATCAAACTAGTAAGAGCTACCAAAGCTTGGATCCACCAACTTAATAACTAAACATCATGCTAGCTTGAACTTGACATTAATAGATTCAAAATTGTAAAATGGTACACATAGGTAAGCACATCAATTTTATAATTTCATTATTGTCAGCCTTTAGCAGTTCTAGGGGGTATACCTTGTCCATATCAACATCTTTTAGTAAAATTTAAGAAGACTAATAGCTTCCCATTAAATAACCATAAAGTTTTTTAAAAAGTTAATATAAACAAATTAGTTAAGACAACATAGTTTTGGTGATACTTCAATAAACTAACAATAATAGATTTCCACAATCCATATAGCTATCTATTTTGTGCTTTTGGATTTGATTATGTCATAGGTTTTTTAACATTAGAACTCCTTGAGCTATCTCTCATCTTGATTATGGATCATGTAGTGTGACCCAAAATGTTGATGTTAAAAAAATCTTACAATCAAATCCAGAAGCACAAAATATATAGCTACAATAAACTGTCAATAAATTAAAATTGACATGGAACTACTATATTAAACTTGTAATGGTAGTTATAGTTTTAGCTTGTTGGATAGTTTATGATTATGGCCTGAACATATCTATTGACTTAAAACTTGAAGGAGCTCATAATAACTTCTTTACATTTTAGTCTGAGTGGCTAACATCACTATCCTTTTTTAGCATATGATTATGATTTTGGATTCCATATCCAATCTCATGGTACTAATGATTATCATAATTTCTCTATAACAATATGCATGCAAGATGATCATAAACATATAAACTATCTATTTTTATCATAGATTTCTATCATGAACTTGATTTGAGGTAGAGCCTTTATTTGACTTAGCTATTCAATCAAATCAAGTTTACATCCTTTGTGATTCCTTCATTAAATCTTCCTTTATTGAAATCTTTGGCATCATCTCACTACGAAAAAAGGTTATCAAAATCAAAAGTTGAGTGTGTACAAGAATTGAGATCTTTTCAAGCTTCACCGTCTTATATGCCTCTATTCTTATTAAGAGTTAGTTTTAGCTCCAGTATAAGAAAATTAATCTCTAAATAGGTATGATACTTTCATTAAATAACTCACTATCTTATTTATCCTCTAACAACCTAAATAATTACCATGTGTATAATCCTTTTCAACGAAAAAAATTCTCAAAGAAGGTATATATGCAATTTTACCATATTTCTTATCAAAATTTCCTTAAAATTTAAACTATACAAATAAAATAGTGGAATTCCTTTTAGAAGCAAAACTTTTGTGAAATAAAGGTTCTCATTTTCTAATTAAATATTAAGAAAAGTCAAGAATTTCTTATGGCATTAAATACATGTTTCCATGAATGATCCATTTTGGTCTATTCCAAAAAATCCTCTAGAGGGCTCTAATGATACAAATTGTTGATAGACATGATTCAAAATTAAGATATATTTCATTACAAATACCAAATTTTAAGAGTGGTGAATAATTTCTCTAACTATAGAAAGAAAGATTCATTTATCTTCTATGGATATGTGAAGCTAGAAACAAGGGGTGAATAATTTCTCTAACTATAGAAAGAAAGCTTTATTTATCTTCTATGGATATGTGAAGCTAGAAACAAATCATAAAATCTGTTTCTATCTGTATTTCAGTAATTTCATATAGGAAATTTATTCTTAGGTTATGTTTTTTTTTGAAGTATACTCAACTTGTTGTACTATAGAAAGTTTCATTTATCTTCTATGGATATGTGAAGCTACCAACAAATAAAAATATTTATTTTCATTTGTATTTTCAATAGTTTCGGATTGGAAATTTATTCCTAGGTCTACTTAGGTTACATTTATTGTACTGTACACATGAAAATAATAAATAACATCCATTATTTATGGATAGTAGAACTAAAATGTTGAGCTTATTAGTACCCTTCAAGCCATACTTTATTATAAACCCAGCTTATAGTTGCGGTTGCTCTTTTAAATATTTGACAGGAAGAAGTGTTCACTTTAGTGTTGATTATATATTTTCTCTAGTGTCTAATGATGTTGAATAATTAATTTATGGTATTCTCAGTGTTGGGATAGATTTTCATTAAACAAGTATTAAGTTTTCATTTATAGTTCTTGCAGATTTTAACTTGGGATGTTGAAGGGACCCTAGACTACTCCACATCCTCTTTTTTAGTATCAGGGTAGTAGTTTAGAACTGAATTGAATGGTAATTGACTTTTGATGTCTAATACATGTTTTATTCACTCAAAATTGTATTTTTGAATGGTAATTGAGAGTTAATTCCATTAAAAAATCATGAATGGTAATTGAGAGCTAATAGTTTTTCATGATAAGAGCCCATGAAAGAAAATTGATAATGAAGATATATGGAGTTAGAGTGGGCACAAAAATTAAGGTGTAGCTTCAACTTTTTCTCCTTGGACTACAAATAAGTACATAACTAAATATGAGGTGGGTACATCTAATAGACTTTAAATTGTTTAGAAACTAAAAAGTTAACTTTCTCCCAAAAAAGAATTTATTTTAATGAGGTTTTGGGATGAACATTGCCACCATATATAAGGAAAAATATATTTTGTAACAATATATCTCAAAAATATGAGCTATAAAACATCATCTAAGCTTAATTATTATTTTTATCATTCACTCTCATTAGTGTAGCAATAAAATGCTTTATCTACAAAGATATCAGAGATGAAGTTTACTTTCATTCATATTATTTCATCAACAAATCAAATACAAGTGTGGACTCCAAGAAAAGTAATGAAGCATAGGTTTCCAAAAATGTTTAAACTTCAAACTAAAAATAATTATAGTGTACACATTTTGCATCTGTATAGAAACCCCAAAGAATATAACAATACTATATCTTTAGTACTCTACAATGATATTATATATGATTAATATGAAATGAGACACAATCATTGGACAATGAATCTGTATTAAGAAACTAGTAAAAATAGAGATCACATAAACCAAAACCACAAACTAGAGAGGTCGCAACAGACATGGAAGAAATCCCTACAGTCTCAATACTTCATAGAATTACATGTTGACCTATCTTTTAATGTTCTAATCACTATTAAACACAATTTTTCTCATGACATGTCTTAGTCCTTCGCTATGGCAGTATCTTGATTGTGTACTACTTCATTGAACATTCATAATAACCCTTATCCGGATTCTCGTTAAAAAAAATTTGGATTACCAATTCTTGCTATATGTATCTATGTTTAAATACTACAATAGTAGTAATTGACTTTCCTACAAAAATTCATACAAAATAGCTTAGGTAGAGAGCACATTTCATAATTGTGGGGCCTTATAGCCAAATCTTGCCTTTATGACTAGAAGGAAAATATTTTTTCTAAAATGGTATCTACTGCTTTACCCTCCACCACAATAATTCTCAACTACTATTATGCGGTTTTTTCTTACTATTTTTGGTATACACCATTATGGCTTTAGTCTCTATCATTCCTAAATCCAGCCCATAAAACATTACAAATTTTAGCATTTAATCAATTTTAAACGAAGATCTTTATTTTTACTAAAAATAAAACAAACAAGATGTACAAGAAAGTAAATGCATAAGAGATATTACACCAAATGGATAGGATAATAAAATAAGAACATGCATTAGTAGAATAAATTAGATTTTTTAGTTTAGATATGTCTTAGAATACAATACTAGATACTAATATGTATATGTCAAAATCATCATTCTAACTAAATTTCATACCTTGTGTTGTGATAAGAGTCTACAGATGAAGGGAAAACTTGAGGATCCAAATCCATAATCAAATGTTAATTGATCCTTCGAAAATAAGATCTCGAATAAGTTTGACTAAGAACTATTAGAATCCCTAAACCCTAGCTATCATAGAGGATGAAGGATATGCAAAAATGTGGAATGTTTGCACAAAAATGAAAATAGAATTGTATTTTGGGTTCGGGTTTGCCCTAGGTCCACAAGATGGAGGATAATGTTTTGACCCTTTTTTTAATATCATTTTGATAATTAGAGTATTTAGAAGTCAATTAAAATGTGAAAGTTTTGTATTTATTGGTTTTTAAAATATAATATTATAATTTGATAAAAGAAATTAATTTTATATCATATTTAAACAATATATTTTCTAACTTGGTAGTATATTTGTCTTAAATTTTTTATTTAATTATATTTTAAATATTAAACAAATCTAATTCTAATTATTATAAATCATATTACTACAATTATAATTATTTTTAGTGCTAATATTGACAAAATATTTTTCTTTAATTTTCTAATTAATTATATTTTAAATATTAAATATAAAAAATATTCCTAATTATCATAACATAAAATTATTATAATTATAAATATTCAATAATTTATTTTTGTTTTAATTATATTTATTTAAGTAATTATTGACTGTAAATATTATATCTTTTTTGTTCTATAAATAATTCTAATTTAAATTGTAATTTGTATTAAATAACTATATTCATCAAACATTTTTTAATTATTAACTTATATAGTCAATTGTAAATATTTTTTAAATTTTAATTATACTAATAGTAAATTAGAAATTATAACTAATTTAAATATTTGAAACACACACAAAATTTGGTATTGATATATGTAATTAGTTTTATAGATATCTATCCTTATAGAGGTTCCTATTTAGAAACATAATTATGTCATTAGATATATTACTATTTTATTTGTGCTAAAAATAAACTTTACAAAATGACTCAAGCCTAAATGTTTTGTGGAAGGATGAAACTAGGGCAACCCATTTAAGATTGAAAATAGAAAATATGAAATTGCATGGTAAAACATCTATGTAATATTAGTATACCAAAATTATGATTAATTATATAAACCCTTCTATCTTAGAGATTTATTGATTAAATCCCCAAATATCAAACTATAACTTCACCATAGCATGCAAATCAAATCAAATAAGTAAAGTATGTAAAGATCTCCATTAATGCATGCATAATGAAAAATCAACGAATCTGAACCAAGAAAATATAATCTAATGTAGATAGAAGATTAGAAGTCCTCCCAATTAAGCTATGTGATTTAAGTAGCATGCAAAGCTATAAAATAAATACTAAATGTTGAAGATAAAAAAAGCTCTTGATGCATACATAATGAAAAAGCTCTCCATTGACGTGTGCAAGATGAAAAATAAGTATAATTAAGGAAGAAAAAAATATAAACTATCATAGATGAACTAATTAAGCTATATGATTTAACTAACATGCAAGGCTAGGAAATAAATATTAAATACTTAAGATAAAAAATCTCTTGATGTATGCATGGTGAAAAATAAGTAAAACTAAGGAAGAAGAAAACCTAAACTAGCATAAATGAAATATTATAATAATTACTAATCAAGTTAGATTATCTAAACTACATGTAAGAAATGAAGAACAAGCTAATATGAAAAAGTTCTAAGATTTGTTTTAATGAAACTAAAAAATGAGAGCAACAACATAACAATAGAAAATATTGAAGCAATGAGGGGAGAATCTTCTTTTATAGAAATCATAAATGAAAGAATGATTGAGATTAGTTGAGCAATATTGAGATCTTCCAATTGTTTATCTATGTGCTCATATTTTAGAAAATTTCTAAAAGGAGTGGAGATTATGTCAAGTCATTTTATTTATTCTATTTTCGAAAATTATATTTATGTGCACTTTTAAAAAAAATTCTAAAAAGAGTGCACTTTATGTTGAGTTATTTTATTTATTTAATTTTATAAAATCATATTTATGCACTCTTAGGATAAAGGGATTTTATTATAATTTAATTGAAAGGGTGACATATTTTTTTATTAAATAAGTTAGGATTTGGATGGCCAAACTTTATAATATAATAAAATAAATAATTATGTGATGTTTTAATCAATGATTATTTAATCATGCAAATTTGATTTAATGCATAATAGTGGTCTAGTATTTTAATTTAATTTAATTATTCAGATTATAGGCTTATAATTTAATATACCAAAAATGGATGACTACAATTTGTAACTACATAATATAACAATAGTGTCATATTCAGTACATTAAAGCATCAAATATTTTAAATAATGATAAAACTACAAGTAACCAATATGAAGTCTTTAGATCATTATGGTAACTCAAAGATTGGGATCTTATTTTAATACTGCAAAAAATGGATATTATGAAGAGTTTGAGTGCAAATTGGGTGATTTAAGTTCATTTCTAGTGCAACAATAATTAAAAGGACATTTGATGAAGTTAATTGATAATAATGTATTGATGGGACAAAATATCCATTGATGAGTAATACAAGTTATAAAATAGATGAAGAATATATTAATATGATTAAAAATTTGTTGATCATTCATTAAGTCATTTGCTTCTAGGCTAATTATTAGTGACCAATTATTTAGTCATCTATTTGATCATTGATTTAGTCACTTATCTTCGTCTAACTTGTGATTTTACCTAATGATCAAATTAGTCATTTATCTAGTCACTTTTACTTACAAATTACAAAAAAGTTACTAGAATTTGATCACTTTTAGTCATGTGACTAAGTCATTTACTTGCCAAAATTCTACTAGTGCTTCAAGTGTAGTTTCCCATTACCCTAAGTGCTTCCTTCCATGCACCTATCCCCATTATCCAACCTACTTCCACACTCCCTACTACACCATGTGGCCCACTAACTTACTCCCATGTGCTTCTCCTTAGTGCCATAACTCCACTCCACTCACATGCCCCTTTCCTCCTTACAATGGGTCATGATGTGGCAGCTTTTTCATGGTACGAGCACTGAGGAGATTTGGTAGGTTTGTGAGGGAATTGAGGACGGATCCCATAATTGACCATCGACCCACCTGCATGTATAATGGGGCATGGGGAGTGGTCATCGATCAAGGACCACTTCCCCATTTTTTAAAAAATTATTTCTTTTGACCTCTAAAAAGGTCTTTCCCCTTAATTGTTAATGTGGTTGATCATTTCCCAGGAGTTAACTTTATTGATAAGGTACTTTTTTATTATATTATATTGAGTGGTCTTTTCATATGGTTGGTAACACTCAAGGACTTATATTATAGTTATATATATATATTATGATGGTGACTTAAGTATAGTCACGTGGTGCTAGAGTCTTTTATTAAACTATTATTATTTGACCAGGAGGCATAGTTTCTCTTGAATATTATATTGGTATGTAATAGACTCAGGACTATTTTCTCCATCCCCATACAAAATTTAGAGAGGTATTTGTGCATTTACGGGATTAAAATTTTAATGGTGAGTTCCTACCATAGGGTTATTAGATTTATTTTTTTATTCAAATCCTACTTTTGATGGTTAGTTTGATATCATTATCTACCATTCTAATGAGTATGTCAAGATTGACAATGTTGTTAAATTCACTTGAAAAACATTGGAATATAAGCTTACATCCTAAAGTTTGTTCATACAAGTTTCTAGACTACATCATTTTCATCTATTACATTTTAACAAGATCCATTTTAAACACATCTACTAGCACAATCCTTATAATGAAACTTTAAATAAATTTACTTATCAAACTAATTACATAATGGAGCTCCTTTACATGACCAATCATAATTGAATGTATTTTCCATCTACTGTTCAATAATGAACATGACTCAAATAGTGTGTAACAATTTTCTATGAGGTTTAAGAATAGTAAACTATCTATTTGAAATGAATTATCTTATAATCCAACTATATCTTTAAAACAATTCATCTCTTCATATCATTAAATTTGAATTCTCATATCTAGAAAAAAAATGATCTAATCTACAGCTTCACAATCCTTACATTTCTAATATGAAATAATACTTCAACAATACAAATAAGATGGAGATTCCTCCATACAATGCAATGCACAATTGACAAGTTATCCTTCACGTGACATCATGACAATGAGCAAATTCCAATATTTTTCCACGAAATCATTGAGCACAAAATTTGCAAATACATCACAAAAAAAAATAAGGACCATGGGTACTCTCCTCCCAACCATAGGCCTCCATAGAGACCACCCCCGAGCTAGGGGAACAAGGCTCAAACCAGGTTTCATTCCAATCTTACAAATGCATATAAATCACATTAAAACACTTGAATAATTCCATCCCAAGGGTATTTCACCATGGTTCACCAATGGAACCTTGAACATAGGGTGATGGTGTGCTTTCAAATAGGAGACTTTCCATATCAAACCATATCTGTAATAAACAATTTTCATGCCCTTTTAGGGCTTTCACAAATAAAAAAATTTCATGCCCTTTCAGGGCTTTCACAAACATCCTCCAAACATACTACCATCAGCCTTGAAGCCCATACTCCATAAAATTACTTTCTATGCCATCTTTCCCTTATCACCCCAAAAGAAAGATATGAATGAATATGACATACAATGGAGCACATACTCCAAGGTTCTCAACTATATTTCAAGTCCAACTAACTCCTTCACTCTGGACTTCTCTTCCCTTCCCAAAGGGAGAGCGAAGCCCTCTCACCCATAACAAAACTCATGCACAAAATCATGGAAAAATCAAAAGCTAGAGAACAATAAAAACCCAAACTTCATGCTCATCACAACACAACACAACATGACATGAGATGATACCACACATTTTCCTTAAAATGACATTCTCACTACCTACTTTCTCATGAATGCAATACCAAGGTTCAACTTCAAAATGGAAGAAATTAACTACATGACAAGAAACACTAACCTTGAATTCCTTTGCAAAATGATAATGAAAGGTTGTAGAAGAGCTCCCTCTAAGATTCCAAACCCTAAGCATCTCTAAACTTAGAGAGTGGGAGAACCCTCTACTAGTTTGTCCAAGTCCACTAAAAAGACTCTCCTACTATCTTTTTTTGGAAAAAACATCAAGCCACTATCTCTTACACCCTTTTCCCTACCAAAATTGTAATCTTGACCAAGAGGAAGGAACATGTGAACTCTTTAATTTCGAAATTCTAAGAAAGTGACTTGTTTGGAGGGTTCCCAAGGTCATCTAGGCCTACTAAAGGTTAAATTTAGACCCCCAACCTATATCACTGTCATGAGAGCACTTATTTCTCACCAAAATAACCCCCTAGGACCACTTTTTGATCCCCAAAAGTTAATGGAAAATTTTAATTCGAAATTCAAATGGATAGGGACTTATCCTAACATCTTCTAATGCGAGGTCAACTTGGGTACTATGTTGGGGTTAGGTTTAGGTTAGGTTACTTTGCTCCAAAAACCACATGAACAACAAAAGTGTCAAGTGACACATTGAAACACATTACAATTCACAATGACATGGCTCTAATGTTTTCATGAATTTGAATTTACTACACATGTAAACTCACATTTACAAAATAAACGCATCACAATGAGGCTTTGAATCTTCCAAATATTTTCCTTGGCTATGTCATGTTCACATGGGCTTGAGCCTTGGTTCCCCATTAAATCCCATTGTTAAATTCCTACAGAGTAAACTCGAGCATTAGTAGTCCAAGAAAATCATGTAAACAATATGTAAATATGTGCAATAAATTATCACATTCAAACATTAGGGTTTCATACTTCATCATTTCCAATTAACTTACTTTTTCTAATCATTTTCACATAAAACATTCAAAACATTAAAATATCAAATTCTACTTATCAACATCAAACTTTACCTAACATGATCAAATTAATATTCTAAATAACTTCATAATCTATTTTCTATCATAGTGAAGAAATATTGAATCTATGATTATTGAGTCCTTAGGCATGTGAATTAGGTCCTAGTGCATATCACCATCTATCCTTTAACTCTAATTTCCACTTAAACATTACAATTTCACATTATAAGCATTTTTACAATTCAGTTTCTATCAAAGTAATTGCAATAGATTAGAACATGAATGAAATCATTAAATATATCATTTAGGTCCTAATGTGGAGACACAAGTGTGGGTCATCAAAATACATATATTAAATAACATAACCCTATAATCTTAAAAGTGTATTAAAACATCGAATTAGAAATATCATAATGCAAATATGTCATCTATGCTATGTGAGGCCTCACAACTTCTTTGAAGAGTGCTCTTGCTTCTGATTTTGGAAAGAATCCCATTTCTTCATGTATTATATCAACCCAAAAATCAGTCCTCTTTATCTCAAACAACTTTGGGAGTCCTTGGGTAATGTTTAGTTTCCTAACTACACTAATGTGAAATAGCCTATAGATTCTAAGACAACATAAATGAGGTTTGGCTATAGGTGTTAGATGTGTCATTGCAACTCACAAGTGCACCCAATTAGTCACTCATCCACAATTTTCAAAAGGGTGCAAGCTAGCAAAAGATAGGCCAAATTTTGTTCCTACTATGGGGAATTGATGTGCCTCTTGATGTTCATGAGCTTCAGGTCCCTATGTCTATCAAGCAATACTCACTTCCAAATAATAATCAAGTTTATCCCCAATTAGTTTAAGAGAATGGAGTTGTCAATCATGATTTGGAGGGTTAAGATCCTAACCTAAATATAAAAAAAAGTTGAAGTGCTTAGTTAATAACATGGAATTTGGTTCAGCTAATGTCAAGGCTAAGGTATATCTTTCCAAAATATATTCAATTCATCAAACCCCCATGGCTTCTTTGGAATTGGTATCTACTCCTTCATGAAAGGGAAGAAAACCAAAATCAACCAATTGCACTCCTCAAGACCAATGTGGATTATTTCATGGAATGTTAGAGGCATTAATGCCTTTGAAAAAAGATCTTACATCAAAAAGAAACTTAATACGAGTGATGCTGACCTTATTTTATTCTAGAAAACCAAATTATCTATTGAAATTTTTAACAAAACTATTGCTACATGGGAAAATTGGTAGAGCGTTCATGTTCCAACTATAGGTGCTTCTAGAGGATTGTGCATATTGTGGAATTTGAAAGTTGTTCAGCTTCAAGTTGTTAGTAATGATGCAAAATGGCAACAAGTTTCAGTTTCCAACTCTGACTTCATCTTCTCTTTCTTTAATGTGTATGGACCTACCACTACTAGGTATAAAGCTTAGCTTTAGAAATCTCTATGTGATGCTATTTCCTTTCTTGGCACAAGTAGGATCATTCTGGCAGGGGATTTTAATGCCATGACTTCATTGGAGGAGAAACAAGGAGGTATTCTTCCTCTAACCAAGTCTATGGCAAATTTTGCTAAGTTTATTAGAGAAAATGCTCTTCTTGATATCCCTTTTCCCAATTGTTAGTTTACATGGACCAACCACAAAAAGGATTTCTTACATATAGCAGAATATTTAAACTGATTCCTAATCTCTTATGATTGGCTTGCAAAGGGCTGCTTAGTTTCTTCTGATATTCTTACTTTATTGACCTTTGATCATTTGCAATCTAGATTGTAATTGATAGAAACAAAAATTTTCAATTACCAATCCTATTTTCAAATTGGAGAAAATGTGGTTTTGACACCCTCACTTTCTTCCTTTACTTCATCAGTGGCAGACTTTAGCCCCTCATGTTCAAGGCACAACAATGTATCAATTTCATATGAAATTGAGATTCCTTAAGAAGAATATTATTTATTGGAACAAAACAATCTTTAAAAATATCTTTGAGGAAAAGTAATATGTTCAGTCTTAATTACAACTCTAAGAGGTTTTTTTAAAAAGTTGGCATAGATAGAAACTATTTTGAGAGACAAAAATAATTACAAGCTTGTTGGCAAGGGTTATGTACAAGGGAAGAGATTTACTGGCAAAAAAATCCAGGGAATTGTGGCCACAAGATGGAGACAAAAACATCAAATACTTTTAAAATATTGCAAAGGTCAAAAAAGAAAATCAATCTATATTTTCTATCTAGTATGGGGTTAGTGGTGATCGGTTAGTTTCAAAGGAGGATATTGCTCAAGAAGGGATTATTCTTTAAAAGTTTTCTTGCTCTTTTGCAGCCTCAATACTCTCACAAAAATGCATTTCATGAGGAACTTTTAGATCATATTCCAAAGTTACTTAGTTCAAGTGATAATAATGAGTTGTTAAAGCCCTTCACACTAGAATAAATTCAGAAGGTGATGTTCTCATTCCCCCCAAAAAAAGCACCAGGCCTTGATGGTTTCACAACTTTCTTCTTCCAAAAAACCTGGGATTTCATTCGATTTGAGCTTCTTTGTGTTGTGGAAGGATCTTGTAAAAGTGGGGCAATATTATCTCACTTCAATGAAACCAGTATTGTTCTCATCCCTAAAAAGAAACAACCTTCAACCTTTGCTGATTTCCACCCAATCTCATTATGTAATTTGATCTATAAGTTTATCACAAAGGCAATTTATTTGATAATTTAGGTTATAAATAGAAACCTTATTTCTCCAGAGCAAGGGGGGTTCATGCCAAGTAGGGAAACCATAGGTGGGGCAATTATGGTCCATGAAATCTTACATTCTATAAAGGAACACAATATCTCAACACGTGTGATTAAACTTGACATGTTAAAAGCTTATGACAGTTTGGATTCTCTCCTAAATGGTGTAAATGGATTATGAAGATTCTTAGTGGGGCTCATTTTTCAGTCATAGTCAATGGTCACTTGACATGATCATTTTATGCTAATGAAGGGGTACATCAAGGTGATCCTCTTTCACCATTTCTTTTTATTATTATGGAAAAATCTCTTAGTCACAAGATTGAAAATGCTCATTAGCTTGACTTGTGGAAGGGAGTAAGTATTCCAAGGACTAATTTCTTTGCAACTCATTCACTTTTTGCTGATGATCCTTTATTGTTCTGTGATGATTCCCTTCAAGAGATAGTAAGTGTCAAGCAAGTTTTACTGATTTATGAAAGTGTTTCCAGTCAAAAGATTAATTCTCACAAATCCTCCATATTCATTTTTAATACAATCCCTGAGTTGAAACAATAGATTCTAAATGTTCTTCAATTTTTTGATGCTAAACTTTCTCCTTCACATTTGGTTATACCATTATTCCAAGGTTCCAACATAAATAATTATTGGATTGATATTGTTGAAAGGCTTAAATTTAGGATTTCTAGTTGGAAAGCTAGATGGCTATCATTTGTAGGGAGAATAACTTTAGTTAAATCAGTCTTTGCGGTTGTACCAAATTATTTCATTTATGTTCTTAATGCCTATAAGTCAGTCATTAAACATATTGAAAAGATTATTGAGAATTTCTTATGGATTGACAACATGAAGGATAAAAAAAAGACACCTCTTGTTTCTGTTAGAGGTTTATATCTTGGTAAGAATGTGGGTGTGATCGGTTTGCATGATTTGATTCATCATAACTCTGCCTTTAGGGAAAAATTTGTTTGGACACTTTATATTAGACCTCATCTTCTGTGGTGTAAGTTAATGCAGTCAAAATATTAGACTCAGAAAACCCTTCTTGCATTCTCTTAGTGGCCAATCCCTCTTGGAGCTCTGCCATGTGGAAATTCCTACTATCTTCAAGAAGTATTATCACCAACTATATTTTGTGGGAGGTCCACTTAGGGGATGATGTGCTTTTTTGGCTAGATTCTTGGAATGACTTCTTGCCTTTATATTCCATGGAAAAATTTAATGAGTTCTTTGAAATCATCTAAGGACTATGGGGTTCCAAATTGATTCATTATGTGGAAGCAGTCCATATTGCATTAGGTAAGGTTATTTGGAAGGACCCAACTCAATTACCCATTGATAATTTAACCAAAGAAAATTTGAGGAGACTCTTAACAGAAAGGACAATCTTTCTATCAAATGAGAAGGATAAATTAATTTCCCCACCCTCAAAAATAGACTTATACTCTATTAAGATAGGTTATAAAGTCATTCAATTACATAACAATAATCACCTACCACATTTTGCATTTCAATTTTTCTCATACAAGTCAATTGCTCCAAGAGCTAGATGTTTTACTTGGTTGGCTTCTAGGAATCACATACTGACAAGTGACAACTTGGTGAAACTTAGAGTTTGCTATCAACCATTCAAATGCATACTTTGTAATGAAGTGTTAGAGTTTGATGATCACTTGCAAGTTCAATGCATATTTTCTTAGGAATGTTGGTCTTTCATTTTAGAGAAACTTCAATTTAGTCTGGCATTACCAAATTCCATCTGGGAATTGCTCCAATCATGACCAACTTTATTTGAAAATTCATTTCTTGCTAAACTCTACTTTATTTCCCCTTCAATTGTCATGTGTTCTATATGGTGGGAAATAAAGAAATGGATCTTTTGAAACCAACACTCCAATTTGGAAGTAGTTAAGAAGACTATAGAATATTCAATTACTGAAAGGATCAATTCAAACTTGAGTCAATGTATGTGGAATAAGTCAATGTTCTCTTCTTGGAATTGTGTAATGCTTTGTAATTAGCTTGGTATTAATATTCATCAAGGGCAAGTTAAGCCACTAATTCATAAATTGAATAGAAAGGAGGTCAAATGGAAGAAGACATAATACCACTCATTTAAACTAAATTTTGACGGTGCATCTCGGGGTAATCCTTGAGCCTCGAGAGCTGGAGCTTTTATTAGAGATTGTCATAGGCATTTGATAGCAGTAAAAGCTATCCCCTTACCAAAAGGTACTAATAATAGTGTAGAGGAAATGACAAATCTTACACATTTGGAGCTTGCATTATCTCTTAACATTAAGCATCTTCATATTGAAGGTGACTCTCAAGTCCTGATCAATGCATTGAAATCTCAAGTTTGTCACAATTGGAAGATTTGTTACACTATATCAAGATGTTGGCAAATTTTAAATAAGTTAAATTTTTTCACATTATCCCATGTATGTAGAGAGGGCAACTCAGCTGTAGATTACCTTTCTAACCATGCAATTGATCATGGGGCTTCAGAGGTTAGATTGTTAGACTGGTCTTGAAAATAGCATCTGAAGTTTTTTCAATAATCATATCAAAAGTAAAACTTTGACAACATGCTAATTAAGGGAGAGTGTGTGAAAATTAACACTATTAAAATCACTAATTATTAATCCCCTATCATAAATGATTATGAAACCACTGGAAATAAATTCCCAACTAATATCAAAAAATAACACAATTGCAACTTCACAAATAAAAATATAGAAAGAAATTCATGCCACAATGAACACAATATTTTTGGACAAATTGTCCCTGGAAAAACCTCTAAGGGAAATCTAGTTGTACAGATGAGGAATTATATTAAACTTTAGCAAATCAAGAGATACAAAATTCCTTGCCTCTCACTGGCAAAACTCTAACAAACTCCTAATTTCTCTCGTTGATATTCCCCATTGCTATTCACACGTTAACACTATGCCCTTACTAACACTGTAAGACAATTTGATATCACTGCAAAATGCTTCTACAAAACTTATCTTTCCAAATGACCCAATGACCCCTTTTTATACTCTATTGGAAAACCAACGACCGAGATTAAATCAAACCAATAGATGAGATTAAGACAACTCAACCGATAATAGAATTGGTTGCAAGGTGTCCAAAAAAGAAATCACTAAATTAGTAAATAATTATCCTTGCATAACAACCATTTACTAATTCTCGAAAAGTGGACAAATAGCTATCCAAACTACCCATAACTAATGCTACTATTTTTAGGTAAGGATGAACAACTGTCAAAGCTACCAAAAAGTAACACTCCCTCTTAATGAGGAAGTTGTTCTACATGACACCCATCTTATCTCTAAAGAAGATAAATTTGGCCTTCCCTAAAGCTTTCATCAGAATGTCTACTACCTGCTCTTCTATAGGTATGTATTGTAGCTAAACAATACCTTGTCGTACACAATCCTTGATGAAGTGATACCTAATATCTATATGTTTAGACCTATCATGAAACACTGGATTCTTAGACAACTTGATGCAACTCTAATTATCAAAATTTATCATAGTAGTCTCAACCTTCTAACAAAACAAGGCCACTAACAACTTCCCAAGCTAAATAGCTTTACATGTTGCCATGCTAGCTGCTATGCATTATGCTTCTGTTGAACTCAAAGACATAGACTTCTACTTCTTGCTAAACCAAGATACAACTCCTGATCCTAAACTAAAACAACACCATGAAGTGCTCCTTTTGTCCATTGTACTTCCTACCCAATCTACATCAGTATAACCTATCAACCTGATACCTTCACCTTGGACATATCTAATCCCATACTCAACTATACCACACAAGTAACACAATACATGCTCGGCCACTATCTAATGCATTCTCTTTGGTTCAACCATGAACTGACTAAGAGAGTTTACTACAAATGCTATATCTGGCCTAGTGTTGACCAAATACATAAGTGGACCAATCAACTATCTATATAAGGTGGGATCTACATCCTTCTCCTTAGATGTATCTACCTTCATCCAATTTGTGATCATGGGTGTAGACATGGCTTTGCACTCCTCCATCCTGAATCTCTTCAAGATTTCAATGCAATATTTCCCTTGACCAAGGAAAATCTCTCCATTAGTTTGCCACACCTACATTCCTAGAAAGTAGTGCATAAGTCCCAAATCCTTCATCTCAAACTCTTCAACAAGGTCCCTCTTGTAATCCTCTACAAGCCCTAGTGAACCTGTAAGAAACAAGTCATCCACATAAAGAACAAGAATGAGAATCTCACCCCCAACCACCAAGTAGTAGAGGTTAGCATCCACTTCAGTCTTCACAAAGCCCATTTCTTGCAAGTATGTATCAATGCACTCATACCACACTCTAGGAGCCTGCTTGAGTCCATACAATGCTTTCTTCAATCTGCACATGTGGGTCCCTTTGCTATGTGTTACAAAGTCTTCTGGTTTCTCTATGTATACCTCCTCCTTTAACTAACCACTAAGGAATGCTATCTTGACATCCATTTGATGGATCTGCCATCCCACTTGTGCTCCAAATGAGATCACAGCTCTTATAGAATTATACCTGGCCACTAGAGCAAATGTCTCCTCGTAGTTTATTCCCTCCTTCTAAGAGAAACCCTTAGCCATGAACCTTGCCTTGTATTTCTTGATGCTACCATTAACATCATGCTTTATCTTTAGATCCAACATGATCCAACTACTACTCTATCTGTTGGTGTAGGAACTATCTCCCACACATCATTCTGCATTATTGAGGAATACTCCTCAATCATAGCATCTCGCCATACCTGATGCTTTGCAGCCTCTTGATAGCTAGAAGACTCACTATCTACCAACTAACTAACTAATGCCACATGGTCATTGAACTTGGCTGGTTGTCTCTGCTGTCTAGTACTCTTTCTAGGAGCTCCCACAAACTCTTGAGTATCCCTTTGTGTATCTATAACCTCATGGTTCCTGCTGCCAACTATAGAGGATGAAATGTTAACCTCTAAATCCTCTAGATGCATTTCCTATTGCACCTATTGCTCCATACTCTGTGAATCTTCACTACCTAAGCCTACACTTGTACTGGTAATTGTACTTGAGATTTGCTACCCTTGGCTTGGCTTTGGAGCTTCTGTTGGCTACTCACTTTGATCATCTGTAGGCAAATCTCTAGATCTTCTGAATTCCTTGTCCTCCATGAACTTGACATCATGTCTGACAATAATTGTTTTATTCCCTGGAATGAAAATCGTATATGCCTTTGAGTCTCACTGTACCCAAAAAAGTACCCCCTCTTTGCAGTTTGATCTAACTTCATACGTGTATCTCCAGGAATATGACAATATGCCAAACTCCTGAATATCCTAAAGTGACCAAAATTTGGCTTCTTCCCTGTGAAAGCCTCCTTTGGTGTCATCTTCCCTAACACCTTGTGTGGAACTCTATTCTGAATGTAGATTGCTATACTACATGCCTCTACCCATAAGTAATGGGGAATGTCCTGGTCATGTAGCATAGCCCTTGCTACCTTCGATATAGAATGGTTCTTCCTCTCAGCAACTCCATTCTATTTTGGATTGTAAGAAACAATCCACTCTCTCTTGATTCCTTCTCTGGTACATAAATCCTAGAAGAAATTCCCTTTGTACTTGCCTCCATTGTCTGATTGAAGAACCTTTATCTTCCTTCCTATCGTATTCTCCACAAGAGCCTTGAATTCTTGGAATTTATTGAAAACCTCATCCTTGGTCTTCAAGAAGTATATCTAGGTCCTCCTAGAGAAATTATCAATAAAAGTAACATAGTACTCATATCCTTTGAGAGATTTTTTTGACATCGGTCCACAAACATCTGAATGTACTAGATCAAGAACACCCTTAGATTTGGTGTCACTCCTTGGAAAAGATGCTTTTGCAAACTTCCCCAACACACATCCCTTACATACATCACCATGCTTTGTGCTCACCTCTGGCACACCTGTCACCATCTCATGAAGAAATTTAAGTGCTCCATGATGAATATGGCCCATCCTCCTATGCCATAGCTCTCCAAGATCTCTAGGATTACTACTACTCATGAGTGCCTTAGGAGTATCAAACTACAACCTATAAAGGTGACCACTCCTAACTCCAATAGTTATGGGTGATTTCCAATTCTTGTGCTTAATCAACACATTTGTCCCTCTAAAGAGTACATTATACCCCCTATCCTAAAAAATAGATACAAAAATCAAATTCATACCTAAGCTTGGCACATACAACACATCATGAAGTGGAATTATCTTTCCATTCTCCCTCTAAAACTGAATAGTCCCTTTCCCAACTGGGTTGAGTTTGGACATGTTTCCCATAGATATCTAGATGTTGGTGTCCTCCTCCTTGTAACTAGAGAAGTACTCTCTAAATCTTTTCATATGAAATGATGCCCCACTATTTATATACTAAACACACGATGAGGTTGAGCTAACCATACAAGCTATGAGTGCAAACTCATCTTCCATTCTACTGAAGAGTTCTTTCGCAATTGCTGAAGCTACCACCTGCTTCTTACCATTCTTCCTCTTTGGGAAATGACTAACATAGAGGCCGAAATCATGACATCCAAAGCAGTTAACCTTAGAAAGGTCCTTCTTCTTCTTCTCACTTTGTGAATTCAATCCTTTGCTAGATCCCTTCTTTGCTTTCCCTTTACCTGCTAGGGCAATGTTTTCCCATTCCACCTCACTTTTCTAACTCTTGTTGGCCCCATTGATAAGACTTAGTCTAAAATCCTCCTGATTGAAATCAATTCAAAGTCGATCCAAACTTAGTAAAATATCTCGTCCACTGATAACTTGAACAAAGACACTCCATTGTTTAGTAAACACATTCAGGGCTATTCTCACTAGCTCGTCATCACTGGGACTATCTCCAACAACTGCTAACTCATCCTTGAAAAGTCTAAGCCTGGTGAGGTAACTTGTAACACCTTCTCCCTAGTTCATTCAGGTATTCTTTAGCTTCTCTTTGAGAATCATCTTCCTATTGGTGGTAGCGTTCTGGTATAGATTCAAAATGGTGTCCCACATCTTATTTTCCATATCTAGCTCTAAGATATGTTGAACAATATGATCCTTGACACCATCAAGGATAATCCTCCTCACCTTGGCATCATCCTTCTTATGTGCTACAAGCTATTTTGCATCCATTGGTACAAGTACAAAACTGGTAGCATGATCCTTGATACCATTCTCTTCCAATAATAAAGAAATTCTGGCCTTCCAGACACCAAAATTTGAGGCACAATCTAATCTGTCTTGATCTCTCAAACTAGCTGAAGCCATCTCAAGGGATTAAAGCAATAATAAATCTAAAGAGATCAAAATTTCTTTCCTAGGCCAAAAATTTTCTACCCTCAACACTGCTCTGATACCATGTGAAAATTAACACTATTAGTCACTGATTATTAATCTCCTATTGTAAATGATTATGAAACTGCTGGAAATAAATTCCCAACTAATATTGAAAAATAACACAACTACAACTTCATAAATAAAAATACAGAAACAAATTCATGACACAATGAACACAATATTTTTGGACAAATTGTCCCTGGAAAAACCCCTAAGGGAAAACTAGTTCTATAGATGAGGAATTACATTAAACTTCAACAAATCAAGAGATAAAAAATTCCTTGCCTCTAATTGGTAGAACTATGACAACCTCCTAATTTCTCCTACTGATATTCCCCATTGCTATTCCCACACTAACATTGTGCCCTTGCTAACACTACAAGACAATTTGCTATCACTACAAAATGCTTCTACAAAACTTGTCTTTCCAAATGACCCAATGACCCCTTTTTAAACTACTCTGTTAGAAAACCAATGACCAAGATTAAATCAAACCAATAGCTAAGATTAAGACAACTCAATAGTCAATAATAGAATTGGTTGCAAGGTGTCCAAAAAAGAAATCACTAAATTAGTAAATAATTATCCTTGCATAATAACCATTTACTAATTCTGAACAAGTGGACAAACAGCTGTCTAAACTACCCATAATTGATGCTACTATTTTTAGGTAAGGATGAATAGCTATCGAAGCTACCAATAATTAATAGAGTGTTGGCATGTCTAGTGATTTCTTAAAAAATGCTTTGTATTATTTACAGGTGGAATAAGCAGGTGACATGGCTCTATACTCATTTTTTTTTGTATGGGTTGGAATCATGGTGGCCTACTTGGATAACCATGTGACATATCTAGCAGGATAGAGAATGATTTCAAAATTATTTTGAATAGCATTTTCTGGATCAGTGACATTACAGGGTGTACTAATAGGGTAGGCGTGCCACCATTAATGAGACATTGTTTCGCTTTCACACAGAGCTTTTGATCTGATGTAAATTTGTATGGTGCCTTTTTCTGGTTCTCTCCATTTACATGGAAGCCAAGGTTGGAAATATAACTGACAATGTGGCCAATGCACAGATTAGCAAATTTTGAAAGCTTCCTTCTACAACCATATAATTGCTCCTAGTATAGAAGATCTTTCAAATGGATATCCATAGGTTTGTGTTGCTACTCACTCAGGATCTGTTTATGACCATTTTTGTTATACTCTGTTGTAATATTCTATCTTATATATATATATATATATATATATATATATATATATATATATATATATATAATCAAAAGAAGTTTTTATATCATTTATAAGATCATTTTTGCTATCTAACATAGAAACACCTTCTATATTTAAACATTTTCAACTAAGAGTCAAAAATTAAGAGATGTCCATTTTGGTGAAGTCATCTAGAACATGATATGTCCTCTTCAAAGTCTTGTACTAAAGAACAATTGATCCTATAAACTCGTTCAAAAAATATTCATCTTTGGTAAAGGAAGCCATTGACCTATCTAAATATTAAATCTTTACATTAAGATAAGAGGTCAAGAAAATAGCATTATTTAACTACTAGAATGACTTATGAGTAACTCCGCATAGACCAAATAGTTGTTCATTGGTGTCCATACCAAAAAAGCCCTGGAAGCCATTCTACATTTTATAATTGAGGAGGATACATAAATATATAATATTTTTTGTTGGAAAGAAAGAAAGAAATAAATTAAAATATGTAACCATTTTAAATCATATTCCAATAGAATTTAGTATTTGTCATAGGCTAATATTATTGCAATCACTTTACTTAACTAGTGATTGATCTTTTTTATTTCAATCAATTAGACCTAAGTATTTTTATTTTAAATTAAATTTTTTTATTTTTCTAATGTATATATATGTGACATTTTTAATTTCTAAATTTCTAAAATTATTTTACTTCAATTTGATTGGCTAATATATTTGGGATCTTGTAGAGATAGATTTAATAATACATATTTAATAATTTTTCAATTTGAACAAAAAAATAAAATATTAATACACTAAAATACAACTAAGTTATAGTAACATTACATTCATATTGTAAATAAGAAAAATAAATAGTATATTAAAAAATATACTATTTCTAAAATACTTAAATATGAAATAATTAAAAAATGATAAATTTTTAATCTTTCTAAATTGGAAACTAGACTTTTTAATTAAACAATTCATCTAAAATATTATAATATTAGTTAATTTTCAGAAATATTATCATTACAACTAAATAAATTAATTCTCTTATAATTATTAAATTTAATCCTAATTAAATTATTATAACTCATGGCAAATACATGCCATTACGTGGCACTTGCTATGCCAAGAGATATGCCATGTAAAGAAAAAAGATTGGATGAAAGTTACGAACAAATTGAATATTCAAAAAAAATAAAAATATGAAGTGTCATTTGGCATTCAAAAATTACAATATTAAGAAAAAAAGAAAATAACAACAAAATATTAGTTATAAAATATTTTATGCATAGAGAAAAGAAAAAGAAAATAAAAGAATAAATAGAAATAAATTAATAAAAAACAAAAAAGTATTGAAAAAAGAGTTAATACGAATGTATTTAAAAAGAGTAAAATAAATAAATTTAAATTAAATAAAATAAATTTAAAAAGTAGGCAAGAGCCTACAACGCAATGATAAGTTGTGAGTCTATTATTTGGGAGGTCTTGAGTTTGAGTCTACTTGGATTAAACAAATAATAATAGTAAATAATTGAACAAAACACATAATAATAAGTAATCTTGACTTAGGTCTCTTACTCATAAAAATAAAAATAAATTCAATTTTTTAAAAAGCGAAAACAAATAAATATAAAAAAATAAAAAAATAAAAAAGACCAAATTAAATAAAATTCAAACAACAAATTTTGCATTGGCTATCAAGTGTGAGAGTTATTGCTCTAGCAATGCGTGGGAGTCATTGAAAGATGGGGGTGAACAAAGTCGTGGCATTTTACATATTTATTTTTAAATGTTTTTAAATATAAAATGTCCACCACTTTGTGGTGGCGTTTTAAATCTTTTTAATAAACAGTAGAGAAATATGAAAAGTGAGAGAAAATGGAAAACTAATAGTCATTTTGAGGAGATGAAGAGTTATTTTTCTATGATTATAAAACACTCTTCATGAGAGATTTTGAGATGTAAAATGGAGATTTTGAAAGGTTGAATAGAGATTTTATAAGCAACAAGACATATTTTGTGAGGAAGAAGAGAGGTTTACAAATGAAGAAGAAGACAAGTTTAGAGAGGAGTATTTCAAATTTGGAGATCAAGAAGCCACATCAAAAAGGAAAGTAAGATAATTATAATGTTTTGATATTTTAGATTTAGATTAGTATTTGCATTTAGAATAACATTTTCATTTACAATAGTATTTGCATGTAGAATATAGTATTTGGATTTATAATAGTATTTGCATTTCTAATGCATGCTACATTTATAATTTTATTGAATTTTTTAAATTTGAAATTAGATTTACATGTTAGATACACTATTTAGATTTAGCATGCATGATACATTTTGTAGTTAATTTAAAAATTCTATTATGATTTTCTATTTCAACTTAGATGCGCATGTTAGGTATACTATTTAGATTTACTATGCATGTTGCATTTTGTAAATCTATTTATATTTTTACTATATTTTTGTATCTAATATTATATTTGCATGTTAGGTTTAGTACATGGATTTACTATGCATGTTACTTTAGGTAGTTCAATTTAGATTTAGTTTGTTTAAAACTAATGTTAGTTTAGGTTTTGCAATGCAATTTTTTAGATTAATGCTAGTTTAGGTTTTGTAAAATTACATATGGAGAGCAATGTGGCCATATAAACATCTTTTTTAATATTTTTTTGAATTTTTTTGTATAATATTATGTTAGTATTTTTTTTTCTAATTTAGGCGATAATATTCTTCATTATTTAGAGTTGTTTAAGTGGTTTTTAAAGATTAATGTTAGTTTATATTTTGTAATGTAATTATTTTAGATTAATATTAGTTTAGATTTTCTAATATTACATATAGAGTGCAATGCTTCAATATAAATCAATTTAATATTAAAAAAACCATATTTATGTTAATATATTATTTTCTAATGTAATGTTAATTTTTATATTTTTTGATAATTAAAGAAGCAAGAGGGTCTTGGCCAGTGGAACAACAAAACTAGCACATCAATAGCACATTAACTGTAACTGACATATTCACAACAAAAGAGAGCAACCCTACTTTTAGCTCTATAAAAAATGTAATATGACCCATAGTGCAAAGTATTAAAAGTATCATCATAAAAGTCTTTAAATTCTAAGTAAATAAAATGCTTTGCAACACAGGCGGACCTACTACTAGTTTTAATTAAACTATTAAAAAAGCCATCTAGGCTTCTACAAACCAAAAAATTAAATTTAACATTAACCATAAAAACTCGTTTTTAGCACTTTCACCCAACTGCTTGGAAAGCAACATTGTAGTCCACTCCTTAAGTAACTCAAATAGTTCCTTGTAGTCCTCATTGTTCTTGGCCTTGGTGCCATTTATTTTCTCTTGCATCATGCAAAGAGTGACAGAGCAAGCATGCACAACCTTGATAGAAAGTTTGCTAGAGTCATTAAACTCGTCCATGTCCTTCTTTAGCTCCTTGACTATTCCTTCAAGCATCACCAACTGGTTCTTAATATTCCTTACCATCTCACCTAGTGGCATCCATCTTTGTGTCCTCTTGAAAAGAAACCTATGGGGGAGTGGGGTTGGGGATAGGGGTGGGATTTGGGGCTAGGTTTTTTAGAAGCCCAACAAGAGGGGAGGAGATAGGGGGCAACTTTTTTCTCAGTGGGGAAGGAGAGTCATAGGTCTTACTGGAAGAGTGAGTGAAAGACTCATCTGTGGCTTTCATAATGGAATTGTCAAACTCCATAGACTCATTTTTTTAAGGGCGTGCTTGCATTTTTCTTTGGAAATTATATTCAACCTAGGAGCACCAGGGGTTTCAATGTGGTTTCTAGAGTCTACTATGAAAGCCTATTTTTTGTATTTTTTAAGAGACTCGATGTGCTCAGTGCTAGTTTTTCACTAAAACCAGGGGGATGAAGACTCAAATTTTTCCCTTTTCCTATTGGTGCCAACTTGAGAGGGACCAAATTCATGGGTAGAGATTAGGGGGGGAGTTTCTTTATACATTGTAATGACAAGGACATTAATAGGGTGATATAGGGCACAATGGAAATTATACAACCTAAGCATAAGGCCCTGGTGCAGAATACAATTTTTCTTGTCCTTATCGATGACCTTAGTATTATTCTAAATTGAGTGAAGTAAAAAGAATAGAATGAAAATAAGGTTTTTATTGTGCAAATTATTGAGGAAAGGGAGATGATAGAAGTAGAAGACAATAAAATTACCTTCCAAGATGAAATATTTCATGAGAATGTGGCAAATTTGCAGCCAAATACCTGGAAGGTCCTCCATGCTAAATGCTCCCTCCCTCTTAACAGGTTCTTCATTAGGTGAATTTGAGATCTGGTTGAGGGCATCATAATCTGATATGTTTGTCATTTTTTTTCATTTTTTCTCTTCCGTGGAGAACTTAGTAACCTTAGTAATGACCTCCTCATTTATCTTGAAGCTAATATCTTGCATTGAAACTCTTCTCTTAGACCAATAAGAGAGAAATTGTTTGGAAATAATTTCACCATGTCCACCAATCATACACTCCACAAAGAGAATGATTCATCCTTCCTCACACACAAACATCACCTTCAGACTCTTTTAAAGGTTCCATTGACATTTTTAGGCCCAATATGCATCTTGGATCCATCCATAATCAGACAATGAAAAAATAGCTAAATTTGTCTGTGGATGAAAGTAGTAGGTTGTAACATAATAAATCCCAAAATTCCCTTTTTGTAATCACTACTTTCATTGTAATAATGACCTCTAGGAAAGTACCACCTCATAAAGTATCTTAACTGATCGTACATGAGTGAAATTTCAAAATTTGGGGTGTTTTTGGTACAAGCCCAAATTTTCTTATAAATATTAGCCTTGGGAATGACAACAAAATAAATATTTTTGTAATGCCAACACTTTGTAGATCTTGTCATAATTAAATAATGCCAATATAAAATTGACAAAGGATCCTTGTTGTAAACACTACAAGTCATCATTAAATCATTTCAAATGTCACCATAATGAGTAGTCACCATTAAAAGGATGTGGAAAACATAACTACAGTTATTAATACCCTTATTCAAACTCCCATTAACCATTTTATTGGTGTCCTACATGGTTAAAATTTTTGGTATTATATTCTTCTTTCCTTAAAATGACATGAGTATCTTCTAGAAATTGATTGTCCAACCTCCAGCAATTTTAGCTTTTCAGATATAACCCAATCACAACTAATGAGCCAACAAAAAAATTACCCTTCTAATACATATGTCCTATTGTCTAACTTTGGAAGCAGTTTATAAGGTTGATAGAGTCATTGAGGATTGCATTAACTTTCTAGCTTGCACTCCCCTTATCTTTGGTAACATCAACAATAATTTTTTAGTCTCCTTCAACCTCAATCTTGGTAACTTCTATAGAGTTGGAAAAGTTCAACCCCCACAATAGAGCCATGCCTTCATCTTGGTTGACCATACGATCCCTTTTTGGTCCAACAAAATCTATCATGATTTTCTCCTAATGGTCCCAAATAATTTCCTCCTCTTTCTTGCATATCACTTCTATCCACTCTATAAAAGTTGAGTTTGCACCACCTCGAGTGTGGTGGAGACCATCTAATAGTGGCTCTTACCACTCTTTTTGTGTTTTCAAACTTGTAAAATTCCTATATCAAGTTCCAATCTTTAGCAATTCATTGAACCAAAAGAAAGGAGGGTGAGTCCATACATTTCCCATCAAGTTGCACTTGTTGTGATGTGGACCCTAATCAAATTCAAAGGTTAATTGTCCCTATTTTATTCAACATGATTTCCCACCAAATTTTACTATAGGGGTTTGGGGGTAGTTCCCTTGAAGGAAAAAATGAATTTACTATTGGAAAAGGCATTGGGAGTTATATTTTTTTCTATTTGTTGGCTTATTCTAGCCCTAATTTGTAAGTGTAAAAATCTTGTATAAAATGACATAGGGTTAGGGATTTCATAATGTATGTTGAGATTGTAGTTTCTTGCAACAATATTGAGCTATAAGGGATTGCAAGTTGTAATCAAGTTATAATCACTGGATAATAAAGATATTGGACTCGTTGTTGGTGGACATAGCCTTGGGATTGGGTGAACCATGTTAAACCTTTGTGTCTTGTGTTCTCTTTAGTGTGATTTATTATTTTCTAATATTGGTTATATTTGCATGTAATTGTTATTTCTGTCTCATTAATCCTAACAAGTGGTATCAAAGCAAGTTATTTTTAGTTATCCTTTGCAGGAAAGTTTCATAGTTGAGTGGGAGCAAAATGGAAGATGAGAGTAAGTTAAAGGTTGAGAAGTTTAATGGGAAGAACTTTCAGTTATGGAAAATGTAAATGGGGGACTATCTTTATTAGAAGGATTTATGGTGGTCATTGCAAGAAAAATTCAAGAAATTGACTACTATGACAAATGAGGATTGGGATATTTTGGACTGAAAGACACTTGGAGGTATTCATTTATGTGTGGTGTAATATGTGGGATTTAATATTATGAAAGCTAAGATGATGGAAGAGTTGATGGAAACTCTATCGAAGCTATATGAAAAACCTCCTCTCCAAACAAGGTATTTCTCATGAAGTGTTTATTTAATATGAAGATGGTAGAAGGTGGATCTATTATAGATAATTTAAATGAGTTTAATATGGTTATTAGTCAATTATCTTTTATAAATGTTAACTTTGATGAAGAAATTAGGGTTCTCTTGATTTTGTGTTCTTTGCATAAAAGTCAGAATGATCGAGTAATAGCTGTGAGTAATTAGGGCTCTTAGAACCTTGCTAGCATCGATGAGATCTTGGGTAATATCTTGGATAATATTATAAATATGATGGAAATGGTGATCCCCATGATCATGTGAGACACTTCTACGCTCTTAGTATGGATTTCATGCATGAAGACATGTATCTGATGAGGTTGTTTCTTCAGAGCTTGAGAGGCCAAGACAAGTAATGGTTCAAAAAAATATCACCTCCTCTCAAAAAATTCAATGAACTTGCACAATGCTTTATCCAAATATTCTCTTACAACATTCAACATCCCATTACTATGCCAGATTTGTGCAAAATAAAACAAAAATAAGGGGAATCCTTTGCAACATATCTCCAACAATGGAGAACTTTACATTCTAGATACCCTTGGAAAATTCTTGAAATGAAGAAGATTGACATTTTTGTCAGTATAGTAGATTATCTTTTTATGGCGAGCAAGAGTAGGAGCAGTGCAGGTGTGGTGGGTGGGAAAATGGATTCAAAATTTTGTGGGGGAATGAGACAAATTTGACTAGATTGGGAGTGTGAGTAGAGTCAGCAAGGGACAATACTAAAAAGGGGAATTATCCCAATGATGGTGGGACTACAAAGGATCTAGGTGGGAGGGGGGGTCCTAGGTAGGCTATTATTCCACCAAAAAAATGGGCTAGTCTGTTTGGTATCAAACCGGCTGACAAGTCTACCTTTCCACTGGTCAAGAATATTTCTTCAAAAGATAAAGGTATGTTTACACTAGAAATTCTAGATAAAATCATTGATAATAATATTACTAGGATGGATTTGACCTTGGTAGAAAGGTTATTAGGTGCTAGGCCCAACATCGAGGTAGTCAGGGCCTTTGTTCAAAGGAAATGGGCTTTAAAAGGCCAGGTGGACATTGCTGCAATGGCTAAAGGATGCCTATCATTTGGTTTTTCTTGTGAAGAAGATATATGTGATATCCTCTACAATGGTCCCTAGGTTGTGGGTAAACATACTTTGATTCTGTAGAAATGGGCTCCAAACTTGTATTCTCTAGATGAATCTAGAATTCAAGCTCATAGTTTGGATTAGATTGACATGGTTACCATTGGAGTTTTGGGTGGAGGATGTGTTTCAAGGTATTGTTGGTACCTTTGGTGAGATCCTCTCTATGGATCCAGGCACAGTTTCAAGGAGAAGAATGACCTATGCTAGAATCTATGTGGGTGTTTTTCAAGGTACGAATATACCAAAATTTATTTTTCTCAAATCTAAACTTGGTATATGGAAGCAGAATATTGAGTATGAGACTATCCCCTTTACTTCCACTACAAAAAATCTAGACATTGGGCTAAAAAATTTCCATCTTTGAATGTAGCACCCAAAAAGTCTAACAACATCTGGGTGCAAAAAGGATTGAATGATCATAATGGAGATGAGATTAGTAGGGGTGAGGCAAGGAATTTTGAGGTGGTTAGTGGTTTGATAAAGGGGTCATAAAAGGTTGATGAAGAAGCCTCTCAACCATTGATGAATGTTGAAGGGGATATTCAGGTTAGGATTCCACTAGATCATAGTAGTGGGGATATTGGTCTGGCTTATGGAGGTGGTGTGATTCATCCCAATAAGGAGGATGAGGAAGATAGTGGGGAGATCCATAGTAGTGGGGATATTGGTCTAGCTCATGGAGGAGGTGAGATTTTTACCAATAATGGGAATGAAGAAGATAGTGGGGAGATCCAGAATGATAACATTGTTGAAGATGTTTTTGATTCATTTGAGGAACCTATTTCTTCTCCATAAGTAAGGTAGACCAATGTTTGATTGAACCCTTGGCAGATGTTATAGCCATAGAAAGTAATCATAATAGGGGGGAAGTTGAGGAAATCTTTAAAATGCTATACGGGGTAGAGGAAAACTCTAGCATAGACTAGATTCAAGTTGGGGATAATATAACCTGTAAATCTAAGAAGAAAACTGAGGGTGTATCCTCCATAAAGAATAAAGAGAATGCTGTGGTTATAACTAGAAGAAATAAGAAAGGAGATATCCCTAGCACACCTTTGGGAAAAAGGTAGTAAAAAAGGTGAAATGAAGAGTAGCAAGGCTAGGGATTGTTGTCCACCTGCAACACCATCAAGTAAAGGTTTTAAGGTTAGAGATGTTGGTTTATCTCCTTCTTCAATAGGTAGACCATCTAATGTGCAAAGAATAATTGTTGAGACTAATAGAATTATTGTAGATGATAGTTAGAGGACTATCTTAGAATCAAAAACTTTCCATAAGAAATGAAGTTCATATCATAGAATCTTAGAGGATTAAATAATCCTCACAAACAAGATATTATGAAAAATATGATTAGGGATCACAAGCTAGATATTCTACTAATTCAAGAATCTAAAATGTTGAAGGATAAGGTTGAAGGTCTCTTGGTTTTTAGGGGAAGTAAGATTATTGGGAATGACTCAGATGGGGCCTCAAGTGGTATGGCAGTTTACTAGAATGATAAATGTATTGATGGGGAACTTATCTCTCAGAATAGAAATATAATGAATACTAGATTTACCCATTCCAAGGATGGCTCTATTTGGGTGCTTACTAATGTCTATGCTCCCAATTCTAAATGAGGTAGAAAGGATCTTTGGGAAAATATCACCAATCAAAGAAAAAATTTTGTGGAGGAGAATTGGATCATTATGGAGGATTTTAATACTCATCTCAAAGAAACTAAAAAGATGGGAGGAAGTCAGACTAACTTGGATAACAAATTAGATTTAATGGATTTTATTGATAATCATCTTCTACACGATATGGATTTGCATGGGATTGATTATGCTTGGACAAATAGAAGAACTGGAAAGGACCTCATTCAGGCCAGGCTAGATAGAGCACTTATTAATAGTGATTGGTTTTTAAAATATAAATGCTCTCTTACTACTCAAGTTTGTATTGGTTCG